>CM021766.1:134750648-134765526 GCA_011076525.1 Nettapus auritus | reverse complement strand
GAAAAGAAAAGAAAAGAAAAGAAAAGAAAAGAAAAGAAAAGAAAAGAAAAGAAAAGAAAAGAAAAGAAAAGAAAAGAAAAGAAAAGAAAAGAAAAGAAAAGAAAAGAAAAGAAAAGAAAAGAAAAGAAAAGAAAAGAAAAGAAAAGACTTTCAGCAAGGGGGACATTTGGTGAGATGAAGTCCAGCAGAATAAAAAAGGAAAGAGGAAAAAGAAGTGGAATTATCACAAGGGCTGTCACCATCACAGGGTTCCTTCAGTCTGTGCCTTCCCCTCCTGTGTCCCCCAGCCTGGGGACAGCTGCAGCACGGCTCCTGGCATCAAGGCATCACCACAGCTCTTCTATAATTTTGCTCTGGAAAGAGGTGCTTCCTCCAACACCTTTGCCAGGGACTTCTCAGCTGAAATGAGGGAAAAAGCAGAAACAGAAACAAGGAGAGATGCAGGGAAACTGCTGAGGTTGTGTGAGTACCAATGAGGCTGGTACTCATGTCTTTGGGGTCTCCATGAAGCTGCATCCTGACACCCACCATGGCTGAGGGACCTGTCCTGGTAACAGGATAATTAATGACTGGGACATTTAAAGTCCCCAGCATAGACAGGGCCTGAAACCAGAAAAAAAATAAAAAAATAAAAATAAATAAATAAAAAATCAGCTGCCGTGGTCAAAGTGCCCTTGCAAGGCTAGAGTGATGAGAGTGAAGTGAGGGAAATCGGAAAGGAATAGTAAAATGAAAGGATGTAAATAAAATCCATTGCGTTGTTAGGCCAAACCGCAGTGATGCTTTTTTTTTTTTTTTTTTTTTTTTTTCAAGGATTTCCTCTCCAAAAAAAAGGAATTTGCTGCATGTCCCGGTTAATCTGCACGCAGAGTGTGTGGTTGGGATCATTCATGACAGGGAACATCGTTTCAAAGCACCAGCCTGCGCAAAGCCAAAGGAAAGAGTATTCACCAAAGGAAAAAAAATAAAAAATAAAAAAAAGAAAAAGGAAAAAAGAAAAAAAACAACCCCCCCACACAAAGTTAAATCCAATTGTTAAAACTGTAAGCATCCTAACACAGAATGGAAAAGCACAATAAATGTCTGCAAATTATTTCCCCTTTTTTTTCTAAGATCAGAAGCTGTTACTCATGTATTAGTTCCTGCTCTCATTGCATTTAAACAGAAAGCAGTCCTGGGCATGTGGGCACTAAGTATTAAAGACAACAAATATTATAATTCAGCCCACAAACGGAGGGCTGGGTCCTGCTAGGGCTGAGGTCCTTTTGTGTCCTATAAAATTAGGAACCGCGGATACTCAGCACCAAAGCAGAAACGCTGAGTGTCCTCCGGGGCTGGGCTCAGGGCTTAGCGGAAAGTCAGGCAGAAGAGAAAACAATGAGTCCAAGTGCCACCAAGCTCAGACGAGACAAAAACTGCACCAAAGCTGTCGCCTTTTGCTTTTAGTCCCCCAGCTGCTGGAATTAGCTCTGAGGAGCTGCCCGGGCAGCTAGGTAGTGAGTTGTACCTGTTCGGCAGCTGGCAGCAGGGCATGCACATTATTTAGAAAAAGGAGAAATTGCCCGAGTGAGCTGCATGGCTGAACAAATCATAAATGATAATGAAAGTGGTGGTTCAGTTTATATAGCTGGGGCTCCGAAGCAGAATTACAGATTATGACAGGTTAATGGGGATTGTGACATTCCCTATACATGTAAATAAACACTGAATTTGAGAACCTCTGTTTTCCCAAAGCACTAGTAAATAAAAGTATAACAGAGACCTCATGTAAAGTAACCATATGCTTATAATTATACAAACATTGTAGATCCCCTGTGTGAAATTTCACATCTTTATTGCTTCTATTTTAATGTTTACAAAGTTGGTAGTAATTTTTCAAAAACAAATCTGATCCTAAACAGGAAAGACAATTTCCTACATAATTTTAATTTTCTACGCCGGGGCAGACGACATGAGAACCACTCTGATATTACAAACAACCCCACTTTCTCGTGCCGCCGTTTGTTTCCCCTATGTGTTTCGATGCTCCAAGAATGCAGGAGTGGCTCCGCTTTCATGTCCATATATTAAGTTTTTAACTGTGAGCAGGAGACAATGTGGTTCTAATCTAAGACAGTGACAAAAATGCGGGGAGCTTGCAGGGAAGCGACGTTGCCACTGGTTCATGGCAAAATAAAACACTGCGGAGAGCAACAGTTGTTGCATAGGGTTAGCCCCGTTACTTTCCCCGACTTTGACTTTTCTTGTGAAAAGACCGACTGGCAAAGACAGAAGCAAAATGAGCAGCAACATGAAAGCCCTTGCCTGCCTGGGGGACTGCACAAGTGCCCAAAGAGCATGTGGAGCTTCCCTGGGGGAGCCGCGCATCCCGTACGGGGTGGCTGGGGAGCGAACCTGCTTTCCTTGCTGGGCCATAACGCGAGGCTGGTGCAGGATTTCCTAAAGCAACTCAATTTATCCGGGCGTGCTCTGCCTATTTTCACCTCCTTTTGGTTCATATGCTGTTGATTTGATGGTTAAAATTCTTGGTCTGCTTAGGCTTTGGAGTTTTATGTAACAGTTTCTAAAGTGTGCCTGATGAAACATGCACACCGAGAAAAAGAGAAAGTTATGGTTTGCTGTATTGAGTAAAAACATGAAATTTGGCTAATGTGGTGGGCCAAGAGAAGGGAGCTTGATTTTCTGTCCTTGAGGATGCTGTGAGCCAGGAGCAGGCAGACTGATGGGCATGGAGAGGGAGAGGAGCTAGAAGGAGGAAGGTGGCTCCGGGAAATGGAAGCAACTTCTGGGTCAAAATCCATCTCCTGAAAACAAATATTCCTGCTAGTACAGGGCACTGCACAACGACATTTTCAGTAAGGAAGCAGAGATGCTAAATATGTTGTAGCTGAAAGCGATGGGAGCCTGATGTCCCAGACCTGGGGCCTTTGGAAGACAAGTCCCATTCACAAAGCCGCGGCGTGTGGGGGCTGGTGTAAGGCTGGAAATCAGCACATATGGACCACACGGGCGTTTCAGAAAATGTTATGCTGAATGCCATGCCTGTAGGAATCCCTGCCCACTGATTATGTGATTTGAACACAGCTTTTAAGAGCTATTTGTGGTAAAGGGGGAAGAAGCCCATATTGTGACTGGGCATATTTGCTAGTCATCCTAATAGAGGATGATTTGGGGTCGCAGAAATAAAAGCACGTGATGCAATCATTCATGCTAAAATAAACCACAGTCTAGCTTCAAAAAAAATATAAAAAAATCAAAGAGAGTAAGAGGGACTGCCTGCAAACTGATCAGTTCTGTACAAATGCCAGTTGCACACCTTTTGTAGATCTTGCAAGAGCCCACATAATAGAGATGCACCGGGTGTTCCTTAGGCCATCGCTCGACCACTTGTGCAGGGATGAATTTCCACCTCTGCCACTATCCCCAAACAATGCTGCTCATTTTGTGATAATAACAAGAGAAATTTCCAATAAGTTTTCAGGGGGAAAAATTAAATTACGTTTGATTTTAGCCGTCTCCTGGTTTTCAAATTTTGCCTCTGGTGATTCTTTTTTCCAGAATACAAAATTGACAGAAAGCAAGAAATTCGAAACATGTGAAAATCGTGTGTCCTTGTGCAAGGAAATTCAGGAAACAGCTTTTAAAACTGCGGTTTAGAAAGCTTCCCCAAATTGCTTCAGCTTGGAGAAATGTATATCAAACAGAAAATTGTTACAAAATATTTATAATGCAATTATAACCTGAAACCCGGCCAACTTTTATTGTTGAGAAAACCGGAAAGGAAACCATTAAAAAAATAATAAAAAAAAGCTATTATTCTTTTCTGGCCACGGCTATTCTTCTTTCCCTGCTCTCATTGTTGCTGCTGCCGGCATCGTGCCCTGTGCCGAGCCGTGAACCCCAGGGCCGCCGCCTTGGTTCATGGGCCCTGAGCCTCCCGGTTTTCTCCTCCCCAGTATGACCCCAAACTTCTCCAGGCATCTGGGGACTTGCGAGTCCCTCATGCCGATGGGGCCATGGCACGCTGCGTCTTCTCAGTTCCTTGCGCTCCATCCTTCACTTAGCTTGCTGTCGTGACAATTAACTGCATGCTCTTGAACAATGGCATTGTCTTCGGTCATGTCAATAGGATGAGGCCTGACGCTGCCATAAACAGGCCGAGGGGCAACACGGGTTGGGTTATTCTGCTGTTTCTGCTACCTGCTTATGCTGTTGGGTGTGCACGGGGTGCGGGAGTAACAAGAGCCCAAGCACCAAGAGGTGACTCGAGCCATGGAAAGACCCCAGTTGAGTCCAAGGGGCTTTGAACTGGGCCTGTGATACACAAATCAGGGTGGAAAGCAGCCGTCCAAGTCAATTTCAGAGAGTGTGTAAAAAGCACGAAAGCAGCAGGTAGAAATGAAGTCAGCGTGATGAGAGCTGCTCTCGGGACCACTCGACCCTTGCAGCTCTGCATTAGTATGAAACCACCTTCCCTCGGGAGGAGAGGAGGCCGATGGAGGAAAACACGGAGAACAAAGAGGGAAGGGGAGAGAGGGCCTGAGAGACAAAGGGAGGAAGGGAACAGGCATGCGGGGAGCTGCAAGGGGACCCTGGAAAGCAGCGGGGTGGGAGTGGGAAAGGGCAGCCGTGCAGCAGCAGCAGTGCTGGGCACCACAAGGAGGGGATATGGAAAGCGGAACAATATCAGAAAAGGGAAAATAGGACAATGAAATGCAGCACAACAGAAAGGAATGGGCCCCGGGGGATGCAGGTTGGGCAGAAGTTGGCAGAGAAGAAACCGGAGCTGGGCAGCTGATGGGAGATAGCAGAGAGGAGCGTGGAAAGGGTGAGGAGGGCACAAAAGGGGCAGGAGGAAACAAAAAAAATAAGTAGCGATAAGGCTCCAGCAGAAAGTGGGTCACAGCCAAAAAAAAAAATAGCCCAAATGCTCAGCATGGAACAGAAAGGATGGGAACGGTGAAGGGGAGCAGAAGGAACAAAAGTGAGGCACCAGAGCAGAGGGGCTGAGGGGAGGGGAGCAGAAAGCAGCAGATGAAAGGGAAGGGGAATGAACACAATAGGGGACATGAAGCCAGAGGATGGGCACAAGAACTGAAAGACAAGAAAGAAGCTAAGCCAAGGACTGGCCCTCTCTAATCCAAGTGATATGGCTTGTCCCACATCCACATGGTCCCATCCAGAGTGCCGGCTGGGGGCAGCCCCCAGCACAAGCTTGGAGCAAGCCTGGGAGCTGGCTGGGAAAGCGCTGGCTGGCAGGGACCAGCACCAGCCCGGGGAGCCCACTCAGTATCCCGTGGGGCTGTCCCAGTGTGTTTTTGTTCCTGGGAGAAGATGTCTCGGTAACTTGGGACCTGAGCCCCTCGTTGGCTTTGAATGCCCCCCTCACCATCCTCATGGAAGAAATGGAGAATGGAGGACAGCAGGGGAAGATGAGGAGAGGAGAGCAGGGGAGCTCAGCACAGGGCAGAGCAACGTGGGGAAGCAGAGGAGGACGGCTTGTGGCTGCATGCAGGAAGAGTGCTCTGGTTCAGGCAGGATAACAAGGAGGAGCTGAGAGCAAGCAAGGAGGGAGCAGTAGAGATGGAATCGTGCAAATTTGTCCTCTTTGTCCAGGGCTGTGAACCATAGAGGTGGATGGATGTAATCATTTGGATAGACAAGTCTTGCAACAGGGGACGCACTTTTCTGGAAAGCCACATAGATCTCCGTGGGTGAATCCTTCCAACAGTACAGGAGGAACCTGAGTGGGCCCTGCTAGGAGCAGGCTGCCACGGCTTCCCCAATGATCCTGCAGGTGCTGCTGGTCCAGTGCTGCCACTCCTGGGCCCCAGCCTGGCACCCTGCTCCTCTTGGGATGGCTCCTCTCAGACAGATTTTAAGAGAAAAACAGCACAGAACCATAGAATCACTAAGGTTGGAAAAGCCCTCCAAGATCACTGAGTCCAACCATCCCCCTACCACCAATTTCACCCCCTAAACCATGTCCCTAAGCACTACGTCCAACCTCTCCTTGAAACCCCCAGGGATGGTGACTCCACCACCTCCCTGGGCAACCCGTCCCAACGCCTGACTGCTTCTTCTGAGAAGAAATGTCTCCTCATTTCCAACCTGAACCTCCCCTGGTGCAACTCGAGGTCATTCCCTCTAGCCCTATCACTAGTTACCTGTGAGAAGAGGCCGACCCCAGCTCCCCACACCTTCCTTCCAGGTACCTGTGACTGTCATTCCCTACGTGACCCGGGGGGTGGCTCAGACCCCCCCACACCCCGCAGGTGCCCCGCATCCCCGGGTCTTCCCACCAGCCCTCCCCACCCGCGTCTCCCCTTCCCCTCCCCGACCCCACCGAGCTTCCTTCGCCCCCCTTGCACCCCCTCGGCCCCCCTTGGCCCTCCCTCGGCCCCCCTCGGCCGGCCGGCTCGGGCACCCAGCCCGCCCCACGGGGCGGTCCGGGGGCGGCGGGGCGGGCCGGGGGCGGTGGGGCGGGGCGGTCCGAGCCGGGCCGGGCCCGCCCGGGTGCAGTTCCCCGCTCGGCGCCGCTCCGCCGCGCAGTCCCCGCCGCACGTCGGGCCGCCGGAGCCTCACGTCGGGCCGCCGCCCCGCCGCGATCGCTATGAATGCGAGCCGGGCCCTGCTCTCCGCCGCCTTGCTCGCCGGCCTCCTCTGGGATTTACCGTGCTGCCTCCCGGCCTCCCTCCCCGCCGCCGAGGAGCTCGCCAAGGGCGGCAGGGGCCGCAGGGCGCCGCGGTCCCCCCGGGAGAGCCGGCAGAGGCAGGGGGGACAGCCCGGGGGCCGGGCGCCCCCCAGGGCGGAGCCCCACGAGTACATGCTGTCCCTCTTTAGGACCTACTCCATCGCCGAGAAGCTGGGCATCAACGCCAGCTTTTTCCAGTCGTCCAAGTCCGCCAACACCATCACCAGTTTCGTGGATAGGGGACAAGGTAAGCGCCGACCCCCCCATACCCCTCTATCTCCCCGCAGCGTGCTTTATTTTTGGGGTTAGGCTCTTTTTCTCCTTCTTCTTTCCTTTCCTTTCCTTCTTTTTATTTTCCTCCCTCTCGGTGTCTTTGGGGAATTTGTGCGTTTATTTTAAAGCGAATCCCGGAGCTGCGTGCGGGACCCACGCGTGGTCTTCCCCACATCGGTGTTCGGGGGCAGGGAAAAAGAAAAAGCAGCCCCCGATCTGCACGGGTGTAAATGAAACCTTGGGAAAAAAAAAAAAAAAGAAAAGAAAGAAAAAAAAAAAAACCAAAAAAAAAAAAAGCTCTTCTGGTTTATTTCCTTCTGCCAAAGAAAAGATCTCTCCCTTATCGCTTCAGCTCTAAGGCAAATAGAAAGTTCAAACTGACCGAGGGCAAACATTTGCTGCCTAAAGCCGCCCTGCTTTATCGGGATTTACCTGCAGGAGCACCGGGAAGCGCCGGGGCCGGGCTGCGGTGTTTGGCCGGGGCCGCTCCGAGCCCAGGTAGCGCCGAGCCCCGACGAGCCTCGACGGGGCGGGCGGAGCGGGGCTCAGCCGCCGGCTGCAGCCTGTCTGGGGCCGCTTCCCGCTTCCTTTAGAAGTCCTGGATGTGGGGACAGCCCCTGGGGTGGCCGTGGATGAGGAGGACCCGGCCCTCGGCTCCCCCGGGGCAGAGGATGCGCCCCTCGGAGAAAGCCCCTCGGAGGGAGAGGCGCAGGTAGGATGGGGTGGGACACGGGGACAGCAGGGTCCCAGGCCTTGACCCCACTGTCCCCAAGGCAGCAGCGATGCCGCTGGGCTCCCGGGACCCCTCCGCGACCCGCAGCCCTTGGGTGGGGGTGGGGGGCATCGCTCTGCTGTTTTATAGCTCAGACTCAGGGCAGCGGGCGCAGGTTGCGTGCGGGTCCGGGGAAAACCAGAAATTCCCTTCCCTCAAAGTGCCTCCCCAGCCCCCCGGATAGTCATTGATTTATTTAGGTGTTTATTAATTCGCATTATGCCGGTTTGCGGGCCGTTAACGACAGACTCATTGAGAGGTTCTTAACGAAGTTTGCGCGTCTTTTCCTTCTCCCCCTCTTGAAGACCCCGCAGCCCACTCCCGGGATCCCCCGGGACTCGCCGGAACCCCTGGATTTCGGGGGACAAAGCACGGCACCGCGCAAACCCCACGGCTCCCCGGAGCTGCAGCAGCCGCGCAGCCCCAGAACCAAGCCGGATCCCTCTGCGAGCCTTCAGCCTCTCCTCCCCTACACCCCCCCGCAGGGACCAGCTCTGGCCCCGTCCTTGTCCCCGTGTGTCCTCCCCACCCGGCTCGGCGGCTTGGGTGTCCCTCGGTGCCCCTCGGGTGCCGGGGGCGCCGTCGGGGCTGGGGGCGCGGGTCGGCCCCCGCGGTGCCCAGACGGCTGCTAGGGACGGGGGACAAGGGACAAGGGACAGGGGACAGGAGGGATTTGCTTTCTGCCTTCGCCCCATGAAGGTCTTTTAAAAAGGGGGGTGCGGGTGGGGGACTTCCCAGGCACAGGGTTTCGAAAGCTTGAAAGAATGGCCTCGGCAGCTTTTCCCCCGCAGGAAAATCGGGGGAGATAAAGCCCCGTTCGAGATCATCCTATTCTTGCTAAGCCGAAGAAAGACAGTTAATTTAACAAATTTAGCTCATCTCGCTGCATGGGAGATTGTACTCCGGGGGAAGTGATTTGCTAACAGAAGTCCCGGTTTGATGAAGGGAAAGCCTCACTTTTCCCCCCTTGATTTTGATTTGATGTGTCACAGGCTGTGACCTTCTGCTGGACCTTCGGAGGGTTGCTTAGCATCAAGCCACTGATTGGAGTATTTCAACTCAGTGATCTAATTGAGCGTTCATGTCATAACATATCAAATATTGTCTAGTCTCCCGTAATGAAGCGGACCGGCCAATGGCACATCACCAACAAAACTTCAAGAGAAGCTTCCGTTCCTCTGAAGTGGGAGCTGGTTTACTGCCCACCTCCCCGTGGGCTCCTAGCCCGCTTAATTGGCGAGCTGCGGCGGTGCTGCTGATGAGCAGCCTTTGCTCGGGGAAAGCAGGAGGAGGGGGGAAACTTGCCGTCGATTCATTCGCAGACAATATAGCCGCCCAAATGGACCCAATTAGACGGGCTGCGCTTTACCTACGGCCGTGGCCCTACCTTGTCGGCAGGGTTTGGGGGGGACTGCAGCCGAATCGGGGGAGGATTTGGCCGCACAGCATCGCTCCTCGATGGGGTTTGCACCCCTCGGGACGGCCCCAGCCATCGCACCAGGTCCCCCTATTCTCGGCTTCTTCCTTTCCTTCCCCCTGGAGCTAATAGGATCCCTTTCAGGCTAGCTGGAGAGCCACACCACTGCCATATACACATACTTACATATATATATGCATTATTTTTTTTCCCCAGCGATAGAAAGAGTGCAGAAAGGGGGGGAGAGGATTTGCGATTCCCCCTTCTCCACCCCCTCCCGCCCCCTACTCGCTCCCCCTTGTTACGGTCGCAAGATCAGACAGGACCTAGCTGAATGTAGGAAAATTACTGTTGGCACATGAAGTAACTCATTAAAACGCAGATGGTGCTCTCGCTGGCCTCAGGACCCCCAGCATTGGCGCTCCACGGCAAGGCAAGACAATTAGGAGCTGCAAGGGCTCCACCAGGCAGGGGAAAAAAAATAGGAAAAAAAATAAAGGAGAACAGGAGGGAGCTGGAGAAGGCAGCCCTAAATAAGCAAAGCCACAAGGAGCACGAAAGGCGGCACGGCTCGGGACAAACCGAGCGAAAAATCGTGCGAGGGATGCGCGATTTTCGGCGGGGTGTCCCTGGAGAAGCGGCACCCACGGGGGGTGGGGGGGGGGGGGCTGCCGGGGTCTCGCCTCCCCCTTTTTGGGGCCGAAAAACTCCCGCAGCAGCGGGATTTTCGCCCGGCAGGGACGGGGAGACGGCAAACGGGAGCTCGTCTCGTTTTTTCCTCCCTTTTTCCTCCGCCGGCTCCATCGGATGGGCTTCGGGTGCGCTGCCCTTAGGGCGCCGAAGAGGGTGAGGAGGAAGGGGGGAGCCCCCGGGCAAGGTCTGGAGGTGGTCCTGCTGTTCGTGGGGCAGAAGGAAAGAGCGCAAATCCCTCTCGGGGTTCCTCCGGTGCAACGTGTTGATGAGAAACAGCGGCTTTCTGGGCGGACCGAGGGCTGCGCCGCGGTGCAACCCGCGCAGCGCCTTTTGCCCAGGCAGTGTTGTCGTTGGCAGCAGGAAAATGAAATATAAGCGGGGAAGTATTTTAATGGGGAAGGAGGGAATTCGCAACTGTTAATTATTTGGTGACCTTGTATTCGATTTGTTTGAGCCCCTTATAAAAACACTAATGCACACCAGACGGCCGCAGCGAGCAGCCGCTTCCAAGCCCAGCCGTGCGCCCGGGCGGGGAGCGAGCGCTAAAGCCGTGACCGGAGCAAATTCGGTGAAAAAAAAATATATATATTTTTTCGATTATATATATATATATATATTTTTTTTTTCTCCTTAGTTTACGTTCGTTTTCTTTTGGGAATCTTCCGCGGGCAGAGGCGGAGCGGGGACGCGCGGCGCAGGTAGCGCTCGGCGAAGGGAAAGGGGGGGGCTCGAGCGTGTCAGGATGCTCATTTCGAACCCCATCCTACAACCGATTTTTATTTCATTTTATTATCATTATTTTTAATCCAGAAATCCCCCGGCAGGGCTTTCTAGGAGGACCCTTTTTATTATCATTATGATTATTATGACGATTTAAAAATTATTTTTTATCATTATTTTTTGAGGACGGTGGGATCGAGCTCTCCGCTTTGGGGCTATTCAGTTTCCAGCGCCCAGGGCTGGGCTGACCCCAGCCGGGAGCCGGGAGGCGAGAAATCCCGGGGCAGCCCCGGGCCAAGCCCCCAGCCCGCAGCCTCGCCGTCCTCGTTCTCCTCCTCCCTCCGCAGTCCTGGAGAAAAAAAGCAGCTGGTCGGAGAAATGCTCGTTGCCTTGCGCCGGAGATTTCGCGGCAGGCAGCGATCGGGACTCGTTGTGTGCCTGAAATGTGGTTTCCGAGCGAAAGGGGACGTTTCAGCCCTTGCTAGTTGTGGGCAGATCTGGATATTGTTTGGATTTTTTTTTTTTTTTTTTTTTTTTTTTTTTTTCCTTCCCTGCATCCCGGCTCTTCCAGCTCTATCGCCCAGAAATAATCCTCGGAAGCGTCCCCTCGCTGCCTTGCTCAGCTCCGAGCCCCGGGGATACTCGGTCCCATTTCGGCGACGCGAACGAACCTGGGAAGGGCAGGAAGACGCCGTGATTCCTCGGCGATCGAAATATTTCGGGGGGCGAAACGGTGGCAAACGGGAGGGGTGTCGGTGTCTCTTACGGCAGGCAGAGCCCTCCCCGAGGAAGCCCCTCTCATCCCCAGCGCATCTCCCGCGGCGGGGCGGGCGGACACCGAGCCCCCGGAGCCCCCCCCCGGAGCCCTCCCGGAGCTCTCGGGGACCGAGTCCGGCTGCTGGGAACCGGCGAACGGGGACGGGTGGTACCTCTGCCCATCCCGGGGCAGCCTTCCCGGCACGGATGCTGCGAGCCGGGAATGGAAGGTAGGTTGCAGCCGTGCGTCTCCCCGCCGAGTTTTGGGGCTGGAAACAGCCCCCCCCCCAACGTTGGTTTGCTCGGCTTTGTGTAGGTTTAAGAACTCGCCCGAGGAATTCGTCCGTCTTTCCCCTGTTACTCACCAGCCCGGCGAACGAAACGTTTCGATCTCCTCAAGCCGGTGTCATAAAAAAACCCCAAACAGCTCGGAGCCGGGGAAATGCCACACATGGAGAGGCAGCCCCTTGTTCGCAGGGCTCCGAAAGCAAATACCTGTCAGCGCTGCGACTCCGCAGGCCAGGGGCAGCCCGTCCTAATTACACGGGCTTTAGTTCCCAGCTCGTTGGCGAGCGAGCGGCTGCGAGGGGTCTTTTGAAACTGCAAATGTGCTTTTGGTTTGCGAGTTTAAATATGGCTCGAAAGAGAATTTGGGAACGGGGGAAATTCTTCCCGAATGCGGTTTCGGGTATAATTTGCAGTGATGTAAAGTTCAGATCCGAGCCCTGATGAATTGGCCGGCAGCCCGGTACCTGATCTGCCATGAAAAGGGAAACTCGGTGTAGCCTTCCTTAACCCCCGGCTCGCCTCAGAGGCCGGGCTGCCTGCGACAAAAGGGGCTGGGGAGCCCGAGGGGCTTCCCACGAGGAATTAAAGGAAATTCGCTGCCCCGAAACTGGTTTCGCCGCGGGGACGACAGAGACGCCGGCACGGCCAAGGGGGGAGAAGCCGGGGAAGGGACGAGCAGGGGGCTCGGCACAGCCCCCCCGACCCCTGCCCTTGTCCCTGCCCCCGTCCCTGCCCCTGTCTCTGTCCTGAAGCCTTGGGGAGGGCTCTGCTCCTTCTCCCAGCCGGTGGCACACGCTTAAATACGGCGTAGCCTGCTCCTTTCTCTCCCCCCCTGCCCGCCCCCAGCATTTTATCTTGGCCTGCAAAAATAAACAACGGCGAGTGGAAATAAGGCTAATGCTCCTTACGTAGCTAACATTCGTCTAAATTAACGCTGCGAGCATAAACACGTCCCCTCAAGGCGTTCGCAGCGATGTTGTGCTTTCCCCTGCCCGGCTCTCTCCAAATAATTCAGGAACGGGAATAACAATAGGGACAGCCTCAGCTGGCCCGGGAAAAAGGCAGAGCTTTGAGCGGGGTGGAGGAAACCACTGGGTTCACCCCAAATCCTTCTCTGCTTCGGGGGAAACCCGGAGATGCCGAGTCCCGAGTCGCACAAAGGGACGGGGACAACCCGGGTGTCCCCTCGCCGTCCTTGTCCTGTGTGCTGGAACAAAGGTCCCCAAAGCAGAACCACCCCTGCCCTGCTTCTGGAGGCTCCCGAGGTGCCGCTTTCTCTCCCCATTTTTTTTTTTTTTCCTCCTCTGTTTTTTTTCCCACCCTCTCGACCGCACTGGGAGCGAGCCAGTCCCGGGTTAGGATTATGTATTCATCTGGAATTATTAGGTTACGAGAGCGAATAAATAACGTTTATCTGATCGGATCCGAAGCCGCTTGTTTGAAATAGCCGGGATCCCTGCCCCTCGCGGACAAAAGAGCCGGGAACGCCGAAGCCAGCGGGACTCCTCCAGCGCCGAGCTGCTGCTGCCGGGGCCCGGATCCGAGCCCCGTTCGCCCGGGGCCACCTGGCTGCTCCCGGTAGCCGTGTCCCCATCGCCACAGGACGGGACACCGCCGTGCCCCAGCCCCGCCGGGCTGCAGCTTTGGAGGATGCTGGCGGAGAGCGCGTTTTGCACGGCCACCGCCCGGGGAGAACTCTGGGAGCCGCAGAGCGGAGCTGGCTCCCCCCTTGCCCTTCCAAAAGGGTCTGCAGAGCCTTCACAACCCCAGCAGCAGGGAGCCGAGGGGATTTTTTTCCCCCGTTTCCCTGCCGCCTAACCCACACCCCCGGCGGGGCTGCGCCGCGCTGCCACCTGTCCCTCCCCCGGGAAAGAGCTGGGGGAGGAGATTCGGCTCCGGAGGGACACGGGGCTGGAAGCAGCCCCCTCGCTGTCCCCTCCACCCCATGGCGAAAGGGGAGTGCCAAAGAGGGAGAGCATCTCCCTCGGGAACCAAACCTGACCCCCCCACCACGGCAGAGATGGAGCCGTGGCCGGTCCAAAATCCGGGGGGCGAGGGCAGGGGTAAGGGGCTGCTCTGCTTCCCTGGGGGTCGCTGGAGAAGGGAGGGAGGCGGAAAGCTTCCCTGCATCCCGGCGATGCAAGGAGCCCCCCCCCCCCCCCCGCGCCCCCCAGGTGCCCCCGGCCGTGTGTGCGCAGCCAGCGCTAGGGGGGCGACAGGCGAGGGGGAGGAGGAGGAGGAGAGAGGCTTGGGGGATTGGGTCGTGCCCTCGGGGTGCACACCCCCTTCTGTCTGACCCCCCTCTGCGCCACTCCCCAGGGCTGTTTTTATTTATTTTATTTTGTTTCGGGTCTGTAGAGGACTTGTTACTATCACCTGGGGCATCCCCATCTTTCGGGGGTTTGTTTCTTACAGTCTCCCCCCATGACCCCCCTGAGAGGGCTCCCTCTCCCCGGAGCAGCCACTGGAGCAGGTTTCTCCTCCACCATCCCCACCGGAGCCCCCGCTCCATCTCTTCCCTCTTGGAGACTGTGGGAACACGCAGCCACGCACTGCGACTCTCCGATGCGTAAATCCGTGCTGCTGGCCTGCGTGCTGAGCCGCACTCATTTTTACATCGCTGTGGCATGCCTGAAGGTCTTGGTTTCCATAAATCATCCCCGTGTCCCTCCTGCCCCCCCAGGAGGTTCCCCCAGACCTGTCAAGTAGAGCCGAGGTTGTGAAATACACTGATTAGGAATAGCGATGACCTTTGGTATCAATAAATAACAGGGGCTGTATATTTCTTTAGGCTCCCTTTCGGCCTCTGGAGCAGGCTGAGCTTGGAAAAGCGGTGAGAGGCTGCTGAACGGAGGCTCCAGTGACACTTTTACTATTGAAATATACACAAGCTTTACTAGCTTCTGGGGAAACCCGGGGGCTTTGGGAATTTTTTTGTATTTGCTGGGTTGTAAACATTTTATTGGAAAGCAGCTCAGGGGAATCTGGTTTGCTTTCTGTGCTGCATTTTGTACACCCATGTGTCAAAAAAGAAGTCTATTTTTTTTTTTTTCTCTTGGAGAAGAACTTATAAGTATATATGTGCATATGTATATATGTACATAAGTATACAAGAACACTGTGGATGCTGGCTGGGCTGATGGGCCAAGGCCATACCTGAGTAGGGGCTGCCATGTGCTGCCTCTGGTGTGGGAATGGGATCTCCTGCCTGGTGTAGTTCTCTTCTCTTCTCTTCTCTTCTCTTCTCTTCTCTTCTCTTCTCTTC
>CM021766.1:134739607-134750248 GCA_011076525.1 Nettapus auritus | reverse complement strand
TTCCCTTCCCTTCCCTTCCCTTCCCTTCCCTTCCCTTCCCTTCCCTTCCCTTCTCCTCACCATCCCCATCCCAATCCCTCTGTCCCCGACCCCACCTCAGTCCCAGGGGTCCCTCCGGGATGTTTTGGGGCTCCCTGCCCTCCCTCCCGCCCTCCCTCCCTCCCCATCCCTGTCCCCCCCTCAGCCCACCCCCGCGGAGCACTCCCTTTTAACTCTCCTTTCTCCCTCCGCAGACGACCTCTCCCCCGCTCCCCTGAGGCGCCAGAAGTACCTGTTCGACGTGTCGACCCTCTCGGACAAGGAGGAGCTGGTGGGGGCCGAGCTGCGCCTGTTCCGCCGCCCCCCCCGGGGCCGTCCACCACCCCCTCCGCCCCCTCCGGCCGCCCCCGTCCTGCAGCTCTTCCCCTGCCTCTCCCCCCTGCCGCTGGGCTCCCGCAGCCTGCAGGCCCGGCCGGGCTCCTGGGAGGTGTTCGACGTGCGCCAGGGCCTGCGGGGGGAGTGGCCCCGACGGCAGCTCTGCCTGGAGCTCCGCGCCTCGCCCGGCCGCGGCTCCCCTCCGCCCCGCCGCTGGCTGGACCTGCGCGGCCTGGGCTTCGGCAGGGGGACGAGGCCGCCTCAGGAGAGGGCGTTGCTGGTGGTCTTCACCCGCTCCCGGCGGCGGAGCCTCCTTGGGGAGCTGCGGACCGAGCTGGGGGCTCCTCCGCCTCCTCCTCCTCCTCCTCCTCCGCAGCCCCCCGCCGGCCGCCGGCCGCCCCGTCAGCGCCGCACCGCTTCGGCCAGCCGGCACGGCAAGAGGCACGGCAAGAAGGCGAGGCTGCGCTGCAGCAAGAAGCCGCTGCACGTCAACTTCAAGGAGCTGGGCTGGGACGACTGGATCATCGCCCCCCTGGAGTACGAGGCGTACCACTGCGAGGGGGTGTGCGACTTCCCGCTGCGCTCCCACCTGGAGCCCACCAACCACGCCATCATCCAGACCCTGATGAACTCCATGGACCCCGGCTCCACGCCGCCCAGCTGCTGCGTGCCCACCAAATTGACTCCCATCAGCATCCTCTACATCGACGCGGGCAACAACGTGGTGTACAAGCAGTACGAGGACATGGTGGTGGAGTCGTGCGGCTGCAGGTAGCGGGCGGGCGCCCCTCGGCGAGGGGCCGGGGCTGCGCCTGGTAGCGGAGGGCGTGGAAGACGTCGGATGAAGAGCGATGAAGGGCGAGGAGGGGGGGCGGCAGGGAGCCGGGAGCCGCGGGGAGGCCGGTGGTCCTCCTCTTCCCTTCCTCCTCCTCCTATTCCCTTCCTCCTCCTCCTCCTCCTATTCTCTTTCTCCTTCTCCTCTTCCTCCTCTCCCTCCTCCTCCGCCTCCTCTTCTTCCTCCTTCTCCCCTCCTCTTCTCCCCCTCCTCTTCCTCTCCTCTTCCTCCTCTCCTCCTCTCCTCCTCCTCCTCCTAGCGCCCCACCGGGTCCCTTCCCGTGCCTTCCCCCCCGGGCTTTATCTTGCCATCTCCCCTCCCTCCGAAGGTGAAGGCAATTCCCCAAATACAAAAAAAAAACAAAAAAAAAAAACAACACAACGGGGGGAGGGAGAGGGAGCGGACCGAGCCCCGTCTCTGAAGTTCCTCTGAAAAGGGCAATTTCATTTCTGCCCTCTCACACATTCCTGCGAGATTACCGGCCACAAATAGCCTCCCCCCTTCTCCCTCCCCCTCGAGGAAAAAAAAGAAAAAAAAAGAAAAAAAAAAAAAAGAATTGCTCAAGATTGTAATTACCAGTTAGGTTATATTTTAAGACAGCAATGAAAAAAACTGTGAAAGGAGTGAAGTGTTACAGAAAGCACAAGCGGGGTGAAGGGGAAAGGAAAACTCCCTCGGATTTCACGGCCAAGTGCAGCAACGCGGGGACGGATCCCTGGGCAGCTCCGGATCCCTGGGCAGCCCTGGCTCGGGGGCTCTGGCAACCTGCAGCAGTATTACACGCGAATGTGGCGCTGGAAAAGGCATTTATGTCCGCTTGCTGATCCCTTCCCACCTCTGGGCTCAGCTTCACCCGAGGAGAGCAGGCTTGGAGGCGTGCCGAGCCCTTTTCCTGATGCAACTGGTTGTAGGTTCAGGCTTTCCCCCACCGATGGCCGGAGTCCTTAGCTTCTCCGGTGTCGCAGAGCTACAGATTGGTGGAAAAAAAGGAAAAAAAAAATAAAAAAGAGAGAGAAGAGAATAATAATATAAAATGCTAGTAAAAAGACTCGACCAGGAGCAATAATTTAAAATGCACATTTTGCCTGGGATGCACTGTTGTTCATATAAAAGTTGTAAATATTCGTTTATTTAAACAGACTGAAAAGTGCAAAATGGAGATGAACAACAGGCATTCCTTTTTTTTTTTTTTTTTTTTTTAATGTACAAAACATTATATGCACTCGAAATGTTATAATTTCTAATATTTTTTAAAGTTTATATTTGAGTTGTACAGAATTAAGCATTAATCAAATATTTCATTCTTACTTAACATTATCGTTTCCTTAAAATATTATTACAAGATTTTAATTCTGTGCTAATAATGGAGAAAAGAATCTTTTTTTTTTTTTTTTTTTTTTTTTTTTTTTTACTGTCTACCTCACTATAATGCAAGTATTTACAACTCTAAAGTTATCTGAGGTAAATTAATATTCAGAACACTTTTACAATACACCTTTACTGGACGATACTACAACTATTACTGTATTATTAAACTTTTTTTTTCCCAAAAAGTCAGCTTGCTTTTATATGTCCTATTATTTGGTTAAGCAGTTCTAAGTTCTCAACTAAACGTTGGCTCCAGTGCTAAAATGCTGCAGAGCTGAGTTGGAGCAAGTGCCACTTTAAGACTTACTAAAGCCATTCTTCCTATTCGAAGACTTTTTGTACTCTCACGAGATCTTTGGTATGTGCTGGTGGCAGAAATTTGCAAGAAGCTGCATTATGATTTTATGCATTTGATGCGGTGATTTACGGTACTGTAAGTGGGAGAATGCATGAAGTGGAAAAATTCAGGCAACCGTTTGTAAATCTCATCTGTACTGGGCACGTGTATATACACTGTATTATGATGATGAGCAAAAGATAATGAATGTTTTATAAATGATATTTATTTTTTTGATGCAATGGGTAATATATTTATTAAATCTTTCCTGGTTATCTCGTAGATAATGAAGAACTATTCACTGAGTAGTTGTTTCAGCAAGAGAAGTCCCATCCTCTCTCATGGCAATGTGTGCAGAGGATGGGTTGCTCTCGAGTGCAGGCAGCCTGGGGGGTCTGAGACCCCATCACAAAACACCCCCAAAAAGCCTCATCTTACATGCCCGAGAGCTGCTAGAGTTGCTCACCTTGCGGCAACTGTGGAATGTGTTTGAAAACAAGGTTCTTTTCATATAAAGTGGAATTGCTACCAGATCACTAGATCTGATCTCACACGATTTTCTCTGGCAAACCTCCTGCTGGACTGGGGCTTGAACAAAGGGCTGAGAAATGGGCCTGGGCATCTGAACAGCAGCAGCTGAGAGACCTGCAGAAGTGTCCAGACTTAGTATTGGTACAACTTCCAGTGGAATATTTCTCTTTAGCATATATTAGTGCTTCAAGTTCATGACCAATAGTAGATATGGGAATAGCAGCTTTAAAAAGAGCTTTGGTTTTAAAGCTGGGTTTAAAGTGCCATTCTGGCTGGTGTGGACTTTGGTGGCTGCTCCCATCTCCCTGGTCTAGCAGTCATCAGCTAAGGACCACGCTCCTGCTCTCATTATGGAGGAAAGCAATGGAAAAATGACAGAAAATCCGCAACCCAACAGGCTGGAATGTGCCCTCTGGGCAAAGGTAATCAAGACAAGTTGGGTGCCGTAAACCTGAAATGAACACAATGTAAGAAGCTGAGATTTTACAAAAGTGACAGATAACAAAGCGTGTGAAGGCTGGACGAATCACCTCTTGATTTCACTGACTGGGGAACACAAGTGCATCAGGTGTACAGACCATGCTTTGGCTAAAACGGTGTTTTTCATGCAGTTTCCTTTCAGCATGCAGCCCAATATTACTTATGTTACAAGCCCCTGCATGGCATGCTTGGTAGCAAGCTGCAGTGTAACTGAGCTGTCCTTTCTGGTGCACCTCAGGTGTGCTTTTGGGGAGTTTGGTCAGACAAAGTCCAGCTGGGGGAGGCCTAGGAAAGCTCTCCTCAAATGAAGTCCTTAAGAAGCAACAACGAAGACTTTGTGTGTTGGATGTACTCTGCTGAACCTTTTGTACCTTCTCCTACATTAACCAGTTTTTAGGAGATGCCTCTGATGGCCAGAAAAGGTTTGAAAGCCTTTTTACCAAATATCTCTGATTTTTTATCTCCCAGGGGAATGAGAAGACCTGAAAAAAAGACCTAAGTAGTCAGAATCTGCAGTATCTAACTTGGAGACAAACCTTTTGGACTTTACTTGCTGCAAGAAAGGAAACGCTGGCCTTGTTGAGCACATCCTTTGGATGCTATAGCTAATTTAACATCTGAGCCCATTTTGGCAAGTCTGCTCTTCTTAAAGACAAAATCTCTCTCCATTTCCTTTTTTAGTTCTGCAATATTCTTTTGTACAAAACTGAGAGAAATGGCACAATGCTGAGGAGAATCAAAAGGATACAGCAAGGCCGATGAATGGTCTTTTCCCTCTGCCCCGTCCCACTCTCCCCCCAAGTGCTAACCAGCAAGCTGAACAAAAAATACCAGTAACTATTTTTTTTTTTTTTTAGCTTTTACCACAAATACTGGAAGCTTTTGTTACAGAGAAATCCAAATATGGTAACTCAGTGGATGTGTAACTCAGATCTCTTTGTCCTGCCAAAGTAATATGAATTTTCTTTTCCATTTCTCAACTCCCCATGCTCAAAATCATATTTGAAAAGGGGAAATGATTTCTTTTATTATGTTGCTGGCCAGAAGAGGGAGCAGAATCTATTAAGTATTGGGAATAGACACCGGCAGATAGAAGACAGCTGAAGTCAGCCTGCCTGGCTGTGGGATGCCTATCAGCGAGTGTTACCCAATTCATCCATCCCACTGCCTGTGTTGCTCAAACACACAAAAATGTGACCTGCACTTCTCTGAAATACAGATATTATCCATCAGAAAAATTAAATAATGAGTATTTGAATGGAAAAAAAAAAAAATGGTTTGGAGCCCAAGTCCTTTCTTTTTACGTGTTGTTCCTCCTTTTTAGACCCCAAGTTCTCTCTTACATATATTTATGGGAGCTGTATTTTTACTTTTTTTTTTTTTTTTTGTGGAAAAATGCTGGACCCCCTCACTCCCTGCAGGATCAATAGGTCCAGCCTTCCTCTCCATTATCTCCATGTAGATGAGAGCTCAGTCTGTTCACCGACGTATGCAAAATTAGCATGTTCATTTTTCACACCTTGGAGTTTAACCTCAAATGTTAGCAGAGGGACAGAGTCGCTGACATTGAATGAAACTTCTTCCTTTATAATCTCTCCACCTTTGCTTTAGAAGCACCTCTGAAGCCTTGGGGAAGCCGAGTGACTGAAGTTCAGGCCTGTCAGTCATCCAGAGGTTGGGCAGCAGGACAGTAGGTTGCAATAGCGTGCAATTTGTTCTCTCACATAGCGGCCATGTGCCGTGAAGGAGTTTTTTCCTCTGGAGTGGGGTTCTCCTGTCAGCATCCAGCTATATTATACCGTTAGATTTCCAAATATTTGTGCTTGTTGCTTTGCGATGTCAGGCCAATTGTAAACTGTGGATGTTCCAGCTGTTCATGACTATGAGGGAGGAGAGTCAGCGTGTTACCCCTGCTGTGCTCATCAGCTGCCTATTCCTCGATGACTACAGCCCTGCAAAGTACCGCTCGGTCTGACCAATCTCAGTGAATACACATTATTATTTAGTGCATTGTACAGCTGGGAATTAGGAAGGGTTCTTCCAAGGTTTTAACTGGGGCTAGTTTTGTCTGGCTTCAGCCTGATGGGCCCCAATATTTGTCCACATGCTAGCATTTGGGCCACCACGAGCTGCTGCAAAATTAGTGTTTGTTTTAATTACATATGCTGTTGACCCTCTGGAGCTGAGGAGCCTGAAATCGGACTGGGGACTTTTATCCCCCAGGACCCCTTTCCTACTAACAACTTTCCGCCCTGTTCTTTATGAAGACTCTTGGGGGAATTTCCATCTTGCAGAGCATTGCTTAATTAGCAAAAATACCACTATTTTTCAGAATGACAGAATTTTAGCGCTAGGGAAGAATGAGTGAGAAGGATCCAAGGACACTGGCTTTCATCTGGGTGGGCAGGAGAGACCTCAGGTGAATAGGAAAATTGGAGGTCTGGTTGACAACTCATTTCTGGGGTGGAAGTGGGAAATTGCAGGAGGGCCATAGAAGGACAGAAGGGATAATGTAAGGGCAAACTGCCAAACATCTGAGATGTCTTTACACTAATGCTAAGAGTATGGAGAATAAACAGGAAGAACTAGAAGTCTTGGGACACAACAAAGGCTACACTTTAATCAGCATCACACAGGCTCTGCAGAATAAATTGCAGCACTTTAATATTAGTGGAGAGTGTAATTTGTGTGGGAAGAACAGGCAGGAGAAAAGGGAAGAGTATTATCTGACATATTATGAATCCGTGGCCAGAAAGTGGGGAGGGACAGAGCTGTTGGAGATAAAATAGAAAGGAACAGTATGACTCTACTAATGATCACCTAACAAGGAAGAGGAGGTCGATGTCAATTTTTTTTTTTTTTTTGAGCAACTACCAGAAACATGCTGAGGATATGAGGTAGTGGTAATCAAGGACTTTATCTAATCAGATATCTGTTGTAAGAAAAATCAAAACCAAAACCACAAAAAGCAGCAGAGCACAGACAGTTCCTCAAGTTTTTGGAATGTGTTGGGAAAACCTTCTCTTTCAAAGTGTGGAGGCAGCTACAGGAGACACGGCCAGATAAGGCTGTGATAGATATGCCTAATAAAGAGGAACTTAATCAAAGGCAATTGGAGTTCATGCATTGGTGGAAAAGGAGGAGAGAAAGACCAAATGACTCCTGTAAGGCAGATTTCCACACATTCAGAAAACTGATAGGGAAGGTCCTTCAGGGAGGGGTTGAAAGGGGAAAGGAAGGAAGGAAACAGGCAGTTTGGTAAAAGTCCATATACTGAAGGTCTCATAGGAAGCTATCCTGCTGTCAAGGACAGTGATGAAAGAAACCAGGGTGCCTGAGTCAGGAGCCATTTGGTTATCTGACAGCAAAAATGCATTATACAGAAGGTGAAAAAAGACATCCAATTAGAGGCTGGTCACAAGTGGTGTAAGAGTTGGGGCTAGGGCTCAGTAGTGGGGCCAGTTCTCTTCAATACTTTTATCAATGATCTGGACAAGGGGATCGAGCGCACCTTCAGTAAGTTCCCAGATGACTCCAAGCTGGGCAGGAGTGTTGATCTTCTCAAGTGTAGGATCCCTGCAGAGGAATGTGGATAGGATGGACAGACGGGTTGAGGCCAACTGTATGAGGTTCAACAAGGTGAAGTTCTGGGTCCTGCACCTGGAGCACAACAACAGGGCTGGGAGATGAGTGGCTGGAAAACTGCTTGGTGGGAAGAGACTTGGGGGTATTGGTCGATATCCAGCTGAACATGAGCCAACAGTGTGCTCAGGTGGGCAAGAAGGCCAATAGCATCCCTGCTTGTATCAGAAATAGTGTGGCCAGCAGGACTTGGGAAGTGATTGTCCACCTGTACTCAGCTCTGCTGAGGCCGCACCTTGAGGACTGTGCTCAGCTTTGGGCTGCTTGTTACAAGAAGGACATTGAGGTGCTAGAGCATGTCCAGAGAAGGACAATGAAGCTGGTGAAGTGTATGAAACAGAAGTCTTATGAGGAATGGCAAAGTGAACTAGGTTTGTTTAGCCTGGAGAAAAGGAGGCTCAGGGGAGGGAGATCTTATTACTCTCTAAAATTACTTCAAAGGAGGCTTTAGTGGGGTGAGGGTTGGTCTCTTCTCCTAAGGAACAAGGAATAGGACAAGAGGAAATGGCCTCAGGTTGTGTGAGGGGAGGTTTAGACTGGACATTAAGAAAAATTTCTCCACTGAAAGTGTTGTGAGGCATTGGAACAGGCTGCCCAGGGGAGTGGTTGAGTCACCATCCCTGGGGGTCTTCAAAAGACACGTAGAAGTGGTGCTTAGGGACATGGCTTAATGGTAGACTTGACAGTGCTAGGTTAATGGTTGGACTTGGTAATCTCAGAGGTCTTTTCAAACTAAATGATTTTATAATTCTATGATTAGTAGAAGAGAAAGTCTAAAGTGTAAAGCATGTAAAAGGGGACAGAAAAAAAATATATAAGAGGAAAAAAAGGAAAAAGATTATCACTTCAGGGGGATGGCGAACAAAGGACAAATGACAGGGCAGGCTGACGTGTGAAACACTTTGTCAGTAGAGCTTACCTGATATGAGAAACCAAACATTCTTAGAGCTAGCAAGGAAACTGAAACACAGACCACAGGAAAAAAAAAAAAAAAAAAGTGAAAGAACATTTGAATTAAATGTATATACTCAAGTCCTGATGAAAGTTTCTCTGGTATAATTAAAGAGTCAGCCACAGTCATTTTTGAAATACAAATAATTACTTTTAAAAATATGGAAGAATTATGAGTTACCAAGAATTACAGATCAGCCAGCCTGTCTCAGCTATCTCAAATACATTGAAAAATACTGAAAAAAAAAATAATGCAAAAACAACACTGAGTGCTTCTTAACTGCAGAATGATGGTGTGATAAAAACAACTGACATGAATTTATCCAAAACAAATTATATCCAGCAAGTCTAATTTTCTTCTCTGATAAGAGTGAAATGAAGCTCAAGCACTTAAGAAAATGGGTTTCCAAAATAACTTGCTACATTAAAGGGGTGGTTTGACATAAGTACAGCAAAATGTGGTAGAAAGAAGTGTAAAGGATTACATTTAAGGAAAGATAATCTCAAGAAAAAGATGCAAAATCAGGCCAGAAAGAATCTGGGCTTTTCAGTGGGATGAAATCTGAATGTGAGGTAACAAACGATCCCATTGCCCTGGATATTCCAGGATAAAATAACTGGGATGACAGATACAGGAAATACTCTATAGTGCTTTGGATTGATTAGGGGTCAAGCAAAGTCCTGTGCCCAGTTTTAGAACAAGAATGATTATGTTCTTGCAGATAACTTTCTGATGTCTTCTGCTGACTGCTGACAGAATAACAGTTGGGCCTTGTGATATTTTCTGGGCATTACAAGTGGGGAGCGTGGGCAGATCATGGCTCACAGACCAGGCCTTCCTCACCTTCTCTCTCTCTATGCTCTCAGAAGTATTTTCAAAAATGACCACCTGGATGGGCCTTACTCGGTCCCTTGCCATCAGAAGTAGCATGGCTCCTGGTGGCTCAGTGTACAGAGAGCTGTCTGCAGTGTCACAGCACCTAAGGTCTTTTCTTCATTAGCTGCCTGAGACCAAGAAGAATGGATGCCATGACACTCCTAAAAATCCTGTTAAGCACTCATCTGCAATTAACTCCCTTGGGAAATACAGGCCTGTATTTTGCAACTTAAAATGGGGAGAAGGGGATTTATTGCAATGCCTATTGTGGCACCTCGACTGGACAGTCCTCCTGTTGGGATGTCGTTAGTACGGAGCAGAGTGGAATAAATGTCTCTGGTAACTTTATGTAAGGCATTCTGTTTAACACAGACAGCTGAATTCTTCAGGGTGAGACCTTTTATGTGCTCCCATTCTAGTAGAGTCCTGTGCTTGGGAAGAGACTCTTGTTGCTACCATAAAACTGACAGTGGCTTATGGCATGAAAAAAAAGGTGCAGTTTTGGTGGGCTTCTGTGCATTCAATAGACAAGATCTGCTGCTGAAGCCAATGCCGTCCATAAAAGTCACAAACCTCAGTTTCCCAAAAAAACAGTAATCTCAACTTTGCAGTAGATGTGCTGCACCGAACTCTGCCATGTACTGTAGCTGACTTCCAGACACTTTTTATTGGATAAAAGTACACAGAAGGCTCTGATCCATCCTGCACCAGAAATCCTGCAGGCTCAAGAGAAAGCACCCCTCAGATGTGTCTGCGAGCCCTCGGCACAGCCACGAACTGGATGTGGAGTACCTGCTCTGTTCATATCCCCTTTCACACGTTTCACCACTGAAGATCAGCATCCACGATGCCACAGTCTCAGTAGTAGCTGATTTGTCCTGTTATTTTAGTGAAATAGTAACTGTTGGAACTGGAATGCAGTTAAAAATATTCGTGTCAATTTGCCAATACCTAACACCAAGCCCCCTCTTTTCATTAATGGTGCTGAAGTTGTACTGACCCTTCATTATTATTCAGTTGTTGTGGCTTTTTGTTCTTTGAGACTAGAGCCCTACAACACTGTTTAATCCAGGATGTGTCTCTGCCAAAGGCTGGTCTGCTGAGGCACAAGGCAAGCAAATTCACCACTGACAAAACAGGCAGCAGAGCCATCAAACATAACACAGCTACAGCAAATATGTCTGAAGGATTTGGGGAGAAAGAGAGGAAATAAAGAAGAGGTGTTCAACATAAGGGACTTCTCAAATATTTCTGACTTTCTTCTTA
>CM021766.1:134681316-134733646 GCA_011076525.1 Nettapus auritus | reverse complement strand
GGAAAGGAAAGGAAAGGAAAGGAAAGGAAAGGAAAGGAAAGGAAAGGAAAGGAAAGGAAAGGAAAGGAAAAGAAAATAAAATAAAAGAAAAGAAAAGAAAAGAAAAGAAAAGAAAAGAAAAAGTATTCAGCTAATTCATGCATTAAGCCCATGGCACCAGTGATCTGCACGTGGTACCTCAGGATGGTCTCATCTCAATAACCATAGGTCTTGATTTAGATTTTTGCACTGCTTCCCCTGAGTCTTTTCCCTCCTGTCCCCTTGCAAATAGCCTCAAAGTCTCTGTGCTGGCTTGGATAGAAGTGCCCTGCAGGTGGCTTTCACACACAACGTGCTGGTGAGACCACGTCCACCTGCTTCAACCTCAGACCAGGTTCCATGCAGTCTCCCCTTTCAGCTGTGCACAGAGGGGGGAAAATCCTTATCTAGTATAGAAAGACACTTTCTTCTGCAGGGGATGGAGTTTGGATGAGCCATGAGATCTACAAGTGTCCACAAGATTTACAAGGAGGGGACAGCTGGCATGAAGGACAGCAGACTCTGCCCCCAGATGGAGATCTCACACGCTAGCATGGGGAGGACCTTCAGGCATGCCATACACTATGGGGTGTTTCATGTGCTGGGGGGAGGGAACGTTAGCAACGTTAGCTTGTATAGATTTTCTGTAATGTTTCCCATGTGTAACAGTGTAAACATAGTGTGGTGATGCCCAGATGAAAAAAAAAAAAAAAAAAAAAAAAAAGCGGCTTGTTAAGATTTCTGCTTTCATTCATTCTAAATTCTGCTTGGTGGCCAAAAAAACATGTTCAAAAATTTGTGAGTTTATTTCCAGCATGATGGAGCCTTCTGCTTGCACAGAGCACTGCCTTCCCTTCCTCTCCTTTCTGTACAGTCAATGATTTTATCCCACGAAAGCAGCACTATATAACAATATAACACGTCTCACCAGCTCCTCCTGGTACTAAATAGTTTTTTTTTTTTTTTTTTTTTTTTTTTTTTAATCAGTGAAACAATGTTTTCCTGCTCACCTCTTGGCTCTCCCTCCTTGGGATAGAAGCACGCTGGAGTTTTACCTACTGACAGAAGTCGAAGGCTTCCTGCTTTAGTGTTTATTTAGTAAAACATTTTACATTCCTGGGGAGATACCAGCCTGTCATTAATGGATTCTTGGCTCACCGCCAGCAGCTAATAGTTTTATTGGTCCTCAAGTACAGCTCAATGGTTTGGGTAACCGCGCCGAGCTGCCTCTTTCTTTTCTTCAGCTCTGACCCAAGGAAGGGCACCGATAGAGGGACAGCGTGGGGGAAGAGATGAGGGTGTCTGCCCTGTGAGGCCCACAGGGTGGCTGCTGGCAACTCAAGACCTCTGCGGACCCAGTTAGGGGTAGGGTGATGGGGAGGCCAAGCACATGTTGCGGTGGTGAACAACCTTCTCCTTGCCCAGAGCCTCCCCCCTGCTGCCCCCAGACCCATCACGCAGGGATGCTTGACCCCCTTCTCCCCAGAACAACCAGAGCTGGGTTGCCCCTGGGGCTCTGTACCTGCAGGAGTGGAGCTGGGTGCACAGCAAGTATATGCTTGACATACCTGTCTCCTTCAACCTCATTCTCCATTGGTAATTAAGACCAAGCCACTCCTTTCTCAGAGCCTCTTCCTCTGGGACAAAGTGGGAGCTTCATTGTTTTTAAACGGGGGCTTGCATTTGTCTTTCAGCTGGAGAAGCCAGGGTTTATATACATACATATGGATTTCAAGGGTATGACGTAGCTGGAGAAAAATGAGTGCTTTGGTACTACAGGTCAAGTTTATTTAACACTACAATGTTTTAAAACACGGTGATGCCATTTCAATTAAATGTCCCAGAATGTTTTGCAAAGTAATCAGTTTAATAAACTGTTCAGGACTACTTTTGCAAATCAGGCGTGTCTTGCATAAAACACACTGGCAATAAAATAGTATGTGGTAGGAAAATGAAGCTGGGGACTTTACTAGAAATGAGGGAAGCAGTAATATTCTTTTCAGGACAGTCTGGTTTGTAACAACACGTTGTTACATAACTCAGAATTACAGCCTGCTCTGTATTTCTTTTACAGCATTTGTGTATTGCTTCTCTCTTGCTGCAGCCTCATGATACTACCATAAGGGGCACGGAGAAGATGAAAAAAAAAAAAAACAAGGAACTTTGCATTTGCGTTGCTAGCACACACTCAGACCTGCTTGCAGCTCTTTCCCTTTCATCTGCAGCATCTTTGCTCCTGCTCTGAGAGTTCCCCACTCACCAAACTCAGCCTCACTGCTCCAGTCAGCTGCGATCCACTGCAGGACAGATGTCTGTGTGGGCTGGACGGGGAGACAAAGGACACTTCAGACTTAAACTCTGCCCAGTTCTCATGGCACCGCAACCTCTGGATTTGTAACACTGGGAGATTTCTGTTGATTATGCAAAGTTTTGCATGGGATTTATTTTTTATTTTATTTTTTTTCCTTTTCCCCAGGACTGTTGGTTATTTGATCCTTTTCTGTACAGAAATATTTGAAAAAGCTGCGACACAATGGTGTCTCATTCTGTTCCTAGTAAGGATGGAAATAGGAGGAAGGAAGTTTCCAAAGTGAGTGTCAGATTCTGATCTCTTTTACAGAAGGGTAAATCCAGAATAATTCAGTCCAGTTACTCTAGATTTATGCTATCATAAATAAGATAAGAATTTGGCTCTGGGAATCTCTGTAGCTCCCCGTTTGCTCATCTAACAGCTGGCAGCATGCTTCGTGCTATTCCTCTTGCTTTCTAGGCTGATTTGTCTTGCCTGGTGCTCAGGTCAGGGCCAAATGAGCTTGGGAGTTGGTTAAATGAGCAAATGTGTTTCGCACAACATACAGCTATGAATGGCTCGAGATCCTTCACATGATCATACATATTTCAGATTTCCCAAAGGTCAGAAATTAATGGCTAGTAAATGGATAGAAATATTACTTCACACAGTATGTAGTCAACCTGTGGAATTTGGTGCTACAGGAGGTCACTGATCTAAACAAAGGGTCAGGGTTTGAAAAATGGCTGGATAATTTCATGTCAATTAATTACACTGGGAGCCGGGCAAGCAATGACTGAGGTGAGCAGACCTCTCACACCAGCATACACAAGCTCTGCTGCAGGGACCAGGGATGAATTTCCCCCCAGTGCATGGCTGCGCCCAGCTGGCAAAGTCAGTGCATTCTCCAGCCTTCCTCTGCTGCACCGCGGTGGGAGGCAGTGGAGGAGAGCGAGGGAAGCAGAGGTTTGCAGGGCTCTGTCTGTGCAAAACCTCGGATCCCAGCACCTCCTGGTTTTGAAGGAATTAAGGTCTCAATCTGGAGCTGAGGAGCTTCACTGTTTTTGGTGCTTCTTCAGTGTCTGTGTGCTGAGTCCAATATGCACATGCCCACTGATAGGACACATAAGGAGGACAAAACAAACATGCACATACATGTGCAGATGCACTCACTGCTGTCTGTATTTACAATTTAATGGAATATAAAATCTCTTCCAAAAAATTTTAGGTGTGTAGCCCACCTTAAGCCACTAGCCTCCTGGCACTTAGATGTCTGATCTAACCCCAGATCTAGGAGTTTTTCCATGGGAAGACACCAACCATCTCAGGGCAGTAGATGTCTAATGCCATTTAATATGTCCCCAGACACCAAACCATCATTGACAGAGAGGGTTTATGGAAGACTATGCTCTCCAGCTGCTGGGGCCAGGTGAGATTGGCTGGGACATCTCAAATAGCCCTGAACACCAAAGATGAGGCAATAGAAAGCTGCCTACTGTGTCCCAGGGTGAACTTACCTCCCATTCATTATTTCTCCAGAAGGGACCTGAGGTTGTTTTCCAGGATGCAGAGGGTTTTCTGGCACAATGATGACCATTGTCTCTGGCATGGCTAAAGAGATTAGTGACAGATATACCACGGGGCTGGTTGTTTATGTCTTTAGACCCTGACCAGCCTTGCAATGTGATCATTGCAGTCTGCAGGCCTTAGGAGGGAGGGGGTCTAGGTCTAGTAAGGAGAGAAAACATGCCTTTAGAAGTGCAAATTCTTGCAAACCTGCCTTTCTAAGAGAGCTGGTTGAATCAGAAAGACAAGAAGAAAGAAGGGAGCATTTCCAGTTGAAGTGGTGTTGAAAGACACGGGCTCTCAGAAAGTATTTCAGTGAGGTCAATGCACCACAAGTAGGTGTGATTTCAAGTCCATAGAGTCTCTGGATTCTTGTTTAGCAATGCTCACTTTCTTTGGAGATGCTTAGAGAGGTGAAACATGCAGTAAATGGGATAAATCTTCTCACCATCTTCAGGAAAAAAAAATCAGGCAACAGTAATAGAAAAAAGGCATTTTAGAATTGTACAGCAGAGACACACAACTTTAACAGCAGCACAAGGAGGGAGCCAGAGGACTGCACAGAATTGCATATCACTGGATTTTGGTCCACGATCCATACGCAGAGTCATTATTTTTTATTACTGAGTGTTCTGACTGCATAAAACACCTGAACAATAAAGGCATCATGATTTCCTGTCACAGCCAGGAAAGTGATGTCAATGGGAAATCTGTCCCTAGCTTCTCTCAAACCAGCAGCTTTGCCTTTGTGGGTGCCAGAGGAATCTGAGTGGTTCTGCTGAGCGCTTGCAATATTCTGGTCTGGTCAGATTTAGACCAACACAAAATAAGTCTCTTCACACAAAGAAGGACTTCCAAAGAGGTTTCCACAAATGGCAACTCTCTAACTTGACTCAGGGGAGCTGTCACTTGGCAAGTTTTTAGATAAGACCCTCGCTTTTCTGTATGGAAACTTGTCAGGAGAGCAGATCAGCACATGGTAACTATCAGTTCTGAACAAGCTCTGCCCTTACCTTTTTTAGGTTCAGCTGAAAATGAGTCTGCAAACAACCTCAGTGCTTCGGGTGCTCCTTTGAAATGTTGATCAAAGAAACCATGACATTTCTGCTCTGTTCAGCACAGCTAGGGACAGCTAAACACTCTGAGATGATCTTTTTGGCAAGTAGGGGAACTCTTTCTGCTGAAGTTGCCCATGATGAAGCCTGCAGCTGCGGTGAATAATCTTTGGATTCCCAATCCCTTGCAGATGTAGACACAGGCCGCCTCCCCTATGTAAGCAACAACCTCTGTTTTCCTCTGCTCCTTTGTCAACTGTGAACAGAGACCTGCCAGCAGCTGCAGTATACTCATAAACAAAGAGCAAAGATCTCTGCTCACCTCTGTCCCCTAAGCAGCTGTTCACAAATATCCTGTTCTTTACCACGTTCAATATGTTGAAGTACCTGCAAGTAACATTTTGTGAGGTGTTTGGAGTGCCGTCAGCCTGTGGGGCTCAGAGGCACGTGATGCCAAAGGACCATGTCCCCAGCCTTACAGGGGTATGGAGTGCAGAGGGGCAGATGCACTGGTTGGCAGATCCACTTGGATCCTACAAGGTTCTCACACACATTCAATTGATTTCAGATGTTCAGAAATTCCCACTGTCTCTCTCCTCTTATTACAATCTTTCCTTCCAGAGATGGAAAGTAAGGGTGGAGTAGGTACCCTCTACTGAAGTAGAGGTGGAGGCGGTGCCCATAGGCTTGTCTCCAGTAAGTTCAGCTAAAGAACTAACCAGAATAAAACTTTTGTCTTCCAGCTGACCAAGGCTTTTTCTGTTAAAATGCTACACAGAAGCACAGATTCATCAGAAAATACCAGTGTGGAACACTTTACTAAAACACAGCAATACCTAGAGAAAGCTGCTGAGCAAGTTTCTCAGATTAAGAAGGAATTTCTGGTCACATCAAGGGAGAGGTTACTCACCTCTCCTCAGAGAAAACCCATGACAACAGAGATGGAAAGTCCAAGCATTTAAGTAAAAAAGTAAGAATGAATATTTGCAAAAATAGTCAACAACTAACAATATTTAAATGACCATATCCAGCTTCAAGTCAGCCTTGAGATACAGTGAGACATTATACAGTCCTAGAGCAGGCAACATTAATTTGATGAGTATTAGAAAACCTTTCAGACACATGTTCTTTATTAACAAAAACATAGAAAAAATGAGCTTTTGTGTCTCTATCTGGCTGATAATCTTTGATTTCCTTACCTGTTCTAAAGTTGCTAGGCTAAATCTGCTGGCCTTACCGAGTGGGCTTGCCACAAGGTGCTTATAGGGGTGTGGGTATGCGGTGAGTGCAGCACGCAGCCTCCAAGGTCTCATCCGTGCAGCGTGAGTGACCTGAGGAAATAATGGTCCCCATCACACACTTGCTGCTGCAGAAGCAATGCTGAAACAAGGAGAGCTGGTGGAAAGCATGGCTAAAGGACTGTGCAGTTTTGTCCATAAGTTCTTGGTTCATAGGACTGGAAAGGCAGCCTAGAGCATTGCTGAGGTACCTACATGTGCATACTGCTTGGATCTGTGACTGATTTAACTGTCCTAATAATTCCAAGGATATTTACAATAACATTTTATTTTCTGAACTGTGTTAACACTTTGGATGACTGTGATACATGTCTCAGTGTCCCTGCAGAACTACTGATAGCCAGCCACATTATCCTGCCATTGCAGCACGTGAGGGCTAACCCTCTGAGGGGGTTAGTTCATCAACACGGTTACAGTCTCTCTGGGGTCCACTGCAAACAGTTGTCATCCACATCATCCTCCCCCTCTGGGTTTGCCAGGAGCTGCGCCTGACCTCCAAGGACTTCAAAACCTGATTCATTGTGTGTTAGGGCACGTCCATCCCTCTGGGCAGCGATTACACTGCCTTTGATGTGGGTCGCCGTGGAAGGATGAAGGCTGCATGATGTCACCCGTTCTCCTCCATCCCTCTGACAGACCCGTGCACCGCTGCCAATGTCAACACAGGGCGGTGATGCTGGCTGGCTGCAAGGAGCATGGTGCTGACTCCTTCCAGCCCCACAGGAACCGACGGAGTTTTATCAGCCTACTTTGCCGCGCCAGGCAGCCGTTTCACTGGCCCCTGCAGAGAAAGCAGCACAGGTGACTGTCTCGTAAGTCTGTGTGGAGCTGCACTGCAGCTTCTATTTTAAAATAAATATCTCAACAGAACTTTTTATTGTTCCACTCGGTCTCTGCTCTGCATGCGTTTGTGTGTGCCTGTGTGGGTGGAAAAGGAGTGTTTAAGACTTGGGTGCATCTAATTCTCTGTTTCTGGTATTCTTGCAGCCATGCTGAACTCATTGCTTTGGTACTGATGGCTTAAAATAAAAGAAAATATGAGTTCTAACGGGTATGCTGTTACCTTCTGATTTTATAGGACAGTAGCAGCTAGCTTTTAATCTTTTGTGATAGTAGAAGCAGGTTATAAGGTAAAGTAAAAATGCAGATATTGTAAAAATTATATACACATGGCTATGGGAATATATTCACCTTCAGAAAACTAGCAGATAGGTTGCTGGGAAGCAGAGGGTCCCAAACTGGTCCCTATCTGTTCCCAAATCACTTCAAAGCAGCTTATCTAAAGCTAGTGGCAATGGAGGCTGCTAGCTTTGACATGGGCTCTTGCAGACACTATAGAGCAAGTGTCTTTTATCTCTGGTGAAATCTGGTCCCTTGACAGATAGATTTCCCAAGGCAGACACAAGAAACCCATCCCAAGGTGCAGGTCATGAGTAGGAGTGGCACTTGGTGATGCCTGAAGGTCTTGGGCACAGAGTGGTCCAGGAGAAGTGGTATGTCATGGAGGGTGGCTATGTTACCCTACAGCCTGACAGACTGCCCCTGGGAGCTGAGAGTTGTCCCCAAGGCTCACCATTATCCCAGCCATGTCCCATGACGGGCTGGACCCAGACTGTCCAAACACAACCTGTCAGTACAAAGGCTGGGATACAGGTTTCTTGAAAGCTGGTATGGACACTACAAAAAAAAAAGAGTAGTGAGTTCATCCTCACCACTCCTGTCCTCTGGATTTCAGGGACCCAAGATCTTCAGAAAGAAAGTGGGTCTGGAAACTCTGTCAGGGTAGCTGAGAAAAGGCAATGAGACCACTGCTATCTCTGGCTCTTATTTACTGAGTATAGGGAAGCTCCAAGACTTTTGTGCCCATTTGAGTGTGGGTTCCTTACTTTAATATCAATGACTTGTAGTCAGAGGATCCTGAATAACCTACCCACAGTTAACACTCAGGGGACAGATACGTTTGTGTTGATGATGTATGGGAGGATTTCACAGCCTGATTCATCTCTGCATGGACTAAAACTGCATTTAAGGCAAGAAGAGGGAACTGACGGGCATTTTGTTGGCATGATGTCTCTCAAACCTGCTGCATATTAAACCTTCAGGGAAGCAGTCACTGCTGACCTTAGTTTTCAGACTGCAGAAATCCTGTTCTGATGTGGAAAATATGTACCTGAGGGAAAACACGGTGCTGAGGAAAAACCCAGATGAACAGCTTCTCCCCTTAGAAAATGAGGGTACAAGTACACAGACACACTTTTTCATGTGGGAAGAGGGTGAGTTAGGTACAACTGTACTTTGGCAACTACTGCTTACCTAGGGACATTTGCTGAGGCAGGGAAATGCCATATTATAACTCAATGCACAAATAATCCTGTTGATTACTTCCAATAAATGTTGAAGCCTGTGAAAGGAAAAAGGCAAACAAAACAAGAAAACCCATTGATCACACTGTGGACTACAAGCAGGGCTGGTGGGAGGGAAGCTGTGCAAGCAGAGGTGTCACTGGGGGCAGGCAACCAGCTGCCAGGCGTTACCTGTGGTGGGACCATGACATGAAAAATGAAGGCAGATCACCAGAGAGCTCGGCAAAAAGGGCAGCGTAAAGCTACAGACAGCCAGAGGGAAGAGTCTGTAATATGATCCTGAGAGAGATCTTAACAGAGCACTGCCTGGAAATGAGGGCTAGAAATAGCTAAGAAATCATATCTCGATGCTTTGGGTCCAAACACGTTTGTGGAACACATTAGTTCTTTTTATTTTTGTAGCTAAATGGGATTACATGAAAGAAATCCCTGCTAATTCCACCCACTTTTCTTGCCATAAAACAAACAGGACTCTCAGTCCTGTTTGGATTGGGATGCACAACCCCATGTCAGGCAGAAACTCAACTGTGGCACTGGGCCTGTGAGCTGATGTTCTTGTTGAACTGAGAAGAACCAAAAAAAAAAAAAAAAAAAAAGGAGATATCAAAATGGACTGGAATTAGGAAAAGACCTAAGAAAATCATAATAATAAACAATAAAAACAACAACAATAATAATAATAACAATAAAAATAAATACAGAAAATAAAACAGGGCATAAAATACAGATGGAAGAGAAAAGAAAAGAAAAGAAAAGAAAAGAAAAGAAAAGAAAAGAAAAGAAAAGAAAAGAAAAGAAAAGAAAAGAAAAGAAAAGAAAAGAAAAGAAAAGAAAGAAAAAAAAAGAAAAAAAAAAAGAAAAAAAAAAAAAAAAAAGAACTGCATTTTGAAGTTTCCCCTGAAAAGGCAAAGGGAAAAGCTTTAGACAGAGAGGAAATTGCTGAGGGAAGCATCTACAAAGCATTGACTACCTCAGGAGGCCACCCAGCTACATCATTTCAACTTTCAGAGGTTTTCCTGAGGTTCTTGGCAACCTGATCATCATAGTCCAAAGGAGGTTTTCCACTAAAATGAAGGAACCTAAATCCTTCCTTATATCTAATCTAAATTTACCCTCTTTTAGTTTAAAGCCATTCCCCTTTGCCCTATCACTCCATTCCCCAACAAGAGTCCCTCCCCAGCTTTTCTGCAGGCCCCCTTTAGGCACTGGCAGGCTGCTGTAAGGTCTGCTTGGGGCCTTCTCTTCTCCAGGCTGAATAACCCCAGCTCCCTCAGCCTGTCCTCACAGGAAAGGTGCTCCAGCCCTCTGAGCATCATATAAAAGACTACCATCGTCCCTACAGAGCTGCTTTGCTATGGTGTATGCCATAAAGCTGTTTCACCACAGTTTCTCATGGCAGGAAGCCTGTGGCTGGGACAGTGCTTGCTATGACCACGTGCTGCTGGAAGCAGAGGGATAATGCTGATGCTGTGTGGTTGTAGCTCTGCACAGCCCTGGGCACCAGGTCATTCCTGTGCCTGGTCTAGGCTGTATGGGTGTATACACAAATGAATAAAAAGGGAGGGATGGCTCCTCTTCTCCCACAATGTCCAGGACAGCAGGTACTTCTGGGGGGGATTTTCCATTGTTGTACTGTAAAAGGCATTTTCTGCACATAGCAGGACAGCTTGGACTAGAGACGAAATGTTGGATTAGAGGTGGGGAACATTCATCAAAGTACCCTGTTTAAGGGATATTTCAGGGTATCTGGGAGGCACAATCACAGAATCACAAAATCATTGATGCTGGCAGGTACCTCTGAAGGTACCTCTTGTCCAATGCCCTGCTCAAACAGGGTCAGCTACACCAGGTTGCCCAGGACCATGCCCTTTCTGATTTTGAATACCTCCAAGGATGGAGACTCCATATGCTCTCCGGGCAAGCTGTTCAAGTGCAAGACCACCCTCACCATAAAATAAATAGATAAATAAATAAATAGATAAATAAATAAATAGATAAATAAATAAATAAATAAATTTCTTTGTTTTATTTATATATCTTATATATATGTCTTATATTTATGTATCTTTAAGAAGCAATTGGACAGTGCACTTAGTGACATGGTCTCAACCTTTGGGTGGACCTGTGCAGTGCCAGGAGTTGGACTTGATGATACTTATGGGTCCCTTCCAACTCCGGATATTCTGTGATTCTATGATATTATTTATCTTATTTATGTATCTTTAAGTAGAATTTCTTGTGCATTGGTTTGTGGAGTTTTTTTTGTTGGATAAGGAACAGCAGGTTGATGTCTGCAGGAGAGGAATGAGGGAGAGGATGAGGGTGTGCCTGATGTGTGGGATCCTCTCCGTCCATCAGATCAGTCACCAAGGGCAGAAGAAGGTCCCTCCAGAGCCATGTCCTTGGTTGGGCAGAGCTGATGCCCATTGCCCTCTTTTGGGCAGCCCTTTTCCTTTGGGAAGGAGCAGAAGAGCACCCACTTGCCTTGGCCAGCTGGACTCCACCAGCAAGAGGGTGTCACTCGCAAACACCTCCCAGCTTGTGGCAGGATGAGGAGGACACTTCTGCCTTGCTGCTTACATGGGGAGGGTTTGAGTTAGGAAGAACTTGGTGTGGGACTGTGTTTTTAATGCGGAAGTCCCTTATCCTCCTTTTCCCAAAATGTTCCTGGGAGTATTTGCATCAAATCGCCTTCCTTTTGGTTTTGGACTCAAAAAATGAAAACAGTGAAAAAGAAGAAGAAGAAGAAAAAAGGATTCCTGATGGTGACAGCTCAGCCTTAGATGTTAAACTCAGCTCTCCTTTGTGGGTAGGAGCTCATTTATACACATGATTTATGCCTGCTGGAATGGGAGAGGGACAGACTTAACAAATGACAGGTTTTGAATGGTTACAAGGTAATATTATTAATGTCTGCTGACTTGGTGCCCTGCCCAACTTTGAACTTCTCCTTTCAATTGCATGGGGCTGAACAAGAGCTGCATGAGTTTTGAAATATTTCCACATAAAATAAGCTTTGAGACAGATGGAGAAATGTGAGTTTCCTAATGGGGCCTACTAAAAGAAAGTGCAAGGATTAAATAATAATAATAAAATAAAATAATTTTAAAAAGCAACAAGAATCTTCCTCAATTGAAACAAACCAAGGAATTGGAGGGAATAAACTCCAGTGCCAAGCACCCTTGCCTTAGAGGGCAGGCTTTTAAAAAAGCGTTTGTGACATCTTTCACCCACTTTGCAGCTCTGGCAGCTCATGCCATAGCCTTGGGGTCAAGCAGCGCTGCATCTGTAACCGCAGGAGCAGCACTCTCCTGGGCGAGCATGGCCGAACCCGAGCCTTAATTTATTTAAATGCGTACAAGATGATTCAGTAGGTGCTAATGCTGCTAATTCAGTAGGTGTTAATGCGTGAATAATTATAGACATATTTAAGCAGCTTGTGCTGTGCCTTCAAAAGTTTCTGTGCATGGAAATGAATAGCTCTGTGGTTGCATGTGCGCTTTAAATGTTATAAAATGAAGATGTTGGTAGCGGCTTTGCATTTAAGTTCAAGTCGTGATTTGCACTTGAAGTAGAATAAAAGTCTTTGTTGGACACTTTAATAGCTCCAGGCATAGCACAACTGATCTCAGAAAATAATCAATTTTTCTTTGCATTCTTTTAATAAAATGCTCCTCATTTTCAGGCTGCATCTGTTAGGAATTCTCCTTGATTTCCCCTCATGTTTCTCAGGTTCCCCAAGAGTGCAACCTCCGTCCCAACAAACTTCCTCCACACAAGTGTGCTGATAACATCTTTGAGCCTAGCCAGCTGAAAGCAGCTCACACAAACAAATATTCACCTTATTTGGAATAACTCTTTTGGGCTGTGTGATGACCAGACACTGGAGATGCTTCGTGCATGGCTAATGCCTGGCCAAATACTTCCAGATTAATGCCTCATGTCTGATGAAGACCTCCCATGAGCAACCAAGGTGCATGAACACCACAGGACAATTCATTTTGTACCCCGCTGACTAGAAATAATAATTTCTTAAACATTTTGCTGTAGTGTTGAGAAGGTTTCAAGGCATCTGCTCAGGAGTTCTCAGCACCTTGTAGGGTCAGCCCCTGCAGAGACCTGGGCTGGTGCAGGCGTTGGCAGCAACATCCAGAGGTGTCAACCCTTTGGCTTTGGGACAGAAAACAGGGTCGAGCTGATGTTGTCTGGTACATCTCCCTGGGTTGTCCTGACAGCTGCAGAAAGTGCTTTATTGCTCCTACCAGATAACCAGGGAGCCTGCTTTCTTTCTGATTCCCTGCCCTCTTGGAAAGCAAGTGTCAAGGCTGCTTCCCCTCTGGCTGCCTGGCCAGTGACAGTGCCCGGCACAGCCTTTCAGAGAGGGCTGCAGAGCTGGGTATTTCCTAAATAAACATGCACCACAAGAGCAGAGAGCTCCACGAACCAGCACCACTGTTATTCCAGATTTTTTTCCGTCTAGCAGGTGATGGGGGCTGTGGTCCATATTTGTTTGGATGGCTGCAGTGGCCACTATCTCATTGTGGCATGGCTTTGGATGGGAACCAGCCCACAGACATCCAGCATGTCACAAAGCTTAGATTAATTAAATAGGCAGAGCTTTAGCAGCTGTTTTGAATAGCTCTGCACCAGTCTGTCTTCCAGTGCCTCAGTTTTTAATAGATGATTATCATGTGAAGGTTTCACATTATCATTTGGATGAAAGTCAGATATTTGAAGATGGAATGATATCCAGTACTTTTCTGTATTTCTGGGAATTTCATGTTAATATGCATTCTCTTCCTCTCTAAAAGGCATAGAGCTCTCTCTCCAGTATCAGACATACTGCACAAGAATGACTCGCAACTGCTAATTAAAAAAAGTCCAGGATGACAGGCAACAAGGTCTGCACTCATGTGCCTTGTATACAGGCAAGGAAGTCTCTGAGTTCATGAATGGTTCATTTATACTGCACTTTAACTTATCTGCTTCTTGAGTGCTCCCATTCCTTTAAAAATGTTGGATAAATTTGCACTGGATACCCCTCGCCTAAACTGATTATCAGTATCAGATCCAAAAATAATTTAATTCCTCTAAACATTACCTGTTGCTTCCTGTTACACGGCACAATAGTTTATTGTCTGGCTCCGTTGTGCCACATTTTGTCATGTCAGCCGAAGCCACAGATGGGCTGAAAGGGGAGATGAAAGTGCTCTGTGCTCTTTTACAAACCATAAGCCAAAAACCAGAGAATGCACTTTACATCAGATGCCCCCTAGCCATGTAGGTAATGACTATTTTACCTTCGTCTTTGTAGAGATATCTGTGAGCTGTCTGGGATGCAGAAAGTATGTGCGGTGCATGGGGTGAGGGGGCAGAGGGTGTTCATAGATAAAAGCCAAATTTTCCGGACTTGTCAGAAATGTGCAGTGTGAAAGAACTCATTTTGGTTTACAAGCAATTCCCAAGGATTTTCTTTCTCCATTGTTAGTTACAGAAAGTGTGGGTGCTTAGTGTAACCTGGTATTTTTCATGAGATAGTCCCGCAGGAGCAGGAATGAAAGCAGTGACCCATTTCTTCCTCCTTGTGGACAAGCCTTTCTCCTCTGCCCCTTTGTCCTCTTGCTGGGGAATATGGTGTCTGTCCTGATCTCCCTGAGGTGCTGCTGGAGGAAAACCTCCTCTGTTTTGAAGGTAACTCGGGTATGAAACTCAGGTATAACTCAGGTGTGACCATCCTTTACTCACACTGTTTTTCACTCAGTCTAGTCTTCAGTCTTGCCCTAATTTTTCTTTGGGCTTTCTGCTTTTCATCATTTCTTTGCTTCGGTTTCCAGCCTCTTTTGAACTACTGTTTTTATTTTTCTGTAAGGAAAGGAAAAAAAAAAATTCCCCAAAAAGAAAAAAAAAAGAAAAAAAAGAAAGAGGATATTCAGCGCCCTTGGCAAATGCCCAAAATGCAGCCCTAGTGTACCACAGGTGCAATTAGTCTGGAGCATTTCACCCATACCAATCCTGCATGTAAGAACAATGAGCTGGAAGCTGCTTCCCATCAGGAAACAGGTGAGAGCTTATCCGTTTGTTAAAGAGAGAAGTGTACAGTCAAGGTGGGATTTGATTGCTGATTCCCCAGCTGCACTTTGAGCTCAGCCCCAGCTCTCCCAGCACATGGGGAGCAGGGAGACTATTCTTGGTTTTCAGAATCCTTGAAAAGTTCACTCCTGTCCCCTCCCAGCAGCATGAAGGTGGATTTACTTCAAGAGTCGTGTGCCTTGTGTTGGATCACTTGTACATGTTCATCAGTGATTCCACAACAAGGGCCACCTTGCTTCCACCAGAAAACTGTTTTCTTGGTATCTACATCTTGCACTTCCTACCAGCACTCCTCACAGTGGAGTCCTGCTGGTGGCCTGGAGTCTTCTTCTAGCACCTGGTTTCTGCTGTCCCCCTTAGATATCTCTTATCTCAGAGTCACAAGCAGACTAGAGGGCATGCACAGACCCTTCCTCAGAAACAGTCTTGCCACCAAGTATAGTTCAGCAAAAAAATCTCTGAAAAATTGTATTTCCTCCAAGCTATGATGACAGCAACCCTGCAAGCCCCATGTTTAAGGGCCAGCAGAAGGTGAAGCACATAACAAATGAGAGGTGGAAAGATGGTGAGGGGTTCGTGGGACAGTAGCTTCACTGACTGATATTCAGTGGCTGAGTCTATTCACTGCCTGCAGGCAGGATGAGGAAGCAGGAGCCAGCTGTGAATAGGAGACAGCAAAGAGACAGAGGCTGAAGAGGAGGACAACAGCAGACTCGTGATGCAGAGCTGGACATGGACCCAGGGAAGGACTACAGCCTGGCCAGGGTACTGTAGCCCATTAGTGTTACCCCTCTGTCTTCGCTCATCATTGCAGAACCAACAGATCAAAATATGAAATATGGCAGATGATAAGCACTCAAGCATATCTTTATTTTTTTTTTTTTTTTTTTTTCCTGGTTATTTTTCAGACCCACTTTTCTGCAGAGGAGCAAGGACCTTTAAAGAGTCAGACAGAGAAATGAAATTAAACTGACTGAAATTAAATACTTTATTAAAATTGTTTAATTCTTGTTGGAATCACCTTCTTAGACCAATGTGTTGCCAACTGCAGTGCTAGTGAACAGGCTGCCCTAAAAGGCATACTGTGTGTCGTGATTTCTGTAACATCAGCGCTGGGTACTAATGCACGCAATTAATTTTCTCTCTCGACCCTACGAATTGAGGTAGAAAGTTAAGATCAGATAACATGAAAGCGTATCTTTCCTAGAGTGTTTCTGCCCTGTTACCATTAGCAGTGTTGGTTTCTATGTGCATGTGGAAATGAAGCATCTGTCCCTCCACTGTACAGACCCTGGGGACCCTCCCACGGAGCCTGTTCTTCTACCTCATGCCCAAGGCAGGAGCACGGGGAGCATGCTGCAATCACCCATGGGCTTGTGCTGGGCTTCTGCGGGCCTGGAGAACATCTGGCTGTGCAGGTATAGAGAAGAGCCAAGTGTCAGGACGTGTGCTGAGGGGCTGGGTGTGCCAAATCCTTGCCTGTCTCAGTCCAAATGCTGCATCATGCTGCATTATGAGGCCTTCAGCTAGCTTTACCTTCTCTGTCTCTTAGTATGGGGTACACACAGTGCTGAGAGCCCTCAAGGGGCTATAGGGCTCACAGGACGTCTCCAAGAAGATTATAAATCTTGTCTTTTAGGGCCCAGTTTGGCAGCTGGACTTGCAGTCATAGAATAATAGAATCATTAAGGTTGGAAAAGACCTTCAGGATCATCTGGCCCAACCATCACCCCACTACCAATGTCATCCACTGAACCATGTCCCTAAGTGCCAGGTCCAGCCTTTCCTTGAACACCCCCAGGGATGGTGATGCCAACACCTCCCTGGGCAACCCATCCCAATGCCTGACCACTCTTTCAGAGAAGAAATGTCTCCTAATTCTTTTAATTGTTGAAGAATAGTGCTCTTTGTTTGGTTCCATAATTGTTGAAGAGTAGGGGCATGATCTTTCCCTTTTTTCCGTAATCGGGGACTTTGTCTGACTGCCAGGACTTTTCAGCTATGATGGAGAGAGTCTTTTCAGAAATTAGCCACATATAATCACTTACACACTACTGTTTTCACCCCTAAGTCTATTTTCACAAATATTAAAGGTGTATGGTGGCCCTCGGGGACTCCTTCTGTCATCCCAGCACAGCAGCCTGAAGGGCTTGAACACCCCCAGGGAAGGTGATTCCACCACCTCCCTGGGCAACCCGTCCCAATACCTGACTGCTCTTTCTGAGAAGAAATATCTCCTTATTTCTAACCTAAACATCCCCTGGTGCAAGTTGAGGCCATTCCCTCTAGTCCCATCACTAGTTATGAGAAGAGGCCAACTCCCAGTTCTCCATACCTTCCTTTCAGGTACCTGTAGAGAGCAATAAGGTCCCCCCTGAGCCTCCTCTTCTCCAGACTACAGACTAAAGAACTCAATTTCCCTCAGCTGTTCTTCACAGGAGTTGTGCTCCAGGCCCTTCACCAGCTTTGTAGCCCTTCTCTGGGCACGTTCCAGGGCCTTGATGTCCTTCTTCTACTGAGGGGCACAAAGCTGAAACAGTCCTTGAGGTGTGGCCTCAGCAGAGCAGAGTACAGGGGAATGATCACTTCCCTGGTCATTAACATTTGCTTGTGAGATGGACTACTTAACTTTTGTTTTGATCAATGCCTGGCAAAAATGTAGCTGCGGACAGACAACCAGGATGAGATTTTTTTTCAGTTATGGGAAGGGAACTTATGGTGTAGGGAGTCCAGCCATTGCTACTGAATTTAACCATACAGACACTGACTTCTTCTAGTGAGGCCCTTGGACTTGAGCTTCAGCATGGGCTGGAAGAGGTGGGAGATCCCTCTTCAGCTGCCACCATGGACTCAGCCAGTACAAATTGGAAGGGCAGTCTCATTGCAGAGGTGTAACAGATGCTAGAAGAGATAGAGGATGAGGCCAGAGGGCCCTGCTTAGGGTGCAGATCTTCCTCCAGAGATGTCATTTCTGTGCAAGCAAATGAGGCATGGAAATGGGGACTAACCTGGGCTTGAGGGACTGAGCTTGATTTGAGAAACCAGGGGTCAGGCAGAGGTCTGGGTCAAGACCGTAGCACTGGTGAGGCTCTGTGGAGCTGCTCACATAGTAGTGGCTGGTGCAGTGGCTGGCTGCATCAGGGGAGCACCATCATCTCCTTAAGGCACCTCCTTGGGCTTGATACCTCTGTGCTGAGGAGCTCAGAGGATTCTTCATGTTGCTTTAAAGACCCTGTGGCCTAAGTCCAAAACTGTGACTCCTCTGTTCAGTTGCTGCCTAGACCTGAGGTATCTGCAACTCTGCATTTGCCCATGTTGACGAGCATCTCCATTTTGATAGCCTACAACAGCTCAGTGCCTCTCCTAACATGGGTGTTGTTCCAGCTGTACTGCTCAAGCTCTGCCCAAGCTAGCTCTGTCTGTACCTGAAGTTGTGCTCCACAGGAGTTTGGCCACAGAGGGAGCATCACAGTGGTGCTCTGATGATCAGTTAAGAGTTGCATGTTAAATACTCATTTCATGAATTACTTATACGCTGGAACAAGAATGAGATCCCTGGTCTCCCCTTCTTGGTGACTGATTGAGCTCGGAGGTTGAGAGCACTCTTGCTCTGTGTCTCCCTGTGGCCCAAATGATTTTTAATGACTCCTTGCAAAGTGGAGGGGTTTCGGCTGGAGAGGCTGATAATGCTTCTTTTTCCTCTCTGGAAACTCCTGGGGTTTGAGTCCTCACAGGCAGAGAGCAGCTCCATGCCAGCAGGAGTCTGAGTGGGAGATATCACTGTACTTAATCACAGCACTACTAGTGCTAAGTGAGATTCTGTTTGGGTCATTTAAATGTTGAAAAGCATTAGGTTGTTTTACAGACAAAATACAATAAATTAATGATCTCGTTAAAAAATATTTTACAAGAATATGAATGAATTTAAACACTGCAGACTACAAAACATTTGAATTATCTACTAATGAACAATGAAGGTGAAGCTTGTTTCATGAGTCAGAAAAAAATAAGCTGAAAAAGAGAGCCAGGAAATTTTGTCTGCAGTGGAGGCTTACTGCTACTACAGCCAGGAAGGATGCATGCTATACCTTGCAGTTTGGATTACAGAGGTATTTACAAATAATTATTTAATAAAATACACAACTAGGATTTGTGTAAACAAAATACACAACTAGTTCTCCCAGCAAGAGGCCAGAGAAGCCAAATTCCTGGCACTGATGTGCTCTGTGCATACAGTGAGTAAGCTCCTCAGGGAATCAGAGCATCCCCAAAAAAAGAAACAATATAGTGGTCATGAAGAACATCCCTACCTTTTGGCCACATCCAACATATGTAATCAGACTGGAAACTCTGCATCTTGGCACTAATTATTGGATGATTTCTTGCAAATCCTTCTGCTCTTAGAATGAGACCCGAAATAATTAAATGTTCAAAACAGCAGAGAAGACATCTTAAAATGTGCTTTGATCATCTACAGAGAAAGCACGGCATAATTCCAGTTGTTCCTGATGGTGCTTCAGAATGGCCAAGCAAGTTTCTGACCTGCCACTGACCTGCTCAGGGCATACCTTGGTAGGGGATCCACTAGCTCTCCAGCCACAGACTGGCTGTCTCAGGACGAACAATAAGGATGTGTTTGCGAGGCACAGTGGAAGGATCACAGTGGTTCCTCCACCACCACCTGGCTGTGGTGCAATGAGCAGACACAGGACAGGAAGATGAGAAAAGGTGAGATTTGTGGGGACAGCCATGAGCAACCATCTTTTCCTGAGGTGGTGGAGAAAAGGAAGCCACAGGTACAATCTCTTCTTTGGTTACAGCAAAATGTGTGGAGTAAGGAAGGTTTTTTGGGTCATGTGGTTATGCTTTATATCAGTACTGCCTCAAGATAACCAAGACCCTGGTTTCATTCTAAAGTATGAGAAAATGCTTTCTTACTACAGCTTGGTTTCTTATGCAACAAGGGAAAGAAAAGTGAGACAGAGGAAACAAGATATGCTTTGAGCATCAGTGCTTGAATGGTAATTAGACTGTGTTTCTGCCCTCCTGGTGCTTACTTCAGGGCTTTTATCCATGGCAATAAAAAAGACAATAGTGTTGTTGTTTTCCCACAAACTCTTGTCTTGAGTGGGAGATTTGTTTCGGAAATATTGAATGGAAGAAACAGTGGAGCATGGTCAGGGAATGATCACTTACATCAATAAATGCATGTTAGCGCAGAGAGAGGATGCCCCCGGCAAACAGGAAACAAACCCCTAAGAAATGTATCAAAATGCTTCATTTCACAACTGGGCTGTGAAAACTCTGCAAGCTTTTGGCAAATGGTGCCCTGTGTGCCAAACACCTAACAAATACCTAGAAAAGAGAATTAAAATCCAAATTTGCTGAAACATGGGAATGTCAAAATACTGGGTCACACCAGCACCAAGCTGGGAGTTTGGCAGGATTAGCTCTAAAAGACTTCTGTCATGTCTACTGCAGAACAAATGAGCACCTGGATTTCTGGCTGAAAAGAGCACGGAGAAGGGCAGTGCAGGTGCTGAAGAGAAAGTTGTCCCCTGGGTAATATGGTGCCATGGAAATACAATCTGATGGCCAAAGTCACCAGATGGTGCTATTGTGCACACTATTGGTGTGCAAGTGTGACCATTGCACACACTTTGAAGAGACATTGTGGCATTTCTCTCTGGGATGAGTTCCTGGTGCAGGGGTGGTTTGCCTTCTCCCTTTGTCCTTGCCTGGGCCAAAGCAGCTGTTGGGAACAAGCTCTCCCAGGACTGGGCACTGCCTTGCTGACTCCAACTTCCAAGGTGGGCACTGCATTGGTTCCATTTTAACCACTGGTGTTTGAGGTTAAAGCATTAAAAAAAAAAAAAAAAAAAAAAAAAAAAAAAAAAAAAAAGGGCAAACAAACAAATAAAAAAAGCTATACACAGAAAAATCTCACTATTTTCTTTGATATGAGGAATGCTTACATCTCCATGACAAGAGAACATAAAAAACAATAAGCTGGGGCTTCCATGGTGCCCGGGTAGGCACAGAGCAGGTTTTTTCTCTGGTTAACTGAAGGGCTTTCTGAAGTATCTCACAGCAGAGTTCCCCTGCGGTTGGGCATGAAATGTCTGGCCTTTGGGCTAGGGTCCTGCGGAACTGAGGGGCATTGCTCTGTGTCCCAGGAAAGTGTTTCTTTCTGCAAAGGTTCTCCTTTCTTTTCTGTAGATCACAGATCATCTCTTAGTGTCTGCATCATGGACTCAGCAAATCTGCTAGTCTGAAGCATGACAAAAATTGTATGGGCCAGCTTTACTGAGACCTGGCTCAGTCACTGCCCCCTCCACAATAATACATGTAATATTATATATCTACACTATATAGATATTTAACAGTTACATATTACATGCACACATGCATATAGTTATATACGTGCATATTTACAAATAAAGACCATATCAAATTATCATTATATAATGCATAATTCAGTGTATGCCTCAACAATGGTACCTAATACCTACTTTTGTAACATTACATTAGCATAACACAACATAACATTGCCATAACATACCTCCTTGGAACCTTCTCCTACAGGGGGGAGGGCTCACTAGTATGCTCAGTCATTTTTATTGACCTTGGCATCAGCTGTGGGAACCAGCTACTTTGTCCCTTTCTACCTAGAGTCTTGGTCTCCACTGCCATCACTAAAATGGTTCTCATGAGGGTGACTGTGCAGGAGGAAGACATCATCCCAGTCACAGATGTGCCTTTAAAGAGCTCTACAACAAGGGACAAAATCTGAGCTGCAGCATAGTGCTGTCTATGGGGAACATGTCAAAGTGGCAAAGCCAAGACTTGTCTTCTGCATCCACAGAGGTAGGTGTTGTAGATGTGATCTTTAGAAGGTAGAAAGACTTTCTGCGAGTAATTGCAGAAAGAGTTATTTCCTTGTGAGAAATGTGGGAAAATGTAGGGAAAAAAAGTCTGGTGCGGATAAACGACCTGGGTGGTGCTCCAGCCTTGGCTGCTGCAGGGTCTACAGAGAGAAGGTCAGTCTGGCAAACACTGCCACGAGGATCAGGGAGCTGGGTTATGGGATTATGGGATGTTCAAGTTTGTGAGTGATACATAAAATATGGGCTTTGTGCCCATTCTTCAAGTCTCTAGTGAACCTGTTTTCTCTAATGATTGTCCTCAAATTCCTTTTTTGTTTTAAATGCATAAGCAGTAATCCCACTGGTTTATAAACAGAGTTCATACCAAAAGTGTGACCCTGAGATTCTGAGTGACAAGTGAAGGGTACTAATGGGCATTTTAACAGTTCCATTACAACAGATATGTCTTTCATTGGGCTCTTTGGAAGTTATTTCTGTGATTTTTTTAAAGGCTTGCTCTCTAAATCAAGCAGTAAATTACACAAAGCAACATGTAAAAGTAAAGGTGATATAATGTGCTAGCCTTTTATAAGAGCTTGTGGTTAAATAATGTTTTACAGCAGCATAACACTTCAAAGGACAATGATCTTTCAGAAGCTCCCAGTGAAAAGTTGGGCACCTTCCACTCACGGCCACCACAAGAGGGATGGACGCTCCTTGGCCACTTTACAAGGCTGCCCAGCAGCCCTCAGGCTGTACCACCCTTAGGAGCAAGTGTGGTAATTTGGGCCTGGAAGCTGCTGCAGGCTGAACTCCATGTAGCAATGGGAGCAGAGCTCACAGACAGATAAATCCTATGCAAAGCTAAGGGAACCCCTTGGAGATAATGGATTTACCATGGTGGCCCAGTAAGTGTTGACTGTTGGGAGCACAGCTGAGAGGACTGAGCTTGCTCCAGTCTCATGTGCTCTAATTAAAGCCCTGCTGCCGTGCAGGTCCAGCTGGCTGAGGAGAGATGTAAGGAGATGTTTGATCTGCCAGGGCATGCACACACCACCCAGAAACACTCCAGGGACACAGCAGGACCCTGCTGGCTCCCTCTCCATTGTGCACTGAGAGCACGAGTCCAGCTTCAAACCCAGCCAAAAAAAAAAAAAAAAAAAAAAAGAAAAGAAAAAAAGCCCTTTTGTCCCAAAGCATCCCCACCACTGGCTGAGCACACTTCCTCAGTGGCTGAAACTGAGGAGTACCTTTTTGACTCAGAAATAGAGGGGAGCATCCCCCAGTGGGTGGGCACCTTTTGCCTTGCCCTCACTGGACCAAGTTTCTGCAGAGACCCCAGCAAAGCAGGATGAAAAGCCACAGGGAGAAGCACCACTGGCCTGCAAGGGCCCCCTACACGGGGGTGGGGACAGGGCTGGGGACAGGGCTGGGGCGCTCCCCTGAGGGGGTGCAGCTGCTGGAAGGGGATGCAGTGGCATCCGTATGGTTTTAGCAACAGACACAGGACTTGAATCAATAATACAAGAAAGCCTGTGGTCGACGGCATTTCTGGCCACAGCAGATGGACCACCATTCAAGGAAGGGTTTGAGGCTTCCTCTGCCTGAGGGGATTTTAAACCACATTCCCACATTTCAGGCAAGTACCCTCATCTCCCTCTGGCCTGTAGGTCCCTGCAGAAACTTCAGCATCGCACAGTCAGATTTGCAGGGATCACAGGGCTGGTAGGAAACAAAGCCAAACGCATGACTTAGTAGGGTACTCAGCTGGCAGGGGCTGTCCTGGTGTCTGCACCCCGAAGCACCTCCGTCCATGGAGATCTTCATACCTCATCTGGTTATGACCCTGCGCTACCTGATCTAACTTGAGGTTGGATTTCACTTTGAAGTTGGCCCTGCTTTGAGCGGGGGTTGGACTAGATGACCTCCAGAGGTATCTTCAAAGCTAAATTATTCTGTGATTCTATGCTTCTATCACTGGTTTTCATCCAGTGGCTGTTTCATGTAAAAATCCCTCAGTGAAGTCTCCTGGCCATTAGGTAAAGGCATGTTCCTTCTTGCCTGTTCTATCTCTGCCTCCATAAATCTGGGAAAACTCAGTTGTGGAGGTACACAGTCCTCAGCAGGTTTTTAGCTAATGCATAAAGATTAAAAGCTACTACACTTGCCAGTAAATGCAAGGCACTCAGAGACACTCTAAATTAAGTAAAAGCTCCATTAATTTGATCAAAGAACTAAATTATACATTATAGTGATTTGTAGAACATAAGATTATTTAGTTCTATCTAAAATTTTGCACAGAAATCTATGTTTCTCCAGTACCATTCAGCAAAGAAATAACTCCATCATCTTAGAGACAAAAATCCAAGATATTCAATTACAACAAAAATACATTGATAATATATTATTTTGGGTATAACTACCTGCAGATAAATGCAATAATATACATATATATATATTAAATGGACCCTGAAAAATAATTAAATTGATTACATCTTTTCAAGGTAAATAAGTAACTCTATAAGTAAATAAGTAAAACTATATTTTAATATTAATTTAAATATTTCTATTTTTTTTCTCTATTAGTTTTAGATATGAAAAAACAAAGTCAGCATTCATTGTAGAACTAAAGATAAAAATATTATACATTAACTCAGACAGTGGATAACAAAAATGCCTTTTTTGACATTTTTAGGGTGAAAAAATTGATACTTAAAAAAAAAAATGCAAAAGTGTGTCCTGTTTTCAAACCACATTTATTTTCCACAAAGTAACCAGTTCCGAAACGTGGTGTGTTCTACAGCAGATGAAAATATTTAGTACATTAAATTTATGGCCAAGGGCAAAAAGCTGAACTTGGGAACCTATTTAAAGTGCAATGGAAGTCTGTAAAGATAACGATGGGGAGTTGAAAGCAGTGAAGCCTCAGACAGTAATATCTCAATAACAAAGAGCTAATACTTTGCTGCAGAGGCTTTCTCAGCAACAGTTGGTCCATTTTTGTCATTATGTCTAATCAAGTCCAGTCTTGCCTCAGCCTCCCCAGCCAGCAGACATCCAGCACTTAAATATAACCGTATGTGTCCAGTACGATTACCAGCACCGCAACGTGCTCCCGGCTCTGTCCTCCTGCCTCCAGCTGGCCCTGGACCTCGGGGTGTCACATTCCAGGTTTTATCCACTGAACGTATGCACCCGTGGCATGTCAGGCTGCCTCTTTCAGGGGGTCTTGGGGAAGAGCGCGCAGGGGCTGGTTATCATTCTCTGTACCCTTCCCTCCTGAGTTTTGCCAAAATCCCCAGCCCCGTGGCCTTTCCCATAAGGGTGGTGTGACCTCTGACGTGGGCAACAGTGGGGGCACACCCTGGGAGTCACCCTATTCTCTCTGCTAGTCTTTAATGACCATACCCAGTGTTTTGTTGCCAAAAGCCTCTCACCAGGCCAGAACCTGGTCCCTGCTAATCACCTTAAGGCTACTTCTGTGAGCCTGCGTGGTATTGCTACATCTGGGGTCAGGGGAGACTCTCAAGATGCCGTGAAACAACCTCTCCCTATAGCGAGTTGTATATCCAGCTACAGGTCTTGAAAAGATGCTTCTGCTATGACGTTTTTAGCATTGAAGATTGCCTTTTGTTGCAATTAGTTCTAGTAAAACTGGGTAGGACAGGGATGGGCAGAGAGCTCTGCTGTCTCTGCCTCGTGTCCCACTTGCACCAAAGGCCTGGAGGAAGGTGGTCTGGGCAAGCTGCTACATATCTACACTGGAATAAGCCAAACCACAATTTTAGTGAGGAAGCAGAGGTGACAAGCAGTGCATCAGTGAAGAGGAAGGAAAATGCCAATCCACCTCCTCCTCCTGCCCTTCCCTCAAGTGCTGTGCTGAAGATGGGTAGGGAGGAGAGAAATGTTGGGAAGAAAGGGCAGTTGGTTGCCCCATACTTCTCCCCTAGAAAGGAAGCTGAGCTGCTAATATTATCTGTATTTATTGTATTTATGTGGCACTGAGCTCATCTTTGAGACATCTGGGCCCACCACCAGTAATTAAAATGAACAGCTGTTGACAGCAGTTGTCACAAATTGAACAACTGGCATAAATCAAACTGCCTGGAGTCTCAGCCGTCTCTCCCAAGGAGGGGATAAATACCATCTAGCCAAATTAAGAAAGTGCTGTGGAGAGCAAATGCTTGTGGCACGGAGTCAAAAACATGCCAGCGCTGGGCTCCGTTTGGGTTCTGGAGGAGCAAAGTCCCCTGCCCAGGTGCCCTCCTTGTGTGCCTCCTGCTCCCCCTATCTCAGCCACCCTCTGGTTCCAGCCATGGCACAACCAGGGAAAATTAAAGAGCTCTGTCTGATGGTGGAATCTGCATTCAGGGCAAATACCACTGGCTTTGCTGTGGACTCAGGTTTGAAGCTAGTTAACGCACAGAGAAAACCCAAACCCCACCCTAAACCATTTGAGGACCATTCAGACTTACGATGTATTGTGAGTGCCCATGGCAGGGAAGCTCACCAAGGCAAAGATCTGTCTAACTTGACATTCTATGCCCTGCTGGGGCCAAAAACAGCCATTCAGGGGACAGCAGCAGTGGTGCCATCCTCCAAGCAGTCCCCTACCCTCTGGCAACCCAGAGGCACTTAAAAGGCAAGGCTGAGAAAACAAGATCTAACTTCAAACAACCCTTTGCCAATTGTATAAGAATAACAGATTGAGTGTAACTCCCTCACTGGTTTCCTAGAAAGCTGATAGATTTACTTTAATTTAGAACAGGGTCCAATTTAATGCCAAAGCCCACTTATAATTAAACTGTAGCTTTTCTCCTCACTTTAACAGTTTTTAGGGTTGTATCCATGTAGGGATCCCACCCACCACCCTCATTTTGCCTCACACAGCACAGAGCTTTTCTAAAAGGGGATACCAGAACTGCCCTGGTGCTGATGCTCTCCTGCAGCCTACTGGTTCATCATGAAATCAAGGCTGAGTAATATGAGGAGAAGACAAGGGGGCACCCTCCTGCTGGACCCCGGGCCAGCTGGACAGAGCGGGCTGTGACACGTCCCCAGCCACAGTGATGAAGGTGGGACAGAAATGCAGGGTATTATTTCAGGAAGCTCCCCGGCTTGGGCGGCACTTGTTCACAGGGTGCGTTCCTGAGTTTTGCATTCATGTGGCTGCAAATAAGTGCAGATGCTCGTGCCTCATCGCATAGTTCCGGGAGCAGGGTTGGAAATGCAGGGAGCTGCATGTGGGATGTGGGAACAACCAGAGCAAGAGGCGGAACAGCAGGTCAGGTTTTGCTGTCGTCGTTGTCCCCAGCATTGCTCCATTGCCATGCATGGGGTGGCTCAGAGCAGCCCTGGTCCTTTAAGCCTTGGCAATTACATGTGCAGTGCTGGCTTGGGCTAGCTTTGACCTTCAGACCTCTCTCGTCAAGGCTGTAGGGGTGCTAAGATGGGTTAGGGGCCTCGCTTGGTGATATTTGTTCTTCTTTCCTTGCTTAGCAGCACCCATCCACCTCTGCAGACCTGAGATAACTCTGTGTCTGGATTCAGAAAAACTCCTTTTTTTTTTTTTTTTAAGTGGTATAAAGAAGCAAAGACTGTGCACATGTAACTTTTTTAATAATGTTTTCACCTTTTTTCTTGCCCTGGTTACATGTTTGGCTCCAGCCATGGGTTGGGGCACCATTACACCAGACATCATGCAAACACTCAGCAGAAAGACTGACTGTGACTAGAGGAGTTTGCCCTCTAAATATCATAAATCAGTGCTGTGACAGTACGTAGAAAAAAAAAGTGCTAATTCATGCTGGTGCACTCCCAGCTGGGAAAAGAGAAACAGATAAGCTCTGCTTATCTTCACACAGCCTCCATCACACTCTCACCCACTGCATCTCTGATGTTTCTGATGGTGATCCCGTCCAGCCACCCTCAGCTCTGTCCCTTGCTGGTGAATAGCACACTGGGTAGAACATGCTACCTTCTGCAGACAATCCTGCTGGTTGACATACACTAATAATTGCACTTTTCCAGCACAGAGGAAGCCTCTGTTGTCTGGAGGGAGGATCTGGACTTGGCTCTAGGTCCTCAGAACTTGGTCTTGTTAATGGAGCTAGGATGGAAATAATAAACTTGATTTATTTGGAACGTGAGAGCTGTGTCTCGAAAGGCAGTAATTGTGGCAGAGTTTTACTTTTGGTAAGCTATAGTAAACAATGAGCTATCTAGATGGATTCAGTGTCCAAGTACTTCCCTAGCACAGGGGCTGAGACGTTGGCTCTTCCTGCTCTGTTTGCACCGGCCAGTATAAAACCATCCGCATACCATAACCTGACAGGAAAGGTCAGCCTAGAGGTCGCATGTTTTAAGGGTGCTACTTCAAAGACATTTATCTCCTTTACAACACCATTAAGTCTCTGGTAATGGTCTATTGTCTTTCATCATCTCAACCTCTTCACCTGCCTGTTTACATTCAGCCAAGCCTCCCAATGCGGGCGCGCTGTGAGCAGGTGCTTGGTGGCTCCTGCTTGACGGAGCACACGCCGTGTCCTCTGAGAAACTGCGACCACAGCCATCCTCTTCCTCCTTCCTGCAGAAACTGGTAGTTAAATGTAGCAGTTTTCAGCTGCTGTTTCTAATCCAGCCTTTCCTATTCTGATTCCACCATTCTGGCTGGGATCTCTGCCAAGGTGTCTTCCTGATATTTCCGGTCTTGCACCTTTCTCACGCTGCATAAAGCTGAGTTTGTTTGTCATCCTCAGGGAGCATAATGGCTCTTCTTTACTTAATTTTATTTTATTTTTTAATGATGGAAGATGTAAGCCAACTCAATCACGACTATTACAGTGATAGCCATAATGTATAGTCCCCAAGGCAAGATATCCAGCCCTCACTGCAGTAAATCAGATACCAACCCTTTGACTTAGGTGTGCATCACTACAGCAAAGTCCACCAGCTGATATATCCAAACCAAGCTCCTTCCTGAAGACCTTGATGATGTCTCCAAGGGTTGTCATCACCTGAATAAATGTCCCTGTCTCACAGGCACTTTTTTGGGGTTTCCAGAATACCTGAATCACAAAGTCAGATAGCACTAATGTAAATTCACCTCAACAGATAAATTCAAATACTTTTTTCTTTTGCCTTGATTTTTGCTAAGGTGCATCATCAGATGTCCATGGCCTGGTCAAGCTCACAGGACAAGATTTAATCTCTTTACACCCACAGCACCCTCTGAGACTCCATAATGTTTGCAGCCACGGTGAAAGGACTCTTATCTCTCTACAGTTACCACTGCTGCACTGAGAAGCAGTGAAAAGAAAAAAAAAATAATAATAATAAAAATAAAAAGAGGGTCTTCTTATTTCCAGCTCTTGCTTCCTTCTGATTGACAGCCACATGCCTTCTGGAGAAGGGCTACATGGATGGTGTGAAGGGGCAGGGACTGCATAGGTCACATTGTGCATGGGGTTGTGCTTTTGGACAGGGAGGGCTGCTGAACCCTCTGGCCAAGAGAGAAGGAGAAATTGGTGCACCATGTCCTGGCCAAAGATCACTGGATGCAGTAAGGGGAGTTGCTCAAGAATATGCACACAAGCATGTCCAGATGCCTGCTTCACACAGAAATTGGGGCCCTTCCTGCAGTTTTGAGGCATTATCAGGTGTTATTATTAGTAGCAGTTTCTAAATATTGCACATTTGATATCACATTTCTTCTAAAATTTTTTCTGGGTTTCTCTCCATCAGATAATAGCAGGGGACATTTTACAGGTTTCTCTAGGAAGAATTGGTAAGTGGAGTTTCCACTTGAAAACTTTGCATAAAAGTTTATCTTCCCTACACTTGTAACTACTGAAGATAAGTGTTTGGCCTGAAATTTCCCACACCACATTGAATTAGAAAAATACACAAATTAATTGGTCTGGACTATTCTATCAATATAAAAATAAGAAAAAATAAGTAGTCTTAGCTAGTGTTAAAAAAAAAAAAAAAAAAAAAAAAAAAATTATAGTCCTCTCTCAGATGAACTCTAGCACCACTGTGCTTGGACCTCGTGTCTGAAAATTACTTCAGGGCTCAGAGTATGCCCTTTCCTGTTCCCATGAAAAGGTAGTCAAATTAGATGAAGCTGTGAGCTCCTGAAAAGGTTCAATTTGCTACAACTCAATAGGGGTTGTCTGAAGTTTAGCAGCTATTATCCCAAATATTCTGCCTGCACTAAGCGTGACTCAGGTTGAGCAGGCAGAGACTGAGCAGAACTTTTCCTGAAGTTGCTTCTCCAGGTTCTGGTGCTTGCTGTTACCCCAGGCACAGCCTGGAAAGCAGAGAACATCTCTCTCATGTTCCCAGTTCCTCCCAGTTAATGGCCCAGCTGGGGCAGGAGGGGATATGAAAGAGGCAGTGAGGAACATAAGGAGATAGGAGAGAGGGAAAGAGCAGCTGGACAAAAGTCATTCATTTCCAATGAAGAAATCAGGGTCTGGAGCAGACCCAGACTGAGGAGCCAGAGAGGAAGAAGACAGGAAGGATCAGGATGGCAAAAGTGTCTCCTGTACAATACAGCATCCTTTTCTCTAGAGTTTTCGCATTTGCTTTTGCATGTTCTGCTGGCAAGTGAAACCTCTGGTAAAGGCTGATGAAGAGACAGAATCCCCAGCCTGCAAGAAAGCCCAGTGACAGATTTTTTCTTTTTGTTCCAAACTGGGATGAATAACTAAACTGATGAAATTTTTATACTAGGTAACATTTTTTACAGTGACATCCTTAACTCTAACATTTCTTAACTTTTAACTCTTTGACTTTGCAGTATTATTTTCCTTTAATATTTAAGTTCTGTGCAATATTGTACAAAACAGGAAACAATTTGTCTTAAGAAGATACCGTGTGATAACCACATGCGTGAATGTGTCTATATCTCTGCATATTGCATAGACATAGAACTTCAGTTTCTGCCTATCCTCCAGCAGAGAAAATATTTTAATAGGAGTTCTGTCATTCCCAGGAAATTTATGGGTCTAAACTGTGTTGGTTTTAATTACCACAAATGAAAGGTATTTATTTATCTAAACTCTACACAAGTAGATCCATGTGTATACACAAGTATGTATTTACAGGAATTCTGAAAGGAAATTTATAATTCTGATATCTCTTTTGCTGGGACTATAATTTGACCTACCTTTTATTGTAGATGCATTGATTTATTAATTGCATTATCACACCCAGATTTTGGAATTGACTTTTCCTATGTGGACTTTCATGGTCCCACACTCTGATTTGCAGGCTGAGGCTGTACATAACAGCCTGTTTCTCATCTCTTTGAGGCAGCTTGCATTTTAATGGGAAAAGTGCAGAAATGCTTGCGGCTGATATCTGGGAACCAGCCTCTTTCAACTTCTGCTCTCCTTGCACTGGCAGCTTTGCTGGAAAGCAGAGGGGACACAGCCCAGGTTCTCAGCTGGCAGAAGGTGGACAAACGCCAAGAAACTCAAAGGCAAAGCTATGCTGAACTTCACCAGCCAGAAATTTGCCCCATAATTTTTATTTTAGGCAGACGGGGGAGAGTAAACATTTCCATGGATTTGGAAAGAAGAACTCCTTTCTGCATGCTTACTACATGTTCCAAGTGGCCGTTTTTAGAAATCAGTCAGTAGTCACTTCAAAAGTGAAAAACTGGCTGATTCCTTAGCTCAGTGCCAGCACACTCACGAAGCTGGAATAGTTTGTAACTCATTGCATGGAGGGAGAATTCTGCACCAGCTCCACAAAAAGTGGGGAAAAATGCCTAATGGGATTTTCCCCAGAAATCTCAAACTCCTGTTTGTTTTGCTTAATTTGGCTTCTTGTCCAGCCCCCTGTTTTCCCCCTCCCTGACTTCAGATCAGTGCTTCTCCTATCCAGCTAACAAGGTTGATTATAAAGGCTTATCTGGTCAGTCTGGAGCAGGCATGTTGAAAAGTCAAAATAATATCTTTTTTATTATTATTTTTATTTTTAACAAAATGGAACCCCAAACCAAATATTTCTCTCCTTAGCTACAGGGAATTGGGGTCAGCTGCCTGCCACACCAATACCCACAGCTGTGAGACTGTGTCATAACCACATCTACCAATGTTACTTAGACTCTTGTAACTAGAATTCAGATAAGAAAATAAGGAGAAGTCTGCAGCTGACATGCTGACAATGCTCATGGCAATTACCCACTTCAGAATAGCAACAGTGCCATGCTTCTGGGTGTTCCTCTTAATTGGATTTGAAATAGCTTATTTCCAAATAATTTGGATTTACCTTTGATGCTGTGTTCTGCCTCTGGTGGATTCATTTCACTGACAAAACTAAATCAGCTATAACAGAACTACCATGCTGCCTGTTGGCTCACAGATTTCATATGACCTGCTCAGTGGAGGTGGACTTACTATTAAAGTGAATACCCCATTTTTTACTTCTATTGTGCACACAGACAATACTTTGCAGAGGTCCCTTTCTTTTCAAGGTTGGTCATCTTTGTGAGAGCTGGAGAGCAATCTGTGTATATGGATGCATGACACAAAGTGTATAGTTTTTAAAAAGATTTCCCTGGGTACTTCATAGGTCCTGTCTAGCATTTCATAATGACCATGTTGCTTGCTTTCAAGACAGCTATGTTACATACTAACAGACTAAAAATCAGGCCCAGGTTTTGTGCCAGCCCTGTGATACAGGTTCAGATTTCCTTGTGGAGTGGGGGAGTGGAGAGGAAAAAAGGGATGGAAGGTTTTTTCCTCCTTCCCTCAATTTCTCTCTGTCTGACACCAGAGATGTGGGGAGTGTCCATCTCCACCACCGCACCCCATGCTGCAGCTCTTACCTGCACCCCGCACCTCACTTCTGGGGAGCCTAATGTCTCACGGCTGCCTGTGACTCTGTAGAGTGATGTGTGACGTGTAGTTTTAAATACTCTGAGAGATTCAAAGAAAATGCCAGAAAGAGTGGTTAACTGATAACAGAGGTGCCTGAACATGATGGCAGGTGAAAACAAGTCTGTTTTTAGAATTATTTCAATTCTTATAATAAAAGATATTCTTATAATAGAATATATTTTATTATACATTCTTATAAAAGATATTTTCCTCTCCTTACATGCTTATATTTCAAATAAGGAGTATGTTCCCCAAACCAAGTGTATTTGTCATGGGCAAATATAATATACTGTTGTACAGTACAGTATAATGTAAATTTCTTCCTAGTTGTACACTGAATTCTTGCTTTGAGATGTCACTAAGTGTAACCCTGGCATTTCAGAAGCCTGTACAGGCAGAGATATTTCAGATGTAGTTTGTTTTATGAGACCCAAGAGTGGACAGCTTGGAGGTCCCGAGAACAACATCTATTTATACCCCAGATCCCTGAGCATGGGCCACACTGGGAACTCCAACAGTTATTAGATGTAAAAAGAAAGAGAGGGAGAGAGGAGCTACCAGAAAATTAATAATGAGCTTTAGTTTTTGTTTTCTGTGTTTGGTTGATGTCGGGGAGAAAGCTGGAGGTGTATGTTGCTTGAGGTAAGGAAGGCAAAGGTGGAAAGAGAGGGGGTACATGAGTATGAATGAAATCCTTATCAGCTGTCTCTGTCTCTTGAAAATGCAGTGGAAATATTTTAAAGGAGAAAGAGTAAGGATAAGCTGTTTGGATATTTGGACACAAGGTCTTTTTGAATTGAGCCAGCTTATAGAGAAAAGTGTGATTTATTTGAAAGTAATGAACAAAACCAAATGAGATTTTTGACGCTTGGCAGCTTGCAAGTGAGCAGAACCTATGGTTCCTGTTGGACATCTCTCCCAGGACTAGTAACTTGAGAATAGAGGTTCATCCTTAGATTGAGAGACCTACTCTCACAAAGAGATTTAGACATCCCGTGAAATCAGTGGGAATTAGATCCCCAGATGCCTCTGAGAATTTGGTGTAATTAGTTCCAGGGAAACACTGCCCAGGATGTTTTGCAGTGCTACATACAGGACCAAAGCACAAGCAGAGATATTCTGCAACTGCTGAAATCCTGCGCTCTTGGATTTGGGTTAGTAAGCATTTCTTTCTAGTTTTGCTCAGGTCAGAAGAGATCAGAGCTGGGGCAGGGATCTGCCGGTCTCTGATGGTGAACACTTTTCAACTTGCTGAAAACACTGGGAATGGAGCAAGCACAGACACAAGTCACAAATCAGCGGGCAACACAAGCCAAAAGTAGTTTTTAAAGGAAGGCAAACAGGCCTGGTTCTTAATGAGGCCACAGATGTTACTTGAGATTTTGCTCCAGTGACTATCAAGACCGCACTAGCATTACACACAGATGTTACACCAAATGATCTTGGGAAGTGGGGGCGTGATGTCATTGGGGGGTTTCAAATCTGGAACACATAATCAACTTATCTTTGTTCTGAGAGCTCTTGTTATAGCCCCCCGGGCTAGTTCAGATGTCTGTTCACATAGGAAGTGCCCCGAGGAGAGATCCTGTTCCAGGACACAGACAGCTATGGTGACAGTCCAACATACCTGTTTAAGTTTCTCCTTATGAGTGGCTATAATATATTCTGAAGACAAATTATGGTTGGGTGGATGGAAGATGAATGATCTAACTCCTTGTCTAGTCCAGAAAATACATTATTTTCAGAAGAAACCTTGAGAACATGCAGAGTCAGAGCTCTCCAGGGCAGGGTGAGCATCTAGATATTTACTGAATAAATCACCTAGAAAAACTGTGTTGAATTCATAACACTGATTATTAGTAAGGAAAACTAAGGTGACATTTTAAGGGTCTTTTTCTCTAATACTGTAACATTTTACTTTGGCAATGATTTGCTTTTTCGTTTCTCTGCTCATACACCTTTTTTCACTGACTTGAAAGTTGTATTTTGTCTAGATAAAAAAAAAAAAAAAACCTCTCCAAGTGCTTCTTAAAATACAAATTGGCTCAAATACTCAACACAAGTCTGCTTTTGCTAGACAAACTTTAAGGGAATAGAAAACCAACAGTCATTTCTATTATTGGATGTTTCTTCTGAAAATAAAACTCATTCTCAATCCCCTAATCCTAAAAATAAGTCGATGTGCTGAAGCCAACATGACTACTGTTTCACTTGATTCCCACTGAGCACTTGTTTAAGTGCATCTCTGAATCAGTCCACTGTAAAACAGCACTTGCAAGGAGCATGGAGAATGGTGATAGTTCTAACAACTTCTCTTCATCTTTTAAACAAAGCATGTGGGACCAAGAGGTCCAGTACCAGAAATTAAAAAATATCACATTTCACTATTAAAATAACAAAAGGGAATATTTTTCTACAGAGTCAAAGGATGAGTTAGGGCTTTATAAACATGAGTAGATTTCAGCTTTTATTTATTTATTTATTTATTTATTTTTTTCCCAGTGCATGTAGAAGTAAAATAAAATTATTTGACCTCCCCTCTTAGCAGCTTAGCAGCTTCAAGGGCAGGAAAGGTTATGAATGCCACAAACACAATTGGGGCAGCACACGAATGAAATGGCTTTGTGACATGGCAAAGTGTTTTAGCTGATCTTCATTTCTTCCAAAAGCATAGGCATTGTGTTGGGTTATCACAACCAAATAGGAAAGATAAACTATATTTCCTTATCAGCAGGGACTGCTAACCATGCTGACCAGGAAAGACCTGAGGCATATCAAGATCTGCAAAAGTTGGCTCAGAGTACAGGGAATCAGTGCTTTATCTCCACTGAGTGGCTCTCCAGTCTGACTGCACTGCACAGCATTCTCCCAGGCCATATTAATTTAAATCTCTGTGCCTTCACCCTCATAAAGCAGGGGCTTACAAACAGCTGGAGTTGTGCTGTGGTGGGGAAGCGGCAGAGGAGCAGCGCAGAGGACTGCAGCCTTGGCTCCCTGGGCATCCCCATGTGTCCTTCACTCAGGTAGGGGTGAGATGGTTCAGATCCACCCATCTAATTGTCTCTGATTGTTTCTGTCCTTTTCCTATTGAGCAAATACAGAGCTAAGTGCCCAGGATGACGTAGCTAGAATCCAGGTCTTGGGGCAAGCACTGTGACCTACGGTGACACCTTTTCCTCGTTTGCACTCATCCTTGCCTGTCCTCAGGGTAACTGGACTAAAGACCAGGTCAAGTGGCTTTCCAGCACGGGGAGAGCCTGTGACACTGCAACATTGGCACATGTCCCCACTGATGGCACCTGGTCCTTGCAGAAGACCCTGGCAGGGCAGATAGCATCCCTTGAGGGATTTCTATTAGGGTCTTCTACCCTAATGTAAGTGTATTGTTATAGATAAGGAGAGATAAGGAAGGAAACTGGCAAATATAACCCAAAAGGATTCTCAGACCCAGACTTGAATATTCCTGAAACTGCTGTTGGGTCTGATATTTCATAAGAAACACAAAGTTACTTCTTTGAACCCCTCTCCTCCCCATCCTACAACAGCAGCTGGGACCAAAGAAAATCTCAAATGGAAGTCCCAGTGTAATTATATAATTACTCCTGGTTCACACGGAGGTAAGACTGGGATGATTTCTCTGCACAAGGATTATCACTGCATTGCATAAGATCTGAGTATCTTCTGCAGAGATAGTTAAATCCTAATTCTAATTCTAATTCTAATATAATTCAAGAGTTCAAGAGGCATCTTTCTATAAGCCAGTGTTTTTGAAAAGCAGTCACTACTGAAGTTGGAAATATTGAGAGCAAAAATAATTTGGAAGCTATTCAGTGTTGGAATCCTCAGCAGATGATTGTTGTAGTCAAGAAAATCACTATCGGAAGGTAGCTGTGTGGGCAAAAATAATGTTACAAATGGGCCAGGGCACTGTGGTTTTGCTTTCTTAACATAATGTTCTCCCCGCCACTGAAATACAAAGGGAAGGAGGAAGGGAAGTATCTGGCTATTTAAATGAAAAATGACTTTTCTCTGCAATCACTTTCTGTCAATAAAATGCTTATTTTCTGACATGTCAATTAGGTGATTCAAAAGCCAGATGACCACTGCCTTCCATTTAGTACTGCTCAGCTGGGTTAAATGTCTTAAGTGTTTACCCTTTATGACCAGTGGCATGTATCTGTTCTTAGTCAAACTGTGCTATGTGTGACATGTTTGCCTGTAGGTTTTTCTCTTGAGGTAAAGTTAACCATTATTATCAGATTCTAAGAAAACTGGTAGATTAGGACAGTGGTTTCACTGACAGAAATCAGTACAGCTTGTTTTACAGTAATGTGTACGAGAAATAAGAAACAGATGAGAAGAATTCACATAGAATTAACCAGCCTGTAATTTAGAGTGCTGTCATTAAATAGGATCATGTATCCATGCTTGGTACTTCAAAAGAACCCTCTGCTGTGTAAGACCAGTTATTAGTGAGGAACATTTTGTCCAGTATCTCAAACCAATTTTAAAGATCTGATTACACACACACACAAGCATGTGGAAATGAAACTCCTTTCTTAAGAATTTCTGGGACTTGATTCTTGTTCACACAAAACTCTTGAGAGTTTAAGGAAGAATTTTCAGTGGGGAAAGAATATATAAACTCCGGATCCTGGTGAACTCCTAGGAAGAAGTATGGTGACAATATCAGTCTAACATTTTATGGAGGCTTGCTCTGAACACAAAATGCTATCTGTATGTAGGAATGGAGCAGGCTGTGATGTGAGAAGGATTCACATAATGACTTTAATTTAACTCATTTTAAATGGGTTGAATCTTCAGAAATCTGCTGTCCTCCATTAGGGAATGCAGCCCAAGCCTTTTGGTGGGAAAAGCCGGAACGCTTCCTTTCTGACTTTTGACCAGAACTGAAAGTGAAATGCTCATTTGGAAGAAATAAATAAATAAGCTGAGACAATGGAAGTCACTTTCCCAGACAGAAAATAATCACAGAGCAGCCTTTGCAAGCACTGGCAGGTCAGCAGGACTCACTCTGCAGGCCCAGACAAGCCATCAGGAGCCAAGTGCTTTGGTGAAAAATTCCTCAAGACAGAGCCTGTGGGGCAGTGGTCGGCAGCAGGGGCATTTCTGGGCTCCATCGCCCAGCAGGGACTTAAATACACACCTACCTTTTGATCACCACTGCAAATCTTGCAAGTATTTGGCAGTTTGATTTGAGTGGTGCCCCTAGACAGAAAGAAATATTGAGTGCTCGGACCTTCAGCCTCTCCCCCCATGCATTCCTGCTTCTGCCGCCATCCAGTGACTCCAAAGGCAAGGGGTAAACTTTGTGCCAGTGTGATGGTGCTTGAAGATTTTGCCGATTTCTCAGGGGATCAACTGGGAACAACAGTGTTGTGCTAATTTTGGCTGAAAAGGACCTCAGGAGTTCTTCTGAGCAATCTCTTGCTCCAAGAAGGATCAACTCTGAGGTGAGACCACGTTGCTCGGGGCTTTATCCGGTCTGAGGTAGCTCTCCTGATTCTCAGTTCTCAGCCTGAGTCTAATATGACTATGCTGAATATAACTATGCAGATCATTGTAGCAGTCCAGAAGGGGCCTTCAGATCTGTGGGGATGCGCAGGACTCTGTAAGTGTACCTTCACTCTGCTGTGATGCCCACAAGGATCTGGTCCTCTCATTGTCCCAGGTGGGCAACCATGCTTCTTTTATTCTCTCCTGATATGTATTATACACAATGATACATATATCAATGTGTATATACTGATATATATTATACATGTACTATATATATATATGATATATGTATATCAATGTGTATATACTGATATACATTATACGCATTGATGAGATCACCCCCAAGATTTCCCTACTCCAGGGAAAACAGCCCCAGCTCCTTCCGCTTCTTGTTGTATGCCAGATGAGCCACTTCCTTACACATCTTAGTGGCCTTACTCCCCTGTGTCCCCTTGTACTGGGAAGCGCAGATACTGGACACAGCAGCAGCCAGATGTGTCAAACTGAGTAGATGGGAAGAATCAATGGATGGCAACATGCTTTTTTTTTTTTTTTTTTTTTTTAGCTGCAAAGGTGTATTGGTGGCTCATAGACAACTTGTCATCAAGACCTTCAGGGCCTTCAGGAACTTTCCCAGAAAGCTGCTGCTTTCCAGTGAGTCAATGCCCAGTGTGTTCTAGTGCACAGGGGCTGTTCTTTCCCATGTGCAGGACTTTGCATTCCCCCTTCTTCAACTTGATGGACGTGCCTGTTGGCCCAATTCTCCTGATTATATAGATGCCTTTCAATGCCAGCACAACCCTCTGGTCTACCAGTTTCTCCTCCTGGTATTGTGTCATCTGAAAATTTGCTGTCGGTGCTCTCTGCTCTATCAAACAAGTTATTAATGAAATATATTTAGTAGTATGGGACCCAGTATTGAGCCCTGGGTACACAGCTAATGACTGACCTCCAGATAAGCTTCATGCTGCTAAACACAATACTTTGAGCCAGTTTTCATTCACCTTACTGACCATTTATCTAGCCAATACTTCATCAGTTTGCCTATGAGGATGTTATGGGAGGCAGTGTTGAAAGCCTTGCTGAAGTCAACTATTACTCATAATTATATCAATTATAGACAAATAACTATTACTCTCCTCTCATCCACCAGGACAGTCATCTCACCATAAAAGTCTACAGGGTCTGTCAGGTATGATTTACCCTTTGTAAATCTATGCTGATGACTTCAAATCACCTTCTTGTCCTTCAAACATTTGGAAATGGTTTCCAGGATTAGTTGCTCCACTACCTTCCTAGGAGCTGAGGCAAGGCTGACTGGCCTGTGGCTCCCTGTATTTTCCTGCTTGTCCTTGTTGAAGACAATAGTGACTTTTACTCTCTTCTAGTCTTCAGGAATGTCCCATGATTGACATAACCTTTCAAAGGTAATTGAGAGTGGCCTTGCAAAGGTATCATCCAGCTTTCTCACCATGCAGCCCCATCATGACCTGTGTATGTCATTTCTTTGAGTGTTCATTAACTGGATCCTCCTTCACATGGGGAAGTTCTTTGCTCCAGTCTTTCTCATTGGTCTTATGTGGGATTAATGAAGGCTGGTCTTACCAGTAAAGACTAAGGTGAACAAAACATTAAGTAACTCTGCCTTCTCAATGTTCTTTTCCACCTGATCTCCTACCTCATTCAGCAGTGGGCCTATTTTTCCCTAGTTGTCCTTTTGCAATTGGTATGCCTGCAGAGGCCCTTCTTCATTCTTGTTACTGCAACTGTAGATGGTCTGTGGCTTCTCTAGTCCATTTTAGGAAACTTTTACCACATTTACCTTTACAGTGGAAGGAATTCCCTCCTTGCTTTTACTGAGATCAAGCTGGTTTATGGGTCTGAAAATGCTAACAATGTCATGTCTGTAGTACTGTGTACTGCACAAGAAATTCTCCAATTCCTTCTTGATGACACTGCTATCATTAACTGTATTTCCACATTATAATTCATTTACCAACAAATCTGTCAGTAATCTGATTTTTCCGTACCTCACATCTAAACTTTGTACCCATTTTGAAAGTTGCAATTGTGATCTCTTGCTGCTGATCTCTCCTTCAAGAACTTACTTGGTTCAGATAAAGTTACTTATATGAGCTCATTTTGAGTGGTTATTTCAGTCTACACCCATTTGAGGAGGATGCTCCTGAACTCTGAGCTCTCTGTTATGTTTCAACTTGTACTGCTGGGGAAATAATATAGTTATGAAAACCACGGGACTAGGCTTTGCTACTGGCCTGATTCTTAAATGAGACAGGTCATTTCATCTTGCTTTCACGGCCTTTCCAAATAAAATACAAATCAAACCTGTATCCTTATATATTACAGTAGATTTTATCAATGATTTCAGTGGGAGAAGAAAAGGACCTCCTTACTGATATTAGTATTCAGATTTTCCTGAATCATACCTGCATGTTTTTCATTTGAAATATTCCTTAAAAGCTCCTAGGATTTCTCCAGTGAAAACTCTGCTGTTATTCTTCCAGTATGGACTGGGTCAGAAATGAAACAAACAGGGTTCTTGTAATGAAGATTGTGAATCTGGGAGAACTGTATGGGGCTAATAATCTAAAATACTTCTCTCCCACAAAAAATCAGTGCCAAACCTGTTCAGGCCCTGAAGCTGCACAGGATTCATTAAGAGTTATAGACAGACAGAAAATTCAGTGTAGAGTTTTATGTTTTCTTTATGTTTGTCCATTTGTAACACTCAGATGAAAACTTTGGCCAGATGGTCTGCACAATGTGCAGGATTAGGAGCAGAAAGGGATCTTTAATCTCAGTTAGTAAGTGTTTCTCTTCTCAACTCCTTAGAGAGCTAAGGGGATATTGTGCTCCAGAAGCGGTTGTGGGCTGGAGGTGGTAGTGAATTTTTTTGGATCCCACCACTCTGTAGCAGGCTAGATCTGGGATGGGAACAGATCTGGGACTGAATCTGTAGCTACAGCTACAGAAGAAAATAATATTGTTCAGGGACATGGGTCTTACCAGTAAAGACTAAGGTGAAGAAAACATTAAGTGCTTTTGCCTTCTCCATGTTCTTTGTCACCTGCTCTCCTACTTACTACAGAGGGCTGGCACACCTCTCCTATGAAGAAAGGCTGCCTCACTGAACCTTTCCAATATTTAAAAGAGGCTTATAAAAAGATGGAGAACTACTTTTTGCTTGGGCAGACCATGACAGAACAAGGGGTAATGGTTTTAAACTAAAACAGGGGAGATTTAGATTAGATATAAGGAAGAAATTCTTCACTCAGAGGGTAGTGAGGCACTGGAACAGTTGTCCGGACAGGCTGTGGATGTCCCGTTCCTGGAAGTCCTCAAGGCCAGGTTTGATGAGGCCCTAGGCAACCTGATTTAGTGGGTGGCATCCCTGCCCATGGCAGAGGGGGATAGAACTAGATGATCTTTAAGGTCTTTTCTAACCCAAGCCATTCTATGATTCTGCTTCATCCAGAGGTGGACCTGAAGTCAACCTGTGTAGTTAAATAAAAAATGGCAGCATAGGAGAAAATTGTATCAGGGAGAATGGTAACACCTAAGATGACAGATAACTAACCAGCATGGTTGGTAGTCAACATTCTAGCTTCTTTTATTATAATCTAGGTTTGTCGAACTGTTTAGTTACTAGTATATCTGGAGCCAGAGAAATTCAAGATGAGCCCTGGATGTCTTGATTTCTCCCATAGCCATGAAGGTCGCTTAACACTATAAGTCTGCCACTGTAGAATGGCTTTGGCCTGGGCACTGCATTTCAATTACACAGAAGCTGTGTGGTTTAAGTGCCAGAGGTTTGCTGCTGATACAGAAAAATATTTTTCCCTCAAAGATCTCGTAGTAAGATTCTCTGTTATAATTTTCACACAGGCTTGACCTGACGAAGGGCAAACCCTCAACCTGGATTTCATATCCATTGGACATCTTCTGGGCAGTGTATTTAGATCTTTTACTCTTCTGCTCTGAGGTGGATGATCTCCTCACTGTCCCTCACTAGCTTGGTCTTGTTCCTACAAGAGAATCAAGGCATTCTGCACTAGCCAAGAGTGAAAAAGATGCATATGTTTATAGTCTTCAAAATTTTCAGTTTGATATTTTCAATTTAATAAAGAAGATGTGGGTTTTGCCAGTGAAATGGTTTCCTGTGTCTCCAAAACTGAAGAAAACAGTGCCTTGGTGGAGGATAAACAATGAAACTGTCACATTTGAAGAACTTATTTTTAAAACCACTGCTGCCAATTAGTACCTGAAAAGAGCATTAAGGAAAAATGAAGGGGAACAGTACAACAGCATTGCTGAAAGAGTAGATTGTCATGTTCATAGAAAGTTTAAAGCTAACATCTAGAAAATTCAAATAAATATAGGCATCTGGAGGGGGGGGGAGGGGGGGGAATTATGTTTCTATTATGTAACATTAAGGCCTTAAAATGTTTAAAACAACAGGGCCAGGGATGTGAGACTTCATTTAATTAACATGCTCAGAAACCTTACTATCAAGTTGAATGTGAATTCTTCATGATATTTTACTTGCTCTGTTGCCTGAGGCTGGCTACAGGAGGCCTTATCCCTGTTTTCCTGTAAAAGCTACTTCCACATTCCACATCCCAATTACTCTGAAGGGCATACCCAAACTCCCAATAAAATCGTGCTTGGAGTCTACACTGACTTCTAAATGCTATTCTACATGTGTTTTTGATCACCAAATCAGATTTCCGAATGTCAAAATTATACTCCAAGTGGAGACTGAAGAATAGGTTAAGCCTTTTTATTTGTGTAGAAAGCTGAAAATGAAAATATGAAGCACCTCAAAATTCACTAAATTGCCTTATTTATTTCTATTTGAAGCAGCAAACTGAAACCTGTTGAATTCCAGTTCATTTACACTTCTTCACGTTGTGAGCACCAAGGGGACAAGGACTGCTTCCACTTGCTGAGCACAACAGCCACAATGAGGGGAAAACCAGTTCCTGCCTTCCTTCAAAGAAGTCATTAAACCACAAATAATTCAGAATGCCTGGGTTTGGGTTGACTACACAGGCATTTGAGAGATGGAGGAATATCTCCTGTTGGCATCTATGGGCAAACATTGTGGGAGCAGCAAAGGAATTGCAGCCCCTTCCCTGTGCTTCCACAGCCATTTACTGCTCCTTGCAAGAGCTGCATCTCCAGATGCAACATCATGTATAAAAAGGACATTGGCAAGTTTTCAGAAGCAAATATTCAGTTTTGATACACCAGGGACTCGCTCCCTGATTCAATGTGTTTCCTCTAGTGTTCTCTGTTTTAATACCATCCTTTCCACTCAGTTTTGTCAATGCTGATAATAGCTAACAATTTACTGCATGATACTCCCTTCTCAAGCCCTGTTGCTTTTCTTCCGTCAGATGCTCATTGAAAATTCTTATAATGTGAAACAGCTCATCTGAGTGGGGCTCCATATTTTCTCTTGTTTCTGGTAACTTGTGAAGATTTGTCGCTTCGCATCCAGGAGATTTTCAGGGAAAGATGACAGACTCCACAGGCTGCACATTTCAGAGCCAGAGGAAATGGATACTAAACACAATGTCATTTAGATTTAAAATAATGGCTCTTAAGTGTTCGCTGTTGTTTGTAATAAATATAATATATATAAACTTTAGCTTGTGGCTGAAATCTAAACTATCTGTTTTAAATGAATGATAACATAAAACATGTCATAATTCCTGGTCCATTAGTATTGATGAGGCACAAATTAACATTCCACAACCTGGCTGGAGTGAGTTGTGCTCAGTTATGGAAAGGTGAAAGCATCTGAATGCCAAATGTGCAACTGCTATAGTCCTCAGCTCACTGTCATTTAATAACAGGACTTTCTTCCAGTCATCGCTTGCTTTAATGTCATCCATGGGACTGATTATCTCTGCATCTGGAGATCTTCTTTGTTTCTGTACAATGCAAGGTGAACACTCCTGACTAGGGATTGGTGAGGCTCTTATCTATCAATCAGAGAGACTAAAAGCCTTGCCGTACTCCTGTGCTTCACTTCAGTTCCCAATAGAGAAACTAAGCCCTCTTTATCCAGCCCTGTGCTACAGAGTCAAGTCTGGCAGAAAACTGCTTGCTTGAGGCCCACTGCCTTTATGAGGGAAAGCCAGCAGGTTTTCCTAAATCAGAAGCTCAACGCAAGGTGATCTGTCCAAATGGCGATGGAAAAAAAAAAAAAAAAAAAAAAAAAAAAAAAAAAAAAAAAACATCAAAAGAAGTCGAATTCCATATCCAGAAGCAATTGACAGGCAGGGTCATCACATACAAGCTTTCACCAAGCAAAAACTATTAAGGTGGTGAATGCTTGAATTGTGAGATTTGTATCACTGAGGTCTGACATAATAACATCAGAATTCACTTACAGCATGACCAAGCTCTAGAAAGTAATCTTCAATGAAATTTAATTTAGAAAAAAAGGAAGAAAAAAAAAAGAAAAAAAAATAAGGCAATAGAAATGGCCAACAGATGTCATCTTTTGGTCTTTAAAGCTAGAGTCTGTATCCATGCTCATGCACATTTGAAAACCTCTAACACTTTTGTTTGCTGCTTTTGTTTGTGACAGACAGCCAAATGTCAGAGGGGTTTTATTTATTTGTTTGTTTGTTTATTTGTCTGTTTATTTTTATTTCCTTGTAACAAGCTTGTTTATTTTACATTAATTTTCTATTGCTACCTGGCCTCATTTTACTTCTTCATCATACTGTCTGTGGTAGTGATTTAAATACATACAGCAGAGAAAAGTTAATCTAGAATTTTGTATATGTAAGGATGTGAAGGCAAAGGTCAGATGGGGGAAAACATGGAGGCTTTTTTTCCTAAAACTGTCTTAATTTCATTAAATTTGGCAGCTATTTTTCTGGCAAATGCCACAGACAAAAAAGTTAGCCTTTAAAAGATGTATGATACACAAACTCTGAGAGTACATGTGTTTATGTACATCTATATATAGAAATTCACACACATATATATGTAATCATTGACGTCTGCTTGCAGGTTTAAATAAAACAATGCCCTTTCCTTTACACAATATGTAGTTGAACCAAGGAGTTCATTTTTGTAAAACGCTACAGTATCCAGAAAGACAGAGGGGTTCAAAAATCACTGGAAGAATGAAAGGCAGGAAAGTTCATCAAGAATTGTAGAATCCAAAACTACAATTTCCAGTTCAGGCAGTCTCCAAGCTGAGAGCAAGTGAGACGATTTGAGAGAGGAGTGATCAATGTACCCCTTTTTGTTGTTATAGCTTAGTCTCTGCATCTGTTGCTCTGCCAGAGGCAGGATGCTGGAGAAGATGAACCTTTGCTCTGAATCCACTTGGGCATTCTCACATCTTACATAGAAAGTCATGGTAGGGCTACATGATGAGGAGTCTGGGAAATGAAGATAACAGGTTTATGTTTGATGTGTTAGTGAAAATGGAGACATAGAAAGGAGACGAAGGAAGGGCATGGTCAACACAGGAAACCTTGACACGTAATCCTAAATTTTGTATCATCTCATGGGGCTTCAGTCCTTGCAAGCCAAACTCATTGCAGTGCTTTAACAAAACCAGTGTGAAATGGAAGCACTAATTTCTGTGTGCTTTGAGTGGCCTCTAGGCTCACATACAGGCAGGAACTCTATGCTCTGGGATGGGGACGAGTTACATTTGTCTCCTGAGTCAGTAGGGATGTTCTGATGTGCACATTGTGCACAAGTGCATTGTCACTTGACTTACTTGATGGCAGGTTGCAGTGGAGATCCAGAAGCTGCATCAGTCAAGAAGATACACGAGGCTGCGTAAAGAAATGTGATATGGCTGTGCTGCCTTTCAAAATTCAGATCTGATACCAAGGCTGAAAGTAAAAGATTTAGTTCAACAGCCTCAGTGGCTCTCTGGGAACAGATAGGTTATGCAGGATACTTTGCTCCCATCAGAGAGCCTGTGCCACTGTGTTAATGAGTTACTGTGCATGAACCATCTCACTGAGGGAATTGAAAAAAATGAAATTGAAATTGCTATTAAAGATGAGCTGGTCTCTTCAGTCTTGACTGACTTGCTCCCAGAAAATACCTCAGCTGTGTTGGAAGCTTTTCTCCAGCAAGGACTTCAAGATGTGTTTGAGCTCAAGCAACAACTTCAGGTTATTTTCACCCCTCTTCAAAACACTGGGAAAAGGCAAGGACTTGCCAACTTAAACATGACCAAAACATGTGAACGAAAGTGTATGTTCAAATGATTCAAATGCAAGTGGAGAGAATAAAAAGGAGAGATGCAATGGTTAAAAATATCTTGAGAGTATCCCTGCAAGGGCTAGTGGTTCTCACAGATACTGTGGCTCTGTGGGTCTGAACTAGAAATGAGCATAAGACAAATATGAAATAGCATCTTACACTACAACTGGCTCAGATTAGGCAGAGATTCCCTGAAATCCTATATATCAAAAATATTTTGGATATCTAACTAGATAGCCATTCCCCAGGACCACTATTTTGCAGGTTTATGAGATACTGGGAATGTCTAAGGGAAAATATCAGCCCTTTGTGGGAAAAGACCAGCAGCTTTTAATTTCACTTACCGTCTGCAGCACATTCCATTCTGTCTTGTGAAACTGAAAACAAATTTGGCAGCAGGCAGTCATCTGATTTTCATGTAATTCAATAATTTATCATGAAAAATATTCATTTATAAACAATTACTTGTTTTGGAATGATAGCAGCTGTCATTCTGGAGTCTGTAGTTCCCCCCACTGGGATATTTTTCTGAGTTTATCCATCATTAAATCATGCAGTGTTCAATGTGTTTGGAATCTGGGCTGAATGCATTTTACAATGTGTTTATGTTTTGTTATGTGCATAATATCATTTTTGCTTTACAGACATGAAATCCAATATTGCCAGATGTAGAAATCTCTCTTTTCTGAGCAGCTCCTCTTGATATGACTCTTTGGCTTTAGGGAGGAATTCCCCCATACAGAACCAATATTCAAAATATCGCCATCTCTGTTTCGCAGTCACAACCGTGTAAATACCCAAGTCACAGGCACAATAAACAGCTTCAGCTAGAGGCCCCCCAGGCTTGACTGAAAGGCTCATGAAAGGACTGCGTTTTGGATTTTAAATGAAAACCTGAGCTGAAATCATGCAAACATTTTCTTTTATTGCTGCCATTCTGTCACAGGGTGAAAACCAGACAAAACTGATGTAGCAAAAGTGCCTTACAGGGCTATTGACCTCAGGCATGGACTTGTCCTGCTGTTACCAGCATCCTGCATTGAACTAACCGAGAGTGTTCAGGAGAGAAGGAGCTCAAGTGCATTCCTTTTACAGCATCATTTTTTAAGAAACACCACTTCTCCAACCTCACAGATATGCTGGGCAATAAATAAAACCAATGAGCTTTTCAATAATATATGTATTGTTTGGCAAGGATTAAACAGAAATTGCAGTTAGGTTATTTTTGAGCTTTATAAAATGCAGTGACATGCAAAAAGAGCCCTCTCAAAGAGAGAACTTTCCTATCTCCTCATTTATTTTACCTTAGAAAGGGCTGAGGGGCATCAACTGAGCCTGCTCTGGCAGTACAAGGGATGCCTTGGCATGCTTAGGAGTTCTCCCAAAAGGTACACTGCTTTTTGGAGTTTAAACAATATCCATTTTGCAATCTATATCCAATATGGATACACCAATATCCATTTATTAGAAACTGGAATGAAAAACACTGTCTAAAAAGCATTTAAAATATGAGTGATTTGAATTATAAACTTTTCTGTTTTCAATTGTTCAGATTTGTTTCTTGTGGATTCACATGGTGCTCGTGTTTCTGAATGCTCTGTGCTTCTTTGGACTTACTGACAAAGTAAAAACTAGAAATGTAAAGACTAGAAAAGCGTAAAGATTAGAGCAGATCTTTTTTGAGAAGATTGTTCAAGACAGAGCCATTGCTCTGGAAATACATCAGTATTGCTGTTAAGACAGAGATAGTACTATGGAAGTGTATAACAAGCAATGAAACTTGAAAATGAATAATGAAAAGCAAAATATTAAGCTTTGAACATGATGGTAAGGTGGACAACACAAGAGGTTTGTGCTAAGGAATTCCATCATGCCACCCCAGTTCTGTTCAGCAGAACACTTACACACATGCTTAGCTTTATGCATGTGCTTAAGTCCCACTGTATGAATTGGTCCAGGGCCAAACGTGCACTCAAACATTCCTCTGAACAGAGCAAACATGCCAATGTTTAACCACTTTACCAAAATGGTTAAAATATGATTTATCAGATTCATTAATGCCCTGGGAAAAGGTCAAAAGTGAAGAAGGAAACTGGGCTACCAATAGTCATTCGGTTGGCTGATATTTGGAGGAACCTGCAAAGCTCAGTCATCAGTCAACGCATTGAGAAGTAAAACTCAAGGTAGAAAAAGGCAGAAAAATGCAGGCCGGAGACAACTACAGTAAACCTTTCAGACCCATGACAGGGCCCTAAATCAGCTGCAGCCACTCCAACAAGCAATCCTAGCACCATGGTGGACAGCTCAATGAACACCTCCATGGAGGAGGCAGCCTGGGTGGGGAGTCCAAACTAAATGTTGGGACACAGAAGGAAAGTAATGGAAAATTATGCTGAAGTATAAGAATGCAAATAAAGCAAGGGTGTAGGATTTCACATTCACTTCTGGTCACCCCTTCTTCTGCCAGATGGCTGGCTTGGCTTAAACAAGTAACAAAAACAGAAGGAATAGAGAGATGTTAAAGGATAGGGGCTATTTAGTTATTAGAAAGAGACAGAGAATAAAATGGGACCTGTTAGAGAGGTAAACAGTAATGGAAGAAGACAGAGAGAAAGAGAGAGAAGTCACACAACCCTATTTAACTTTATTATTATTATTATTATTATTTATTTATTTTGTCACTGAGAAAAAAAGGGGTGGATTCCCCGGGAAAATGGCCAAAGTTAAACCAATATTAATGTATTAACACTTCGTATTGTAAACCAAAGCAATTAAATCTTCTCCTAATTCCACACATGTTTAATCTTTTGATGCCATTGTCACAAGGCCACAATATTTAGTGGTATTTGAAAAAAAAAAAAAAAAAAAAGGAGAGATGACACACAGGGATACTTGGCATAATGCCAATTATTAACTACTGGATTTACTCCTGTGCTAGAAATATAGGTCTTCATATTTCTGTGCATATCCTAATTGCCGACTGAGAAGGTCCAAAGGGTTCTTTGCCTTAGAATAAGGTTTTACTTTTTATTTTATTTATTTTTTTTTCCGTAGCCACTGATTGCAGTCCTGTGCATCTGCCCATGAGAATCTGCTAACCAGAGGATGCAAAACAAACTATTAGGATCTCCTTTCTTGTTCAAATCCAGCAGATGCTGTGTGCCTTTCCTTCTCCATGGACAAAGCATCCCAGTAAAATACTAGTCAGGAAATTTAACTGCTATGATCAACACCATCTGAAGACATCCATTTGTTTGCCTCTTTGTTTGCCTGTTCCCTCCCTGCATCACACAGCAGCCATGAACTGGTGAAAAAGGTCCAGAACCCCAAAGCACTGGAGCAAGGAGACATCTACCTTCCTCTCCACTGTCCCTCTTTTCTCTGCTAGCACAAAAAAGATGTCCTTGTCCTCAGACCTGCACCAAATGTAAAAAAAAAAAAAAAATTAGAACACTGCAACAAACAAACAAACAAACAGGTATCTGGGGCTAGGTGCTCTGTTGTTCAGACTTTCTTGAAAGATGATGGTGAAGGACACCCAGTAGTACCTTGCCTGCATAGAGTACCTTCCACCTCTGATGTGCTTTCCAAAAACTATACCACTGGTCCGCAGGACAAGTCTGAGGATGACACTCATGTTAGAGGGGCTACTCTATGGATGGAAGAACAACAAGGTTGAGTGACCTACCCAAGGTCTTGGTGGGGGCACTGAAAAAGCCAGGGGCAATGCAGAGTAGTCCCCACTCCAAGAGCCAGGAGAAAACATCTGCACTACAAGATGGGCCAGGCTTTTCTTAGGATAATCATAACTATCCCCTGACACATACTGGGGAAAAGCAAACTAACTCCTTATTCTCTTGCAGTGGTAGTTTACTCCCCTTTCCTGCTTCCACCCCGTTGCAGTCCTGGTTTTGGTCATCGTCTGCTCTTTGCTCAGCATGGTGAAGAGAAGGGAGCGTGGGGCTCTGTTCTGGTCTGCCAAAAGCAGGGATTTCTTTCTGGCCCACGTCCTGCTCTTGATGGAACAAACCCAGAGGAAGCTTTCTGAAGTTTCTTCCTTTCATGTGTTTTCTTACTGGAGTTTATGTTTGCTGCTGTAGAAACCGTGTTGTAGAGACAGAAGGGAAGGATGAGCCTACAGGGGCATGGGGGAAAATCAGGGCATCTTTCAGGCTAGCAGAAGCCCAAAAAATCTTTGTGCTTGGCAAAATTCCTTATTGTTTGCTGGCCTTGTTACTTACCTGTGCTTGGTGTTTGTTCCTTACAGCCCTTGGACGACACATGTGAGTCTTTTCCATCTCTCCCTGTACATTCCTGTCTCCTCTGTGCCCTGCCTGTGCATGGTGCAGTGCAGAGCAGCATCAATCCTCCAACACAGCACCCTCCAACTTCAGCTCAGGGGACACCTGGTCCTCCTAAGGGGCAGCAATTTGTGTTGGCATGCTGTGGATGGACACACTGATTTCACCAGGGCTCATTTTCCACATTGCGAGCCTCTGACAAGCACTGTGTTCACTGTAATGCAGAGATACCAAATCTTTCAAAGTGAAAATATATTAGTCCACAACTGCTAGGCAAAACAGGCTTGATAAATGGAAGTTTTAGCCAGTGATGTTTAAAGTGAAATCAGTAAAGTGTATATAATGATGGATGAGTCCAAAGTTTTTTATTAAATACAATAGCCTAAAGAAACATAAGGCACTATTATAAATGAAGCAAATGCTAGTTTAACTAAAACAACTCTTGTTTAGAGAAAAATGTTGGGATTTATTATCCTATTAGTTGCTTTTTTTCCCTCCTTTTTTGTAAGGAGTAGCTCTCAGGGTGTCCCGGGCAGAAAGTCAAATTCTCCATTTACCCAATATGTTTAAAAAACATCCTCTTGAAAGTCGAAACTACTGAGTTTTTGATGGGACAACATAAATACGTTCAGACTGTTGTCAGTACTAACTAGGCATCTTGAAAAGTGTAGTACATCTCCACTGGACATAATATTATAAATGTCTTTGAAACACTTTGGCATTTATTTTTAAATAGCAAAGAGGTTTGATTTGATTCCAAAAGGAGCTGCAATCCAAAAGTATCTCCTATTATAATATTTTAAATGACTGGATGTGCAGAAAGGCAAACACAGCATTTTTTAAGGATCAGCTGACTGAAAAAGAGTTTGGAAATGTGTGCTGGGAACCAGTTTGTGCTGTGCTGCTGTTCAGGTTTCAGTTTAGTATCTCCACCTTGCTGTAGGTTTTATTGCCCCCACACTCAAATAACAGCCCAGGCTGGAGTATGGTTTATAATGAGTCTTGAGGGAGTGCAGGCTCTGATCTGCCCCATGACCACTTTGCAAAGATTAGGTAGCCCATAAATGTCCCAGAGACTCTGCAAAGGATTGCGTCCAGCACTCCTAGCCCTCCTGGTCTTGCTTTTACCTGGGTAGGAGGTCAGAGAGGAAAAAAAGGGGAGCAGGAGAGCTGAAGAATTGAGGTCTTTAACTACCTCCCATTTTTTGGATGGAGTCTGCGATACAGCATGGACTGGGGCAAGCTAACCTAGGTTGGATCAGGATGTCTTTTTCTGATATGAAGATTTTTATTTTTATTTTTTTTGTCTGATATGAAGATTTGGCATTGAAATAATCTGCTCTGTTGAATTTTCTCAGTAGGACTCAAAGCTTTAGATCTCATTGCTACATAATTTTGAAGCCTGCTGAACAATTTGAACTCCTGAGTGTCATGGTGTCAGATGGTTAAAAATGATCTTGGGTGCTGTGTCAAACCATTGACAGTCTGCTTTCACCATAGCAAGCACTGGGAACTATGCTATAGAAAAAGAAATGAAAACAAATCAAAAATCCACATGTAAATGCCTAAATAAGGCTTGCAATGGAAGAACTGTTCCTTGTCCTTTTAGCTCTAATGTATGTCTGGGAAAACTCCTAGCTTTAGAGTAATTCAGACAGCTTTTGAGCTTTGGAAAAAATGATTTTGAGGGAAAAGAAAAAGAAAAGAAAAAGGAAAGGAAAGGAAAGGAAAGGAAAGGAAAGGAAAGGAAAGGAGAGGAGAGGAGAGGAGAGGAGAGGAGAGGAGAGGAGAGGAGAG
>CM021766.1:134643001-134680916 GCA_011076525.1 Nettapus auritus | reverse complement strand
AAAGGAAAGGAAAGGAAAGGAAAGGAAAGGAAAGAAAAGAAAAGAAAAGAAAAGAAAAGAAAAGAAAAGAAAAGAAAAGAAAAGAAAAGAAAAGAAAAGAAAAGAAAAGAAAAGAAAAGAAAAGAAAAGAAAAGAAAAGAAGAACAAGAACCTAATTTTTTGGTTGTCTTATTTCCCTGAAGGCATAAAAACACCCCAAAATCACTCAAAAGGAGAAAGAACAGCAAGATAAAATTTTGGTTTCGGCTTCAGGTCATTTTGCTTTTTCTTGTAGACTCACTGCAGACGATAGAATCATAGAATCATAGAATCATTTAAGTTGGAAAGACCCATAAGATCATCAAGTCCACCAGTAAAACATGTGCCTAAGTGCCACATCCATGCATCTCTTAAATGGGATGGAGACCACCACTTCCCTGGGCAGCATGTTCCAATGCCGAACCACTCTTTCTGGGAATAAATTCTTCTTGATATCAGTTCTAAACCTCCCCTTATGCAACTCAAGGACATTTCCTAACATCCTAATCTGAAATGAAGTGCTGAGATGTAGTGCTCAGCATTGATGGAATTACTGGCAAACCTGAGCCTGGGGACAAGCTCCTGCCAAGAGCAGATCTGGGTGCTGCTGAAGCAGGTGGATGGGAATAGGTGAGGATCAGAAAGGTGAAAACCCCTCAGTGTCCTAATGAACTCAAGAGCTGACAGGGTTCAGAGCCATGCCCCTTGTGCATGCTTGAGGTCTCAAAGACAAAGAGTGACCAGTGGAGGATATCAGCTTCCAGCCATTAGCACTACCTAACTGAAATTCTTGTTGATTTAAAGATAAACCTTCTAATTAATAGTGATATTTTTCTTAGAAAACTGTGTAGCACACCAAACGTTGATAAATTAGGCCATGTCTAAACTGATGGACCAGGCAGTTCCTGGCTCTGTCCCATCCCAGCACCAATGCATGACCTGGGTGTGTCCCAGCCTCAGGATGCAGACATGAAATGAGGTGTGCAGGCAGAAGGGAACAGTGACACATCTGGCCAGGCTGCACATCTGGATACTGCCGGGTCAGAAGATGCACTTGGTGCTCAGTCCCTCAGTTCAGGCAACCTGAGGAAGTAGACCTTTGCATTTCCTGCAAGGTGCAGCATCTCCTTATGTTTTCTTGGGAAGAACAAGAGAGTGATGCCTGTTCCAGGAGGACATGGACATAGAGATCACTGACTGGAAACTTTCTGGGATGGATTTTGCAGCCAAGACATTTCACTTTTTTAAGGGGAGATACCTCTTTAAAAGGATACAGACTCAGAATGGGACTTAAAGCAGAATTCAAAGAGATTAATTGTATTGCTAGAAAAGATCCTGAGTGATTGCACCCTCTGACAGCTCAACGTTGCCATTTCTGTTTTCCTAAACAGAGCTTTCCCTAGACAGGGTTGAGAAAGCTCTGACTTACAAGGGGCTATTTTAGCAAAAGGAGGGTTATGTCCCAGAGGGGTTCTCTGAACATCTCTCTTCTCCTTGTCTAACTCAATGCACTTGCTACAAAGCTGATAGGTACATCGTTAACTTCTAGAAAAATGGAAAAACTTGCTCTCATTTCTCAATGAGGGACTACAAGGTTAGGACCTGAGGTCAGATGAAGGAGTCTGGAGAACAGAATTTGAGACCTGCTCCTACCTGCAGCGTCTCTTTTTCAGCTAGCTTTGCACCGGACTTGCTCATCAGTGTGCTGAGTGCCCTCAAACCTAGGCTGAAGCACTAAGTTTATATTGGATTTGAGTCCTTCACTGCATTTGTCCCCTGGTCTCCAAAGGAGAAAGAGGGCATGGCAGTGACAGGGACTATGTGGGAAGTGTATGGCCATTAGCTGGAAACAAACAGCCATCCAGCACAGCAGAAGTAATATTTTCCTGTGCCCAGACTGATCATCTGCCTTTCCTTTACCTCTTTAGGATTTGGAGAGAGACATCAACATGCACCACACTGGTGATGATTCCCACCAGAGCCAGCCCTTGCTGTTGCTGATGGTTCTGCAGGGCTACATGAGCTGGACCAGCTCTGCATGGTCACCTATCCTTCCTACAGAGCTCACTCTTTTGCCTGGCTTTTGCAGATGTAAGGCAAGATTCCCATATTCCAGCTCTCTAAAATAATATGACTGTCAGCTCCAAAGTAAGCAGGTTGGAAAGGAGCTTCGTTTTCTTGAACACTGCTGACACATGCCCATTTTTGAGAAATAATCCTCATCCCAAAACCCGTGACTCAATCTGTGCATAATCCATCTGGTAATTGTGCCAGCCACTTTGGGTGACTTGCTGCCCACGGCTGTTGCTCACACTTGCAGCGACTCACAGGTAGCAGAATCCATGTTCAGTTTCCTGCCAGGAAGGAGGGAAGACTGCCAAAGAGAGAACTCATGGCAGAAAATTTTGCTGTTCTGCCTCAGGGAATTAAGAGAGGAGGAGAAGAAGCCAGCCTGTGAGGAGAAATATTTATGCTGGACAGGACATGTCACTAGAAATACAAGGTCAGTACTCACTACTTAACATGTGCAGAAAGTCCAGCAGTTTTCTTACTTTCACACATGTTATCTGTACAGTAATGCCAAAACGTACACCCTTTCCCCCGTGCAGTTTATTGGAAATTACTAATTAATTGCTTCTTTCATTAACTTAATTGTTGAAGTGTGATGTTGTATGAAACGATTAACCACCTGTGTAAAGATCTCAGCAGATCCAACCAGCACTGAGCGTGCTGAGCAGCCTGGCTCCTACTAAGTGTTGTGAGCATCATTTACATGAGGGAACACTGAGGCCAGGGAGATCGCAGCCACATTTTTCATCCTGGAATCACCCAAGCTCAGGTTTCAAATTTTTATGACCTGGCACAAGCAGGAGTTTACGAGAAGGCACCAGAACTCCCTGGCACTGAGGCTCACAGACCCAGATGGTCCAGCTGGGTGAACCTGCCCAGGGCTAGATAAGAGCTCTTCTTTTTCACTGGAGAGAAAAGTTTCGGGGACTTCCCAAAACAGTCCACCTACCCTTTGTTCTGCAGAAGTTTCAAGGCATCTGACCAGCTGGATTTTATCCAGGCAGATTTTGGTTAATTAGTAAATTCTATCTCAAAATTAACCAAACCCACAGACAATGTATTTCAGTAGCCAGTATCTAAGCCACTACGTGGACAGAAGACATGGATATTTCTGTACAGAGACTTGGAGGTGAGAAGGGAATTCAGTGAGCAGTTCGTCCTGTCACAGCTGCCTGTGGGAGCATCCATGTCCTAACTGGTAGCAGAAGGATGCTGAAGAACCATCTTTAGGAAGAGATGTGAGAATCCAGTTGTGCTGGATCAGCATGGTCTGTTGGATTTGCCTTCTTCTATTTAAGGCTAAATGAAAAGAAAACTTTTTAATCCTTTGGAAATATGTATTCTCAGATAATTCCCAGTCCTCCTATTAGGAACTCAACCCATTAGCAGTCTACGTGTTTCTGTACACTTCTGGCGAGCTTTAGACATCTCTGATCAAGACAAAGTTTTAGTGAAAATTAGCCAAAAGCTGTGCGTCTGTAATCACATCACTGCCTTTGGCAGCAGGATTGGTACATATGGCAAACTTCAAAGATTTGGCAAAGTGAGCTTACCTTCAAAGGGAGTGTTCTGAGTTACTGGAAAATGAATTCTCTTTGACTGGTGCTAAGTGTTGAGTTTTTTTTTTTTTTTTTCTTACAGTAATGAAACTGAATTCAATTAGAAGTGAAGAAATAAAATTTCAAAGACAATGATGAACAAAGGTTTGTAGAATAGCAAACTCTTATAGAATAAGTTACCAGGTCAAAGCAACCCAAGGAAGACAAAATGGCTATTAATTCAGCTAGACCGGAATTCATGCTGCCCTGAAACTGAATCTTCCATCAAATTAACCTCTGATGTTTCCTCTGTTCATTTTGACATTTTTTGAAATCTGTATCCTTTCTGGAACACTGCACAGTCATGTGGATAAAAGCTGTGTCTTCGCAGTATCTGTACTGCACATAAAATATTTTAGAAGTATTAAGACTGTAATGTGAAGTATCTGAAAGTTAGGACATGTTAGAATCCAGGTTGCTTCTTAAGCATTAATTTGCCATGCACACATAAATATCAGTATATCAGTATATATACTGCCCTAGCACTAGCATCATGCCACAGCAGGGACACTGCAGCCCATAGGAGCTGATAAAGAGTCTCAAGGTGCCATTGAGAACCATCTTCGCTCTGACAGCAAATATGTGTCTGTTGGTAACATAAGCACTGAACTTAATGTCCGAGCCACATGTATAGTCAATAGATCATGGACACTTAGTTCAGGGATGCCTACCTCTACTAACTTCCACGGATCCTAAATTCCTGAATCATGATGATGTTAGCAAAGTGAAAACTTGGTGGGGTGGAGGGGAGGTTCAGCAACCCAGACCAGGAGATTCTGTCTTCTAACAGGCTTATCCGCCTCTTTATGGGCTGCACAAACACCCATGCATAGCAAAGCAGAGGTACAGAGTATCCTCCACCAGGATTACAGCACCGGCTGGGTAAATATGTGGGACCAAGGACCAGCTGTAGTATGCATGCTTCAGTGGCCATGCAGAGTCAGCATCTCCAAGCCTACAGCATCCACAAATACAAAGTGGACAAAAATTCTCTGTACAATATTTTACAATATTGTATGCTTTTACAATATTTTGATTTCTTCTTTGAAGTAGGCAATGTCTCTGCTTTATTCAGCAGTTGTTTTTCTTTTCTCATTGTCTAGATTCCTTTCTTCAGCCTTTCAGGGAGGGTCTCTTTGCCTTTTTTTTTTTTATCTCCTTATGTCTTGAATAACATCATGACCAAAAAAATAAACATAAATAAATGAGGCATTATTTTGGAAGGGCGATGCAAACACAGGTTACTTACACTAACAGTTGCTCATGTGTACAGCAGGATACTTGGGCTACAGTGCCATCGATATGACTTTATTTTAACACTGTCACTGTTAGCCATCCACTCTAAGATGGTAATCAAGGCATCTCCTACTTGCCCGCAGTAATACCAGCTATTTAGTAGCTGGAAGATCTTTCCAAAACAGTGATTACACTATTCAAACACAGGCAACTTCTGAATCAAAACAAAGTATGTATGACTTCAGGGTCCTCTTGCATGAACTGAATATACGTTATATGCTGTGGTTTAAAGACATCTGTTAGTTGGGCTGTATACAGTAAGGATACACAGAACACATGGCACTGTCATTTGCATATATGTCACTGCTGTATTAAGAGCAGAGGAAGATCACAAAAACCTTGAAAAAACAGCAGAAGGTAAGAATACAGATGTATAAGTCATAGCGAGCACTGTAGTAACACAGAAAACTGACAAAAATCTAACAATTTTTTTAAAAAACAACACTTGCAGCAGGTTCTGAGTAAACTGGCAAAGAGCTGATAGCATTGCTCACATGGGGGACTTGTTAAAATGACCTTGAAGAGGGATAGATTGCCTTTGTATCTTCTTTATTTTTATTTTATTTTATTGCAGCACAGTGCATAAAGAAAGCTCAAACAGTAGTTTCAGAGGTCCCTTCCTGTCCCCCTCATCTTTCCAAAAACTTATGGCCATTAGTGGTAATGGATCTTTTTTAACTATGGCAAGAGCCTTCTTGCTCCTGGGAGCCACGTACCAAAGTGTCCACACATTGAGAGTCCTGATGGAATCAGCATCCCTCAGAGGTCTTACAGAATGATAAAATCCAAGAAATTGCACCAGCACAGTCTTGCTGCTGGCCATGGGATACAGCCTCAGCTGGAAGGCTGCAGCTGAACTCAGGAGCTGCATATTCATGGGTAAACAGTGTTGCAGCTTTGCCAAGCCATATAACTGAAACATTCACAAAACTGTTTTGATTTAAAAAATAAAATAAAATCAAGTTTGTTTGGTTTGGTTTTCTGATGTGCAGGCTCCAGTGGTTCACTTTTAGAATTCTTTTCCTGTCATTCTGATGCTATGTTTTTCCTCTAAGTGAAAGCTGACATTCTCATACCCCCCCTGATTTCAGAGCTCAGGCATTTGTGGATGATGCTGCCCCCCAACAGGCACTCTGAAGCCATGAGGGCTTTCAGTATTACTGCACAGAGTATTGCATTTTCAGGAGCTGGGGTCAGCATGCACCACTCCAAGCCTGACCACCAAAAGGCATTTGTAAAACTTTACCACACATCACCATCCTCATCAAATTCCCATTGTGTCTAGTTTTATGTCACTTATTAATTGTGCATGTTGCTTTGAAGGAGAATGTCCATCTGATTTCCTTTCCATAGAGGGTGGGGATGTTTTTGTTTGTTCACTGCTCTGCTTGAGGTAGTTGGGGAATCCCTGAGAGCAACATAGCCTTGCCCAGCCAGTTTTCTCCTCTCCCACTTTCTCTGGGTACATGTCTGCCTCTGGCAACTTCAGCTTAAGTAATACTGAGGAGACTCGGGGTCTCACTGATCACAGCTGCAGCTCCAGCTCCAGAACAGGGGCATGAAGCAGCTTGTGGCTGACTCCATGAAGGAATCTTGATTAAACCACTTCAGACTTACAAAGCATTATTTGACAAAGATTTGTGATTTTCCAGATTTGTTAGAAAAACCCAAGACCAATATTTGGCATTTGTACTTATAAAACAATTGTCCATGAGAGTGACTAATTTCCCAGCAATGCCTTCAGGGCACGCTTCCCATGAGCATGCACAGCCTATGGTGGTTATACATTGAAACAGAATTCCTACAGCTGATAATGGGGAAAGCACTGTACAGTTTGGGCTAAGCTTGTTAAAAGGAAGAATTAAATCTGTTTAAACTTATATCTGTAGAGATCAGGTGTGGTGGGATAGAGCAGTTGTACAGCAGATCACAACATGCTCTAACATCTTCAAGGCAAGGATGGTGATTTTCAGCATAACATTTATCCAAACAAAAAGACATACAGCTCTGTTAATATTAAATCTAATGATTTGTCCATTCAGTCAAAAATCTTAACATGCAGTATTGATGAGTTTAGGAGATCAGATATTTAAAGAGTCCATCAACTGTATGAGTCTGCATAGGCCCAAGTAATGCTGCTGCTGTCTTCTTTCTGCAAAAAGGTAATTCATGCTGTTGGATCACAGAATGAAATGCGGACCCTATTACACCTCTAGGCTCTGCCTGCAGATGTCTGCCACACAGTAGGGTTCACAGCTTAGAGAGCAGCTTAAAAATCTACTCAGGGAATAGCTGCTAGGAGTCAGCCAAGAGGAAACATGAGGGGCTGAGCTGTTACAAACCTGCTCTCATTCACGTGGCAGTAAGGAGGAGCTAGCTGCCATCCTGGGGCTCCTGCAAGCAGGTGTTACAGCTTCTCTGTAGGAGCTGGCAGGGGACCCTTCCCCCTGCCAATGCACAGGGAAGTTGGCCATGCCATTACCAAGGCACACAGCCCTTGTTTAGTTTCACATAAACAGTCCTTGGCATGGTCTCTAGTGTGCCTTTGCCTCATTTTTGCAGAAAATGCCCTAACAGTAAGGCACTTATGGAGTCACATTCCTCCTCGCGTCCATCATATCCCTGGTAGACCTGGGATCCCCAAAGCTCCGGTGTGTGTGTCTACCTCCAGTTCCCACACTCTGGGACATGACTTGTTCTCACTAACCCACCTTCGCACTTCCACAATGTAGGTGGGTTCCTTGCTCACTCAGACAGTGTCATACAGATTTGCTGCTTCTTTTCCTCTGCTTAAAGTGGGAGTCCTCCCTTCAGAGAATTTCATTCCAGTCAATGTGCATTAGGAGATGGTCAAGAGGCTTGAGCCATCCCAGGAACCTGGGGTGGTACTTCCATATGATCTGCTCAGATCTGGCTAACGGGGCAGCCCTGGGCAATCACAGTAGAGGTTTTGACAGCAAGAGAACCTGTTGTTTTCCAAATAATGCGTATACGAGCTTCAGGCATCTTTAGGGCTATGGAGCAATTGAGCAAGGGTGTTCAGAGTGGTTTGGCTCACCATCCTATTAAAGTAGTCATCTTCTTTCCTTGCATGAGGCCCCAAAAGACTTGAAAAAATATCCCACAGAGATAAATGGAGAAATGGCAATTACTACTGTTCCTAAAAATATCTCACCTGAATCTGTGTAATATGCTGCATCTATTATTACAAATTAAGTAATTTCAAAATCTGCATCCATTTCTAAGGAAATTTATAGGCATGGTATCATGCCAGAGTACCATTGTTGCCTTCATATTATTCATAATAAAGCAGTTTGGATAACAATGATTTTAATTCGAGATGTGAAATAGTAGTATGAGGATTGACATATAAGCCTGGTCCTGTGCATGTCTGTTTCTCTTTTATCTGCACAGATTCCTTGGGGTTTGGCTCTGACATACAAAATGAACACTGAAATTTACTTTAAGTGATATGTTTCATTTGGTCTATTTTTCTTTTACAATACAAAAAATATTTTTCTGCTAAATATTTAAGATTTTTGTCTGCTTTTCTAAAGAAATCTAAGCAACTAAAGGCCCAGTCCTCCAAGATTTCTCATGTGTGTCATCCTTGCTTGGACATAGTTCCCTGGAGACAAGGGGAGTCTTGTGTGAGAGAAGAGTGTAAACTGAACCTTGAGAATGGAAATGCAATTTTTAAACAAGCAAAACCAAAGCATCAATGTGGTTGACATTGCTTCCTACTTTGGATTATATATTGTATATAATCCAATTTAGACCAGTCAAGGAGGGCAAAAGACTTTTGTGAGCCAAAAACCAAGGAAGGAGAGATCCTAAATCCCGTGAGATTTAGTTTGTATTTCAGAAACTAACCAGAGTGGAAATGCATTAAAATATACATAAATAAATAAAAATAAAATTTTTAAAAAATTCATTACTTAAAGCTGACCTGCAATTCTTGCTGTCTCATCACACCCCATCTACATGTTCCTGCTAGTTTGCATGCTACCATCTCTGTAGTTCCTGCTACTAATCACTACAATATGAAGTCTCTAGCCTCAATGTTAACATTAAATATAGTGGCTTTCAGCTGTAGCCCTCCTAGCATTAAGAAAATAAACCCCTGCTGAAAGCCATTTTCAGCCTCATGGAGGCAGGGACCACAGGGACCACCAGCAACCATTTTGTGTCGAATTTTGGTCTGTTGCTCTTGCCTTTACCCATCTGACATGTATTTTTAGGGGGTTTACAGCTACACAGAACTGCATGCCAATCGCTTTCAGGCTAACATCCAGACTTCTGCAGTGCCAACCACCTCCTTTACAGTCCATGATCAGACCTAAACATTATCATGAGTGTGTGTGTGACTGGCTGTAAAGCAGATTTAGCATGACCTGAGTGAAGATCGACTAGATGGAATTTAGGGACATGCATAGGAATTGGACTCAATGATCCTTGTGGGTCCCTTCCAACTCGGGATATTCTACGATTTTATGATTCTGTTGTTATCCAAGCCCTGACCCTGATCTCTAGTTCTATAATTTTTTTAAAAAAACTCTTTGTAATGCATGTAACAAACCTGTAATCTGTAGGAAGCCATCATAGGTACTCAAAGCTCATGTAGCCTTCATTTTGAAGCATCTGGTGAGGTAGATGAAATAGCAGAGGGCCAACGATATTAATATGCTTTTCCCCAGAACTATTTTTTTTTTTCTTTCTATCATTTAAAGAACTGTGTGAAATAAACCAGCACAGAGGTGGAATGATCATGAAAGCTGAAAGGTTTTGTATAAGGGACTCATACTGAATCGAGAAGAAAGATCTTTGACAAGTGTTGGTCTGCCAAACGCAGTGCACTAACTTGAGACTCAAGAGTATTCCCATGGAGACCAACTATGGAGGGAGTGGAGGTGCCTAGCATCTTGTCAAAATGGAGTTTAACTCTTGAAAACTCACAGAGTGAAAGTATTGCAATAGAATAGTACTATGAATGTATAGTCATGGAAATTTACAGACAAGGAAGACTGAGAGGACTACACAAGGTGTTTTTTTGTTTGTCTGTTTGTTTTCTGTTTTGAAGGTGCTAGGCCTCTAGATTTTAGACTTTGACTCCACTAAAAATATCCCTATCCTGTACACCCTCTGGAATACAGAAAGACAGCTAGCTTTTAGACACTCATCCCTTGTGGTTTCTGCCAATCCATCACATCCAATTTTCCACTTTCCCTTCTCTATTAGCCTTTGGTCACTGAAGACTTTCAACTGCTATATAAAAACCCCTGAATAGTCCTGATGATGGGGAGCTCAGCACTGATGTGGAGGCAGAGGAGTGCCTCAGATCTGGATCTGTCAGATCCCGAAGCGCTTCACCAAGATTTAACTGAAGACTGAAAGAGGCAATTTTTGCTGTGCTGGTACCTGATCTGTTTGCCAGTGTAAAGGGAAGGCATGCCTCAGTTCACCTGAAAGCCAAGGGTTCATTCGCTATGTTTGTTGCAAAGGGCGTTAGCTAGTCATGAACAGATACATGACACCACACTTTCACAAACATAGCTTGCAGTCTAACTGTCAAAATCCTCTTCATTTCAGCTTCAATGCAAGTTATCCTGTGACACAAGTAACATGAGAGAAAGCCTGTGAAAGAGAGCCTATCCTCTCAGCATGGAGTGGGCTTTTCAGTCCTCTACTCCTTCCACATGTATTGTTCAGCCTGGAAAAGAGAAGGCTCAGGGGCAACATTATCGTACTCCACAGGTACCTTAAAGGAGGCTGTAGCGAGGTGGGGGTTGGTCTATTCTCCCACATGCCTGGTGACAGGATGAGGGGGAATGGGCTAAAGTTGTGCCAGGGGAGGTTTAGGTTGGATATTAGGAAGAACTTCTTTACTGAAAGTGTTGTTAGGCATTGGAATGGGCTGCCTAGGGAAGTGGTTGAGTCACCATCCCTGGAGGTCTTTAAAAGACGTTTAGATGTAGAGCTTAGGGATATGGTTTAGTGAAGGACTTGTTAGTGTTAGGTCAGAGGTTGGACTCAGTGATCTTTGAGGTCTCTTCCAACCTAGATGATTCTGTGATTCCGTGATTCTGTGAAGTTCTGGATTCTGCACCTGAGACAGGATATCCCTGTCTGTATATACAGGGTAGGGCCAAGAGGCTGAAGAGCAGCCCTGTGAAAAGGGCTGGGCATAATAAATATGGCTTAATCATAGGTGGATGAAGCCAGATGGGAATACAGGTCCATATAGCCAGGCATGCAGCACAGGTCAGAAGAGGGCTTTTTTCTCTCCTGTGCAGAGCTGCAGAATGGGACCTGGAGATACATCAGGGTGCTGTGCAGGCCTGTGGTGGCAACAGGCAGGGATGCTGGGCATGGTGCAGGGAATTACCTCCTTCTTTAGTGAAGGAGCCGATCAGAACAAGGCTGGTGGGAGGAAGAGGAGAGGTGTGATTCTTCCTCAGCTCCCTGCTGGATCACACCTGGCCATGCACCTCTGAGGTCATGGGCAGATGTCCCTTTAGCAGATAACTATTGTCTGGAGGTTCTGCTGCTCTTCAGGTGTTCCTCACTGCTCCTCAGAGAAGACTGCCTGTGCTGGCTAGTGGACAAAGAGGTAGGTTGTCTCATATAGAGCTTGCTGAAGTATCAGTTTTGTCCCAGTTTTCAAACCAACTTTCCCACCTTCAGAAGTGGGGGGGCAGCAGCCACCAGCTTGTGATTGATGAGGGGCACCCTGGGAGGATAACATCTTCCTCCACAGCACCTGGAGCTGGAATAGGTTATGTTGGGCCATGGCTTATACCACTGTGATATAACCAAAAGGGAGTCCAAGCTAGCTCAATATATGTGTTCACAGAATCACAGAATTTCACAGAATTTCTAGGTTGGAAGAGACCTCAAGATCATCGAGTCCAACCTCTGACCTAACACTAACAGTCCCCACTAAACCATATCCCTAAGCTCTACATCTAAGAAAGAAAGAAAGAAAGTGTTGAAGAAAGCCAGACAACAGCATGCATTGAACTGACTTAGCCTCCATCCAGATTTCACCCCAAATTTGGCCTCTCTTCAACCAGCTGTTCCTCTGACTATGCAGAGATGAGGGCTATAGAGACAAATAAACCTCAGGGAAGACCTTCTAGAGTCCTCTCCACAGGCAACTGTGGCTTGCCCTTGTGAAGTTCTGGGTTTGATGGCCTAGTAGGTCTTCTTCATCCCATGACACCATGATCCTATATTGCCTTGATTCACGTTCCCTTCTCTTCCTGGCCTGGAATCTCCAACTGCTCTGTTGCTCTGCCGCCTGGGAGGCTGAGTGTTTTTGCCAAGGCAGCTGCTCCATATGAGATCTGACACTTAAGGAGGAGGGAGTTTTATTCCCCTGAAAGTAAACCCTGTGTAAATGCAGGAGTGCCAGGAAGGAATATTCTTGGCTTGTCTTTCATCTGAACTGTAAATGATGTATCTAGTGAGTGGTGAGTGGTGATAGCGAGCTGCATCCAAATCCTAATCAGCCAGAAGTATGGTCACAACCAATAAACTAATGAACCCCTGCAAAGTCCAGCCTCCCAGGAGGGGTCAAAGCCTATTTATACAGAGTGAGAAAAGACTTTAATTCACAGGCCCTGGAACAGCAAAAGCAGGTTATTCATTGGCATTCGCTTTCTCTCTGCGGAGCAGGGAGGAGGAAAAATTGGCCCCTTCTTCCCTGTTACACAGCATTACAATATTTGGGGTTAACACGAAGCAATTATTTGCTGAAGAGTAAATTAGGAAAGCTCTCAGCTATTTGTGAATTTGGGTTGAATTTCATGATTAGTTCCTGTTGGATAAGGGGAGACATGTTTTAAGAATGTCACAATATTTTATTCGGTTGTGATATTTGTGAAATGAAACATTTGGATTTAGAACAATGTTTTCTACTGGAAATTTCACCTTTAAAACAATGTTAAAAAGATTTTAAAACCGGGTTTTGCTATTTCAAAAAGATACAGATCTTTCTTTTTAAGTCAAGGGAACCATTTAAAGTTAATCTCAGATGACTGCTTTTTCTTTTCAATTAGCTTTGCCAACTTCTGTCCTTCTCCCTGCTGTGTGCTTCACTTTGGTTTGGCAGGAGCTGGCTCCATGATTTCTGCTCCTTTCCTCTTCTCAATTGCCTATATGGCTCTATACATCAAACAGGCATTATTCACCCAACCCAGTTTATGTCCCTTTGGATTAGAAAAGAATCAGAAAACATTTCTGTAGAAAATTATTTCAACTCATTTTTGACAAAATGACTTCTGAAACAAAATCTTTAAGAGTTGAATAGATAGACCAAAGCAGTGATTTAATGGAGCCCTTAGGCATCATGATCTAATAAAACACATGGAGGATGTTGCAGTGACCCCAAGGTTAAACAGTTTGCCTGTATGAGCCAAGAAGATGTAGACTGGGATTAGAAAAACCTTGGGTCACTGCAAATTTAGTATTCCTCGTTGTCACTGTTGCAAGGTAAGCAACTTCCTCCTAATACATTTGTCCTTCTAACTAAGGTGTTGCTTTTGTGATAGTCCTGCGAACACTTCCTTTCATATGTTGAAGCACCATAAGAACCCTGGCAGCTCTACCTATCTTGTATTTTGATGATTTATTAGAAAGCAAAGACTGCTTGTATCGCACTGGTATCAAAAACCTCTCTTAAGCCTTTTGGGTTTATCATAGCACCATAGTCCTAGTGGGTTGCAGTTGCTTTCACACTTACTTCACTGGCTTTCTGTTGGACTTGGAGTCACCAAAAGTTTAAGTTATTTCTTCGCTGCAGTAACTTGTTGCATCCTGTTAACAAAGAGTGCCGAGGCTTTGTATAGGGAATGCATCTTTACAGCACTTGCTTTGGTTGGCAAAATGCAGTAACCATTTGATCCCAGTAAATGTGTGCCTGGCCTGACTCACAGAGCTCTCCTTTGCAGCCCAGCCTTGATCTCCTTTGCTCATGTATAAACAACATTTGGTTTAAAGCCTGCCTCATTGAAATCAGTGGCAAATTTCCTATTCTCTTCAGAAGTCCACATCTCACATGCATTCAAAGGAGAAAGACTCCTTCCCCCTTATGGTACTTCATGTTACCTGATGTTAAATAGTATCCAAGAGCACCGACACAGTGAAAAAGAAAAAGGGATCAGGTAAAATACTTCATATGAGTTATGGAAGATCAAATGGGACCATGGTGTGACTAAACCAAGAACCTTGGTTTGTAACTGTCAAGTGGAGATGTGATTTTTCATATAAAAAGTAAATTTAAAAAAAAAAAAAAATCCATGCATTGGAAACTGAATCTAGCTACACCGCCACTGAAAAGTGACATTTTTTAGAGGTGAAGATAAGGAATTACTAACACTTACCTGGGCACATAGTGGGGTCCTCTACCCTTTTAAACAAAGGCATCTTATAAAGAAATATACCTTTATCCAGGCTCTTGTTGCTTTTTGGAACGATACATTGAAATTCTTAGACATGCATGCATAGATCAGACTAAACACTAAAGGTTCTTCTGCTTTTATTTTATTTTTTCTAAATAAAATCTCTGCTGCATGCGCAATTCTTGCTATACTTCAATCTTTGTATTTTAAATATTTCTCAATCTGTGTATTTTAAAAGAAAAATGTATAGACTTTTCAAATTTTTTGAGCTTGCAGTGCCAATATGTTAGATATTTTGTGACCACTTCACACACAGGAAGGAGGAAGAACACTGTGGACACGGTTGAAAAGATAATCCCAGTGACTTCTCACCATTTCTACATAAATCATCTTCCGCAGTTGGGGGCCATCTTCTTCATGGTAATGCCTCATAGAAATGTTTCCGAATCTTCATTTTGACCCCTTTTTGTCTATAAAATAAACATTTTTGCCAACAGAGTATCCCTTTACTGTTTGATATCTGACCTTTCACAAAGAAAGGTCCGTTAGGAAATGTGATGCTTATCACACTTCTCTTGCTTCCCTATTTTGCTGAAAGTCAGCAAAAGGCTCCCTAATTATTTCTTTATGAGTTAAACCAGATCATTTTCTTATGTGGGGATGGGTCAGTGTAAAAGCCCAAGCAAGTGAAATCATGCTCCTTTTGGAACAAAAATGACTTTCACAAAGAAAATATAAAAATAGTGCCAGGCTGTCATTGTCAATATAAAACTAGCTATTTTCTCCAGGTAGAAATTCAATCTTAAATGAAAGCATTAAGGAAATTGCTATTTTTCTTGCAAAATTCTGTACATGCAAAATCTGAATTTTACACAGCTCAACAAAAATCTTGCTGTCCTCTGTCCAGAAAGATAAAATAACTCTAATAAAAGTTCCATCAAGTTAGGAAACTTACAACAAACAATGGCAACTGAACAGATCCTACAGGGGCTGAGATCCCAGGTAAGAGGAGGGAGGACAACTTGGAGGCACCAGTGGCAGGTGGGAGAGTGACCCGGAGGGCAGCAGTCACAACGAAGCTCGCCAGTGTTGCTCTGGGGGGGCGACCAACCACGTGAACGTGCGATGTTTGGCTCCCCCTCTTGGTGGGTTATTCGTTGTAAGGGAACAGAATAGAGTCTTTTTTTCTTCTATTTTTTTCCCCTGTTCCTTAGTAAAAGCAGATTATCAAAATTTCCTTTCCCTACTTACATTGTGCACCTGGAAATAGTTTCAGTTTAAACCAGGGCATTTTGTCCAGTGATTCAACATAAAGCTATTTCATCCCTCTTTAAACAAATGGACTCCACTCTTGTTTTGCTCTTGCTCTCTCTCTTGGAACTATCTCGCACTAGTTTCTATGACCTGTTGTTTCACATTATGAATAAATTGGTTTTCTTCACTTTAGTTATCCCCTAATCCCTTTTAGGCATATGATAGTTTTGGAACTTTATACAGTGTCTCTGGTTAATGTACCTCTGAGAAGTTAGATAAGGCTGATCCTTATTTAGCCTGCATTCAGTAGAATTACATTGAGCTATTTTTGGCTGAGTGCCCTTTTAATTTTCCAAGCTCTCAAATGGAGTCATTTAAAGTATAAAAATGTATGAACATCTTTCCTCTGAACTAAATGGCACTCTTTTTCTTGGCTTAATTTCCTTTGGAAGTAAAAGCTATACTATGCTTCACTGGTACCAACAGTCAGCAATGTAGTATAGGTTGCCAGACATAAAGATTAGATAAGTATTTGAATTTCCAGTAGTGTTTTCATGGAATTATCTACATGCAGCTCATATTCTATTCTGAGAACACAGCTGGACTAGCAACACTAATTATATTTCTTGTCTAAAAGAAAATGATATTTGCTACAATGGAATGACTTTAAATCTATTTGGTGTGAATTTATAATATTTTTAAATTGTCCTATGGGGAAACATTGATGTTGGTCCTGAATGTATTCTAGAACCTGAGAATGCCTTGAAGATGCAACACTTAGACTGCACCATTTGTTCTTAATGGCCTGGAGCGAGAAAAACAAAAAGAAAAAGAAAAGAAAAAGAAAAAGAAAGAAAAAGAAAAAGGAAAAGGAAAAGGAAAAGAAAAAGAAAAAGAAAAAGAAAAAGAAAAAGAAAAAGAAAAAGAAAAAGAAAAAGAAAAAGAAAAAGAAAAAGAAAAAGAAAAAGAAAAAGAAAAAGAAAAGTTGCATTTAGTTCCTCTTAATTCAATTTTCTTTCAAGTTGAATTTACGATCTCATTTTTTCAGTATCAGAATAATAGTGACTTCCTAATAATGGTCAATTCTGGTCTAAGAGGTAACCATGTCAAATTTCCCTAGGCTTCCTCATCAGAGCTATGCCTTGAATGCACTGAGTCATTTCTGCAGACTGAGGACAAAAATAGCTTTTTACTCCTGTCATTGTGGGAGAGCCAAGAAGGCTTGGAGAGATGGGGCTGGAATTGATTTCTCTTCTGCATTATCTATTTTGAATGAAGAGAAAAATCTTCATTTTTTTAATGTTTCCTGAAATATACATTTCTTAACAAACTTATCTTGCAAATAGGCAAACTTTCGCCCTGCCTTCCATTTTAAAACTTTTGTTCACCAGCTGAATTTTCTCAAAGTCTCTGTGTTTCATTAGGAGAAAGTGGATTGTACTATTTTGTATTTATAAACCCAAACCTATTATCTCACTTTTTTTTTCCAACAAAACCAACAGTGTAATTCAGCTCACCAAGCCAGCTTATAAAACCTTTAGAGAAATACAGGTTTTGACAACTTTTAGAGGGGATATGAAGAAAGATCCTTGGGTTTCAGGGCTGCAATATTCAGTAATCATAATTCATAAAGAAAGTCCTCTGTTATGAACCTTGCTGTGTTCCCATGTATTGGCTGGATGAGTGCTTGCCCAGGATGGAGGGAAATGAAGAACTCTGGCTGGTAGGGTTCATTTTCCACACTGTGAGGCGCAGGAATGTATAAATGACCAGGGCACTTTGCCACTGCATCTCACAGACTTTTAAATGCTTCCAGTACTAGCTACTGCTTGGTCTGTGTGTGGGGGTAGCATGAACCTGTTATTTCCCCATCCCTGTGGGATGATCAGGAGCTATATGAGTGTTACACAATACCTGCATCATTTAGCCCTGTTTTGACCAGGTACATTTTATCTCATCAGGACCAGATGCCTTAGGAATACAGTATTTTTTCTTGCCACCTTTCCCCTACACGTCACCTCCAATGGTTCTCCTCCATGAATACTTGAAATTTTACATCTGAACTGTGCATCTGAGCAGCTCCTGAAACTGGGAGGACTCAGGTCTGAAGATGCTAGCACAGAATTTGAATGGGCTGTGATAAATATCTCTGGTGTTAAAGCACCTGGTGCATGTCACAGGGTCTTTCTGTGCCTAGACCTAAGAATGTTTCAGTGCTCTTCAGAGAGTCTGTGTGTGTAATGAAGAGTGTATGAGGGTGGGAGGTGAGGCTGTGTCTCTTTACATACTATTTATTCATTTTTACCCACTTCCTAAATCCTTCACCAGAGTCTCAAGGGATCATTAGTTTGTTATAAAGCTAATAACTTGTGTATCTTTCCAGTATTTAGGTAAGTGGAAAAAAGCCCATTTTCCTAATCTCATTGGCATCTAGATTGTATTTTATGGATTTTATCATATGGAACTAATATTTCAGTACATTTCAAAAAAGACTTGGCGTAATGCAATCCAGCATTGCTGATTATACTGGCCAATTTCTACAACATTATGAAACAATTAAGATGATACATATGCAATATGAATATGGCATAAGTAAAATATGAGCTGAGCAACATGATGGTGAGCAGACCTATTTATGGGACACTTTTTGCTGGATACTTGACTGAACAAAGAGGGACAGGGACGAGAGAGCTGGGAAGGTGTTTCTCTGTAAGCCTGAGGCTCATGTACTTACAGCACATTCAGCTGACTGTGTACAATAAATGCAGTATGGAATAGCCTGAAGAAGAGACATTGAAGGGACATCAGTGTGTGAAGGTCCTTATCAGAGTTGTTCTTTCTGCAAAGCCTTGCTCAAGTCCTACAGAAAACATGCAAGAGAAAGAACTTTGCCCTCCCAGCTCCATCTGTGTGCCAATGCTGTAAGTATAGCTCAGAAAATTTGGTTGGTGTTACATTATCAGACTTATTCATGGAGAAATGCAGGTTTGCCAGGCCGTAGGCACAGAGGCATGAGAAAGGACTTGCCCTGGGATCCTTCCTGGGGGTGGTGGGGAGCAAGGTGTCTTGTGAGAGGAGAATATCACTGGGAATGAGACAGCAACAAACCAGCTTCACACAAATCAGCCTGAGCAGTGTCCTCCTAGCAGCATGCTGGGTTGCAGTGTTATGGTAGGGACAAGAAGACCAATACAGATGTACATACATGCAGGCAGAGCATGTGGTAACAATTCTCAAAATGCTGGGCTCAGAGAAAGAATAGACACAGGCAGTGTGTTTGCTGGTAAATTATTTGATTAAAAGCTGACAATGAATCTCTTGTATATGCTCTGTACAACAGTTTTAGCATTGCAAGAACCTGCTGTCCCATGCATGGTGCCTGGCAGAAATTTAGCACTGATGGTCTTATGGCACTGACCCTGTCCCTGCTCTCCTGAAGGCACTGACAGGACATCTAGGCTCTAACACTGCTGCTGCTATTTCTGCAGCCCTGCAGCAATTTCATGCATCAAAGTCCTACTACAGTCTCTCCTCCTCTCCACCTTTGTTGCCCCTGGGTCTTGTGGGACTCCAAAAGTCTCTCACTTCATTTTCCTTTAAGCAGATTACTTCTGGACATTCAGCTGTGGGAGGGGAAGGGGATTCTGGGAACTTTAGTGATGTCCAAGGTATTTAGGTTCAAGTGATGACAAATGAACGTAATTAATATATTAAAATATGAGACTGTAAGTACTCCCACCCTCAGAGTAGTTTTGCTTGTTTTTAAAAACAGTTTCAAAATATAATTCATTATGTGATCTGAGGGGATGCCGAGCCAATTTCCACTTGGATCCACGTCTTCAAGGACTGTAAGGAACGTGTTATTCTGCCTAGCACCAGGGATAATGCGTGCTTCTCAAACTAAATTCATATGAATTGCTTTCAAGTAGCAGTACTCAAGGAAGCAGCTGGTTGGACTGAAAACTCCAGTGAAGGCATCTTTGAAGGCTCAGGCACACACACAGTCAGATCTGTCCTGGCTCTTCCTGGCAGTCACTGCTTTCACTCAGATGTAGCTTTTGGTTTGAAAATACTTGCTTGGCAGCACCACCAGCTGTGGCAAAAGGCACAGTTCTGCCTTAGGTTAATAGCTTTATTTCAGAAAGACAACCCACACCACCAACCTTCTGTACTTGAGTACCAGACCAAAAATGTTTGGATATTGCCACTTTCTAGACCCAAACTTAGTCCCTGTGGCTGTATTCAAAACTTTGGCAGAATTCTGAAAGTGATGAGGACTTGGATTTCACTTCAGATGTTTTCAGAATTCTTTTCTTTGATCTTTAGTATCGATTGATCTTTGATCTTCATTGACCTTTATTGATCTTTATTGTTTGCTCCATTGGTTGACATATTTACCACCATAAGAGACAATGTGTTTGGATTGCACAAGATGCTTTGCTGACAGAGAGCTGACATACATACCTTTTACCTCCCTGGGTTTGTCTTTTATTTCATGGGTCTCAGGTTATTCAGAGCATATGATTCAGAGGGTGAGTCAGAGAAGCAGCCTAATCCAGGTGGTCTGAATTGCCCTTGGTTGCCTCTATCTCCAGAGATAACTTACAGAGGTTATGCAGACTGGCATCTTACACTGATGCAGTAGCACAATGATCTCCCCAGGAGGATCTGAAACAGTAGGCAATCTCTTTCAGTCTATTCAGTCATCCATAGGATAGGAGCCTATGTCACAGCAGAGAAAAATTGGTTAATATTGTGCCCTATCTAGAGAGGCACTAAAAAATTATCAATTCAGTGAATGAGTCCAAAATCAGAAAGGTTGACTGTTTAATAAAAGAAACACTCTATAAGAGGTTTAAGGTATTTTGAAACATATGCCATGTCGCATGTATATGTCATCTGGATTTATTCTTTTATTGGGATCTGTTCAACTGGGTTGCATTTGCATACAAAATTTGAAAGTGTGAACTGGAATAGATGAAGCAATTATTTTAATTTAGGCTTCTTAAAGTGTATAGAGTGCAAAGTTCAAATAACCAATAGCTCTGTACAAAGTTCACATGGTGAACTTAACAACAACAACAAAAAAAATAGAAGTCTTCCAAACTTTCACCTATCACACCCATATGTTTCATCCATATGTTGTGTGCAAATACAGTTTCTGTCAAAAGTGCTTTATACCACACAAAGCTCCAACTGAAGTCAATTAAAAGTCTGAAAATGCCCCAAAATAAATTGCTATAGTGATTTCAGTAAGAAAATCAGCATGACAAGAAACGTTCCTTGAACAATAATAATCATATCTTTCTGGTCATTTATAAAAACAATGATTTTGCATTTGAAAACTAAAATATTGAGTTCTGAGGTGTGCACCTACAGTCTAATAAAACATTTACTTTGACATGTAACAAAAATACACAAAATTTCTGAACAATGTAGCTTTGTACTATTCTAAATATTTCATCACTATGATTTATCCAGAAAGCAATACTGAACCTTTACAGTTGACACAGCAGGTGTCTTCATAATGTCTTGGAGTCAATTGAATTGTACGGTCCAGGTATAGGACAGATTCTTTTTCTAATTACAAATAATAATAATAACAACTAAAAAAAATCTATAATTTCAATTTGGAAAGAGCTTGATAAGAATATAGCCCTTAATAAGGCTAGCCCCATTCTACCCTGCTTGCTGCACTATGTGGTATGTATGAGTGGGCAGTGACTGTGCAGCTGCACAGCCCCTCCATCACAGGCAGGATTTACCATGTGAATATGCACACTGCAGACTGCTGTGATAGATATCCAACCTATTTCTGTCAAGGTCAGTTCAAGTACGAAAAAACAGTCTGTCCAATGCACTGCTCTGTGAACGTAGGCTACCTGGAGGAAGCAGCATGGTGCTGTCATTCATCAGTTGCCTGGGACAGGTTACAATCACAGAATCACAGAGTATCCCAAGTTGGAAGGGACTCACAAGGATCTTTGAGTCCAACTCCTGGGTCCACACAGGACCACCCAAAATTCAGACCCAATGCCTGAGAGCGTTGTCCAAGTGCTTCTAGTACTCAGGCAGGCTTGGTGCTGTGACCACTGCCCAGGGGAGCCTGTCCCAGTGCCCGACCACCCTCTGGGTGCAGAACCTTTCCCTAACCCCCAGCCTGACCCTCCCCTGTCCCAGCTCCATGCCATTCCCTCGGGTCCTGTCGCTGTCCCCAGAGAGCAGAGCTCAGCACCTGCCCCTCCACTCCCCTCGTGAGGGAGCTGCAGGCCGCCATGAGGTCTCCCCTCAGCCTGCTCTGCTCTGGGCTGAGCAAACCAAGGGACCTCAGCCACTCTTCATGTCTTCCCTCTAGACCCTTCACCAACTTAGAAGCCCTCCTTTGGCCACTATCTAACAGTTTTATGCCCTTTTTATACTGTGGTGCCCAGTACTAAAAAACTGCCCAGTACTAGAGGTGAGGCCACACCAGCAAAGAGCAGGCTGGTACGTTAGCTATAACTACACCAGACACACCTGCACAGCACTGCACAAGGATTGCTGTCTCCATTCTCTTGCTAGCAGAGTGGAGAGGTCAGCTGGATCAGCCTGGGATTAGGGAGCTGGAAGAGCAAGGTTTCCTTCCTGGAGCTTGTGAAAACTACCCAAATGGAAATGCAGAGTTTGGGTCATGAAGCTGCAGCCCAGATCTCCTCTTAGACCACTGAGTTCGGTCCTCTGAAAAACTCATGGTCCTGGACATGAGGTTGGTGTTGAAAGTAAGATTTAACCAGTAGACTGTCACTAAGCAGAATAATATAGCTACAATATTGAGAAATGTAACTACATTAAAATTATTACACTTGATATTAAACTAGTACTTTCTGATTTGCATGAGCAATCTAATTTTCATATCTTTCCTCCAATATAAGATAGGCAATGAATGACTCAGGTATTTGCCCTGCCTACTCTAGTGGAGTAGATATGGTAACTGTCTATACTACAGGTGACATGCTAAATCCTGTTTTTATATCTTTCAAAATATGAACTCTCTCTACTAATATTACTGTATTTTTTTTCTTACATTTCAGGTTCAAGTTTTTTTTGCAGCTGCTGCTAAACCCAGGGTTTTGATTTCCCAGAGGCTGGGACAGCTACACTTCTCCATTTGCAGAAATATTCAAGCTCCTTCAGACTATGCCTGAAATGAAAATGACTAATACTTGAAATTTAGTTCACCTCAGACAAAAGTTAAAGCAACAGAAAGTGTAAAAGCCATGAAGTTTTCTCTTAACAGGGCTAGTAAGGCAGCTACTAAGGCTTTTGCAGAGTTCAATGAAAGCCTGCCCACTCAGAGGTGGATCCACAGCAGGGAAATCATGGAACCTTTCCCTGACTTCAGCAGGGCTGGAATCAGCCTTTCTGCAGTATTTCCATTTGTTTTCCTACTCAGGTTTTGTTTCTAGGACAATTTATCAATGGAGACTCAGATTTACATCATGCCACACAAAAAATTTTTGTTCATACATTGGCATGAATTCAATCGTAGTAGAGAAGGAAAGTAAAACCTGCCTTTGCATCCTTCCGAAGCACGTCATTGTACCGGCAATAGTGCCAATGTCTTGGCTTAGTCAGATGATTATATAAGCTGTCACGTTGCTGATTTGGCAGTTTTTCCTACTTTCTCTACTTCCATTTGCTTCAGAGAAGGGCGGTGGAGAGTTTGGTCCGTTGACTTGAGTTCATCCAAGGAGGCTGACTCACCCAAAATGCCCAGATTCTCTGGGGCAATGCCTAATCTACAACCGTATTCAAGCCCTCCAAGACAACTTCAGATCTGTGTGAGTTTATTACACTGTCTTTGAATGTCTCCCAATAACCCTTTTCAGATACATAGTAAAATGTTTCCTAAATGAACTCCAAGCCAGGACACGAGCCTCCCTCATTCATTTATATGCTGCTGGCTTCATGCAAACAACACTAGCTCTGCGGTTTTGTGAAATGGACTCATTTATCACTAAATGTGATGGTGATGATACCACCACCCTTTACTTATGTCGGACGCCTCACAGCTGTCTGATCAGACAGATTTCTTGGTTCCTCTGGCAAGGCTTCATGAAAGGCACAATACTAAAGATGAAAGGTCAATTTTATATAATGGATGAAAACAATGAGTAGCAGATTAAATTAGCTTTCTGGTAAATGGTGCCATTACTTTCCAGTAAATAATGTCATGAATTACTTGATGAATAACATAAGTTGTGAGATAAAAAAGATACTCATTAAGTGATGGAAAATTAGGCAGCTCTATAAACTCAAATATGCCTTTGGTTTTCTTTCCAGTATGATCTAGTCCTTAAAACATTTACTAACAGGTCATTTTAGCTAGACTAACTAATGAAATCTGCGTATGAGTTTAAGCTAAATTCACTCTATGGAGATAGTACTCTTTAAGCAGCCTTTGGGTTTTGATTTACAGAATGTGAGATGGTACAAAGGATGCAGCCACTAGGAAACAGCCTTTCCAAATATCACATTCAAAAGACCCTGAGCATCCCCACACAATCCTTACCCCTCTGACCCTCCTCACCACTTGCATCACAGCCATTTGAAGCAATCATTTCAATTTTTGGTCATGAGTCAAAAGCACCTCCCCTGCCAGTAAACACATGGAGAAAGTTTCTCTGCAGAGGTAGGAGCTTTTTCATGGTTTTGCTTCCAGAGAAATTACAGCTGGCATGGCTTCTAGCTAGAACAGCAACCGGAACCATTCCTTCTTCAGTGGAAGGGAATTGCTAAAAAGTGTAAAGATTTCCAGCCTAAAATACTCGATTCTGTTTTTACAGAAGCACAGAAGCCAAAATCAGTGGGGAATCTTGCATGAAGGACAGGAGGAAATGTAATCTGGTCAAGAAAATATGTTTAAAGTAACTGTCTTTCAAACACCTCAGCAGAGCTGGACATATCCTAAAGAGCACTTATGAGCCATAGCTGGTGGGTCTATGAACAGGAAAAAGCAACTCCAGAAAGCACTTCTAGGAAGCATAGTGGAGGGCCATAAATATACCCTGTTAATACTGAACTTGATAAGCTGAGAAAGAAATTACAAGTAGTTGACTGTGACCCCAAGGAAACTCATTTTAGTAATACAGCAAGGTCCCTTCCAGTTCTCTGTCACCACATTTAAAAGCCACTTCATGTAAGTGTGTTTTAGCCATTTTATTTTCTCTTTCATAATCACTGGTACGAGAAAGTATCTCTTGGCACAGAATGGTTGCTGTGGGTGTGCACATGTACCCCTGTCTGCAAGACCCCACAGAGGGCTCTGTGTGTCAGTCTGTGTCTGTCCTCTCCTCTTCATTTTGAAGGTCCAATCACTCAGGCAGAGAGAAGAAATAGGAAATTGCATGTGACTTAGGAAGATGGTGGTTTACTTCAGAAAATAAAGCAGCAAATAGTCAAATGGTTGCAGCTTGCACCTCTGATATTAGAGAAGGAAGTGACTTGTTGGCAGCATCTGGATTGAAGTGGGTGGGTATGCTATCTCTGGTATACCCACAAGCAAAGGTTTTGGCAGAGTTAGTCACAGCTGTACACACTCAAGACATGAGATGTAGCACCATAAAGGACTCTGTCCACCTTCTATGGTTCTTCTCAGCCACTTTATGCCTCTGCAACTTCTCCATGCTCTCATGCATGAGCCCATCCCCACAACAGCGTCTTCTTCTCAAGTCTTCAGCAAGTGAACACAGACCAGTTGTCAAAATCTGCTAGTCAGTAATGCCTGCCAGAATAATGGGCTTTGTTCCCTGGGCACATGGTGCTGGAGAGCCTGTTGAGACTCCCTCTCCTCCTCTATCAGACAGGGCTGCAAATCAGCTGAAGATGTTAATCAGACAAACAAATATGTATACAGTATCATTGACCGTTGCAGCCCAGGGTTGCTGTGGAAAAAAACAACACTGTAAATTTTTATAAACATCTCTTTCTCATGTCCTATTCTTTAGAAATTACAACACATTTGCTTTCTAAATTATTGTCGGGGGGGTGAGGAATGAATAACAAAAATACACATTTTGCAATTATAATTCAACTTCAATTTAGCCAGAGGAAGCAAATTTGCAGATATATTTTCATCCAAACTGGCCTCCTTTGATATTTCCATCTTTTTCCATCTTGTCTGGATAACCAAGTACAGATCACAGGAAAAAAAAAAAAAAAAAAAGAGAGAGAGAGAGAGAGAATCTGCTATTATTCATTTCTTCTTTCTGGCTGCTGTAGGGACCTCTGTGTTTATTGTTTGTTTTGGAATATATAATAGCTTCTCTTCCTTACATGTCTGTTTGCTGGCTTCTGTCTCATCAGGACATGTTACCCTCACTCAGTGCAGAATGTGTTTGACGGCTGGGAGACTGTCAGCAGGATCTCTCTTTGAATAATCAAATCTCTACCTAGAGCTCTGAACAGAAAGTGACCTCCTGCCCAGAGGTCCAAGCTATGTTAGGCTTTTGGGACAGACACTGTAAAACTTAAGAGCAAGATACTCTCTTGCAGAGAAGAACAGGTAACCTGTGCAGGTGACATTCAGTCTTTTGTTATCTTGCTCAACATGGGGAAATCAAAACTGTCAGGTTTGGTCTTCAGCTACCTTAAAGAGTAAAGTCTGATGTCAGCCAGTGTGGGCTCCTTTGAAAGATCTCCCAAGTATAGAATCGGATAATCTTTTAGGTTGGAAAAGACCTCTAAGATCATCTAGTCCAATCTTTAACCTAGCACTGAAGAGTGCTAGTGACTAGTTTCTAGTCAGGTAGAAGTGACTGAGATGACTGCTGCCAGACTTTGCTTACCCACTGTTGGACAAGAGATGTACATAAAAGGTGGGCACGATACCAGGACAGCCCAGGTCTGGGTCGGGGGCTCACGAGTCTGTATTCTGATTCATTAGCCATTCTGCAGAGAGGTGCACTTCAGGCCCCTTGGCAAATGGTGGGCACTAACTGTAGGTGTGTGTAAAGGAAGTTAAACAGTGGAACTTGCAAAGCCAGGCTTAGCCAGGTAAGTCTGACTTTTGCTATTTGTTCTATTCAGACATTTTAAAGTACTAAATTCTATACTTGATGTTTTGTTCCAACTCCCCTAAACCGGTAAAACACTAAGCCAAAAGTCTCTGCCAATCTGGAAACAATAAATCTCGATGCTGGAACATTAATCGGGTTTCCAAACACCCTCATAAATAGCACTTAATTTGAATTATGGATACTAGCTGCAGCTGTGTTCGAATAACAACAAGAATGGTTCCATCACACTAGGACGTGACTGCAGCTTCACAGTTTTATCACTGAGCTGAGGGGTCATTTCTAATTGCTGTGTTAGCAGAAATCCACCGTAGCCAACACTGTTTGGAAATGCCATCGAGATGTCTTCTGCAGTAGCGCTTGATGTGAAAGCAAAGCCTAGTCTCCAGGCTGTGGCCACTGCAAAATGTTTCTCAAAACCAAGACCTGATCTGCTTCATTTTCCACTCAGATTGCTTGGACAGGTCCTTGAAATGCTGGCTGTAGCCTTGCTGTGACCTACAGGCCACATTTCAGCAGAAAGCTGTTTCCCTGGGGCAACAGGCTTTCTCTGCTAATTGCAGAGCTGAACTTAACCTTGTGCTTTTGCAGGAGAGGAGCTCAGTGGCTGAGCACATCTTTCTTAGCTCCCACTTACAATAACCAACTACAGAAATCATCTAACAAAACCTATGGCACATATTTTGCAATCAAGGCAAGCAATAATTACCTCAAGCTGCACTACCTGAGTGAAGAATGATGGTTCCCACTTCTTCATGTGTTTTCAGTGTGTTTTTATCATATAACTTAGCAGATGAAAAACATTTTGAGAGGCTGCAGAGATTGCCATCATTGGGAATAAGGCATCCAAAACCTGATCCAGATATTTATAAAAATTTCTGAGCCAGCCAGCACAAGGACCAGGCAGATTTAGAGCAATACAGTCAAACTGCATCAGCTGGAGGTTACGATCAGCAGTTCTGTAAATAGTCAGCTGTACAGTATGTCTGCAGTACCCTTGGCAGTGCAAAATGTGCCACATAGAGTAGAATGGAAAATTTTCAAGGCACATCTTTAATGTTTCTTCTGTTCTTTTAAGAATTCTAAAGCCAGGTTTGAAAAAACCTTTTGTCTGGAGTTAGTTACCCTTGAGGGTTTTTGCTGCCTGGACATGGTCCTGGGCAGCCTGCTTGATGTGGCCCTGCTTGAGCAGTAGCATGGGACCAGATGAGCCCCAGAGGTCCCTTCCAACCTCAACCATTCCGTGATTCTGTGATTGTGTTTTTAAAGGCAGTTTTCTTACGATCATTCAAAAACTAACCAACCAAAAAACCAACACACATTTAAAAAAAAACAAAACAAAACAAAACAAAACAAAAAAGATTATTCCTTAAATTCATAAATAAATAAATAAATAATCATTCTTAACAACCTGTTCTTAATTTCTGGACCCTAAATATTGAAAAGAAGCACTTTGCCCATAACTGCAAATAATAAAAAAATCCTGTTCATTCTTCTCAGCCACTCTACTGCTACCCAGTCTAAGCCTGATGAATTTCTAGCTTAGATTACAGTAAGCCCTCCCACATCTCACAGGATCATTTCTGAATTGTAAACAAGAACCCAAAAATACCCTCATGGTGCAGCTGTGCTTGTGGCCAAACTTCAATGTGCTATTACTTTAATTTGACTCTTATAAGCATGAACAGATTCACATCTTCAGACAGGAAAGCACCCCATCAGTGGTTTCTTTTCTCTTGATTTGTATGCATGCCTCTGACTCTCGCTGTGACTGCCACAGCCAAAAGAGAACCAGATCTCCATTTCACTCAGCCTTGCATAAATAAAAATATCATTAAGCACTATTTAAAATATGTTACATTTAACAAATCGACATGAAATCCCTCACAATTTATTGCACTTAGTAATATTAATAAATGTGGTCTATATTTTACAAATCAAGAACATGTTTGCTGGAGGTGTGTGCACTTGAAATCACTTCTATCCAGAATTTTGCTCTTATTTCCTTCAGGAAGTGTTTTCTCCTGTTTTACTGCATACATGTCTATCGGAGTGACTACAAGATACATTTTAGTCAAAAAGCATATTTTCTCTCTTCCCACCAGATGGGAAATGCTTTCTCTGCATCGAAAATGTCATCTTGTATTGATTATCAATCACAATAAATGCATTACTAGCTTAAATTGTTTCCTTTAAAATAAATTTAAAAGAAAAAAAAAAAAAAAAAGAGAGAGAATTAGAAGACAGAACAATGGGAATGAGTAAATATCACAAAATGCTTTGCCTTTTTATTATGGAAAGTCTTTGGGTTGTCAGTAATGCCATTCTCCTCATCCTTGTGTGAAATAAATTTGTTTCTATTTATTTCTTTTTCTAACTAAAAGGAATACTTTATCAAACTGTCACAAATCACAGACTTTTACGCATTCCACAAGTGCTGGTAGATTCAGAGAGGTGTGTCAGTCTATGACCCACTGATGGTCCGTGATATGGCATTTGCATGATTTATCTGCCTCATAAAAGGCTACAGAAGCTCCCATGTTTTTTTTTTTTCTTTGTATTGTTGTGGTTTGTTTTGTTTTTTAAATCCAGTTTATTTGGAGTGTCACCTTTTTATACCTTCTCTGAGCAACTCCTAAGCCAGCCCAGACATAATTTCCTTGCGACTGTGAATCCTGCAGCTTCCTAGACTCAGGTGGAGGCATTAGGCCAGACCACCCTTTGAGATATCTGAACAATCAAGACTCCAAATCAGTCCTGGGTCAGAGTCTGCCCTTCAAGGACGAGATGAAGGCAGACACGAGTAAGAAGGCAGCAGGATCTCCTGGAATACTGAAGCCTTTGGTTCAGATATCAAAACTGAACCAGAGAGAGGATTAGCAGACATGTACCCACTGGCTTCAACCATCTTTGGACAGCTGGTCTTTCATTAACCCAAACACAGAACCAATGAGATCCTTGTGCAAAGTGTACCAGTGCAAAAAGTGTGCTTTAAATGCAGTGTAAAATTCAGGGGTTGATCCTCACACTGCCTTGCTGGAATTGCCTGCAGCTCCTTTCCTGTAACCTCCAGGCTTTGCCCCTTGTTGCTCCCCCACAGGTTAGCCTGTTGACACTCTTTGTACATCCAGGAGCAAGCTGGAACTTTATGGCAAAACTTACAAATCAAGACATTAGACCGCCTTATTGCATTTAAGTATTTTAAATATTTTCTTTTATGATGAAAGGACATTTTATGTTCATTGTTAAAACTGTCAGGGCTCATTTTTCTAAATCTGTGGGTTTAAACTAAGCCAACTATTATGCTTACTCCTGTTGGGTACGCTAAACAGATTTCACTACCTGCCTTGTCCTTTCTGTTATGTATTAAAATTCTTACCCCCCCTTCTTCATTGATAGCACTGTAAATGTGATTTGATGAATCTGTTGTCAAGAGGCTGTCATTCTTTTCAGTTTCATATTTCTCAAATGAAAATATGTAGGAGATGAGATTATGTACTTACAAACACATGCTATTCTCCCACTGTGCTTCCTTATAGCAAGGCTGATTTTGACCGGCTGACCTCAAGTCAGCAGAAACGTTGCATGTGTTCATACTTAGGGGTTGGTGGTATTTTTTTTATTTTTTATTTTTGTATTATTCTGCCCTTGCATTCTCTGTATCTGCCTTTCAGTGAGTCAACAATACAAATAAAACATTCCTAACTGATGTGATTTAATATATTAACCATAGCTACAGAGAAGAACAAAGGGTGTTAATTACTCTAAATATATAAATATTTTTGTCATCTCAACTCTTCTTGGTCTTGAAAAAAGATGCTCCTATATCACCTTTGCTGCTGAATTTCATCCCATATTTGCAGTAAGCATTGCCTGGTTTCAACAGAATCCTTTTTATCAATCTCTGGTTTCAGTAGAGTCCTTTTTATCAATCCTCTTTAACTTCGGATAGCGAGATGTCCTGTTGAGAGTCATGTCTTGACTTTCAAAAGCATCATGAGCATCACCACTGGGTGTGTTTATTCATTTTACCAGTTACTTTCCCCTGTGCTCGCACTACTTGTCTGCGGTAGTGGCTGGGACATATTTCCAACAACTTATTTTACGCAAAAATATTGGCATAAATCAGGTTGTCAGAATGGAAAACAAGTTAAAAAGTAGCCATAGGAATTCACTGCCTTGTGAAAAAGGCTGGGGGAAAGATAGAAGGTTTTAAGAGTTACTAACTTGTTAAGTGGAGCTTAGCCGAGGAAAAGATTGGGTCCAGGAAATATGTCCACAGTGAAATATGTAGACGTATGGAAGGACTGGACATTCTTCCCAGATAAACTTTCTCGATATTAATGGCTGTGTTTTTAGCATTAAATGACTATTCCATCCAGATTTGGGACGGAATCCAAGGATTTTGTTGCATTGAGGTATGCATTTAAGTGGCATCTTGACCTGAGGCCAGAATTCAGGGGCTCCTTTGGGGGGGCTCTGTGCAGTTAGGGGAGTCATGCCCACGTTGGAGCTGCTTGTCCTCTGAAATGTGCCATCACCCAGCTGCAAAAACTCCCAGCTCCTCTTCCAGGAGCTCCTTACTAAAACATACTGTACGCTATACTAGATAAGGGCAAGAATTTCAGGGATTTTTTTCAAATGATTAAAGGAGTTGCATCATTGCTAATACATCATCTCTAACACAGTGCTCTCTGCCAAGGAAAATCCCACGCAATCACATAAAGGCAACAAGCAAAGCAGCAGACATGAGCAAACCCAGAATTCCTGAATGCCTGTGTTAGGCTGCTACTGTTGCCTACAACACAGACTTCACATGAAAGGCCCAGTACAGTGATCCATACATTATTTAGACATCTAAGCTGCTTGCCCACAAATCTCCAAGGCTAGGCAGTGCAGGCTGCTTGGGGAGACAAGAAACAACAGGTACAAAAGGCAGACCCTTAGCCCATGTTGTACTCAATTAATGATAATTAATGATACAAAGGGAACTTGGGAAACATTTTTGAAGGTTTATTTTTGTCTATGTGGGAAGCAATACAGGTTTATTTACTAGAAGAGCACTGTAAGAGAGAAAGGCATTTTCAGAGGTTTTATGTGGCACTTTCATAACTATTATCAGAGTCCATATCTGACTCTGTAAAGATGACCATGGGCAAAAATGCTCTGGTGACTTAGGAAAGCATGTAGAGAGTCCATTCAATAAGTGGGACCCCAAAGTTAAACTCAGTGTGCAGCTGGAAGAAGGCAAGATTCAGACAGCATCCTTCTCAAAGGGCAGTCTGGGAGGTGTGATGGCAGATGTGCACCTTCTTGCACACCAAGGCCGTGCCACTGGGCAGGGGAGGACTTTTCCATGTACTGCACAGAGAGAGCAAGTCAAGCAAATCCTTGGTCTCATCTGTTGGGCATTCAGCCTTGGAGCTGTCTGCTTCCAAAGATAATGCTGTACTCATATTTCTTTGTGTAGAGCAATACTGAGAAACAGGTCTACGAGCAAGGCTAGAGAGGCCAAAGTAGGCCTGGCCAGCACCATGTCCTATGCAATGCTTGGTGGAGTGCTCTGTCCAGTGTCACAGCTCCCATAAGAGACATATGGAAGGCCCATGTGAACATGTGTGCACACAAATGGCTCTTCCCTCCAAGGTAGACTCAGAAGCCTCAAAAGGACTTTCAAAGAGAGGGTGTCCAAAGCTCCAATACAGGAAGAAATACATTTTGTCATCCTGACGGATGTTTATTTGGTGTATTCTTAAAACTCCCCCAGTAAGGACATTCTGAAGCCTTTCAAAGTAATCTATTATGGGGCTTTGTTGCCTTCCTGAAGAAAACTTGTTCCTCTCTCTAACCAAAACCTTTCTTGCTACAATTTAAGTCCATAACTTCTCTTCCTAACCACAACAGACAGAAAGAAGAAATTATTCCCTTGTGGCCAACAGCAGCCTTTCTTATGTTTGGTATTTGCTGTCATATCCTAGCCTCAATTTTTTCTCCTTCAGGGTAAGTAATTCCAACTCCTTCAGTCTTCTTTCCCTGTCCTTTTTTCCAGGCCCCCATCATTCTCCAGACAGACAGCTTCTGGTTGATTCACATCTATCTCAAAGCATGGCACTACAGTTAGAGGCAGCAGTTCCATAGAGGCTTTGCCAAAGCTGAGAGGTGCAGGAAGAGTACTTAGCCCAGTAAGTCTGGTATGGTAGTCCAGTAACATTGGTCACCATTCAAAGTCTAGGTGCAGCATTGTATCTTCACCACAACTGTGTGCATCCACTCTCAACGATCCTCTACAGCCTGAAGTCCTTTTCTGCAGAACAGCTGTCAAGCCAGTTGTTTTTCAGTTGTGTTTCAGCATTTGTGGTCTTACCTCATGAAAGCATCTCATAATACTACCATTTTAAAGCATCTTAAAATACTACTCACTTGATCCTTTTTATTTTTTATTTATTTTATTTTATTTTATTTCCAGACAAAATCTCCAGTCCTTCTGGAATTCCAGTCCTGCGCTCCAGTGTATGCCAAGTCCCTCTAAGTTGTTGTGACAGTTTATTTAAAAATCATTTGACTGCAGCCCAATCTTACCAGCACATGTCACTAGGGAGGAGACCACAGACCACAGACCACACACTGCAGTTGTTCTGACGTGCTCACTTGGGTCCATGGGATGGAGGCTCTCCATCCCTGCAGTAGCACCTTTTTGGAGCCACAGTATTGGTACATCAGCCTTCCCCCATGAACCGCAAACAAAACTCCAGTGCAGAGGTTAACCCTGGGTCACTGCAGTAGGGACTGCTTGCCTAAAGCTAAGTTCTGTTTAAGCAAAGGTCTGTGCTTTCCTTCCTTATGTTTCTACTAGGAATTTTAGGTCAAGGGAAAATGGAAAATAATCATCAGGAAAATAATTAAAAATTTTCTAAAAAATAGTCATCAGGAAAATAATTAAAAATTTTCTTACTTTTCTCTTCCATGGTCAGTATGTTCAGTATGTCCAAAAACTATCAGGAAAAACAAACAAACAAACAAACAAAAACAGAAAGGGTTTGTAGCTGAGTAGGAGCAGCTCAGTTTTGCGTACTAGGCATGAGGCAGTAGGATTTTCTTAGAAAATAAAAAATAACAAAAAGCAAACATGAAAAACATACAGAGCACACGTTATCTCTAAAGTCAGAAAGCTCCATACTGTGCAGTAACATAACATACATTGAATGATTTCATGAGAAAAAATGTTAGCTGAAACCTTTTTTCTTTTTAGCCTCTAGTTTGTCTTCTCAAATTATTAGAAAAGGCTGGAGAAGATGTTACCTAAGTTTTACATTAAGTGGTTCCAATTCATTAAGCTTCTTTGCTGTAGCGTATTCAGTTCTACAGAAATCTGCGCACAGCTCTAAAAGCTTGCGTGCTAGACACACTTCAAGTCAGAATGAGGAGGAATTATTTAGGGCTCACCAGGAGCATCCAGTGGACTTTTTATTCTGTATAGATTATGCTACTAGGCAACAAGATCATTTAAATCTCAAATTTGGATATTTATTTTTTTTTATGTAACACGGGACAGAAGTGGTCTTTTGCCTTTTCATTACTGTCTTGAAGATCAGAATTAATACCAGTGAGGCTGTTAGGGTTATAGCTATATCAGAAGGACCTGATATAACTAGGAGACTCATTCTCAGATTTTATTTTTTATGGCAGAAAATATAAATTTTATGTCCTTTCCTATTGAAAAAAAAAAAATCTAAGTTCAAATTTGCATTTGTTTAACTTTACATTTTGCAAAAGTAATACTCGTATTTTACGAGTCAGTTTAACAATGAAAGTTATTTTCCTGCTCTTTCCATTCTGCTCCAGTTAATTAGGTAATTATTTTCCATTATTCCAAACTTAAAAACTAATTTTTCATAAGATACCACTACATCATTTCAGTACTTCACATTACCAAAATGTTTTAGACTTCTGTACCGTGACTTAATCACTTGCAAGTGCTTCTTCAAGAAATCACTGAAAACATTTCCAAGTTTTATTAAGATAACTAGATATGGAGAGAAAATAAATACCCTGAATATTCCAGTTATAATACAGATTAAAAGTACCCCTCTAATACCTAAATAAAATGAAGTACTTTGTGACCAAGAAATGTGCTTTTAGTTTTGTGTCTTAGTTTGCATTCATAAGTACCTAGTATAAATACACAGATCTGATTCAAGTCCTATCACATTCAGATTTTCATATATAAAATGCAAATTTGAAAATAATTCTTAACATTTTTTGGTTATCAAAATTTTTATGTGAGTCTGTATACCAAATCTTGGGCAATATGAACTTAGCAGAGGTATTTCTGGTACTGTCTTTCAACTTGCCTCACCAGAACTCACAGGCGTATATGACCTCCTCTATATCTTAACCTACGTTGGTGCATTGTCTCCTTCGAGACCACATATATATATATGGTACAACATATTTGGGGGAAGACTTCTGTACCCTGCTTACAGAGGGGTATACTCTGGGACCACTGATATTAGACTACTTCAAAAAATCCTTCAGCCTGAAGAGTTTTTTTGTTTGTTTGTTTGTTTGTTTGTTTTTTGCATTTAAGTTTATTTAAGAGCATTTAAAGTTATTGAAAGTACAAAAGCATCAAGTGCAGATCACACATGACCTAAAAATCTTCTCCCAGCCTGTTGTATTTTGCCTTGAATCTGTGAAGTTGCAGGTTTACAGCTAACATAGCTGAGACCTGGTTCATAATTTGGACCTGAACGTGGCCCTCCATATTGCTGCAGCTTTGACACATATGTGTGCAATCATAAGCAACCCCCCTGATATCTCTCTCCTACAGCAAATCCTGTAGCAGCATTATTATAACCATACATAGCTACATATAATATCTGGAATCCAACCAGCAGCCAGATTTGAGGGATCATCCATAAAAGTTTCACATAGCTAAAGAGAGCAGTCAACCCACTCTTAATAAATTTAACATTTTCACAGATTCTCTGGTCAGCTTCACAGGCTAAGGTACTCTTTAAAGAGACATATACATTTATATGCATGTATGCAGGTCACCTGGAAAACATCCAAACCCTTCCTTAAAGCAGTCAGGCACAAATTTCTAGATGTATTAAGCAAGATCTTTGTGCTGTAGTCATGATACTGCTCACAACACTGCAGATTTATTTGGTGTAGCAGTGGGTTCAACAGAATTTCAGACCTGCAAATATGTCATAAGATAAGCATGTCAGAGGCTGTGGCTATGTCAGGTAATTTGACTTGTACACCTATCTTTGTTCTGGCATCTGCCCATTTATGATATACACAAATGATACACAGCATAGGGAGTACAGAAGACCTGACTGTTGCTGGTACTTGTTAAAGTAAGACATAAAATGGTAAATATTATCTATCTACTTGGTTTAGAGAAGTCAGGCAATATATTTCTGGCAGGCTGAAAGACTGTCTGATGTGGTACATGAAATTTGTATCTGATACATGATTAAATGCCAACATGTAAGTTGAAGCTCTACAGGTCTGTTTTACTGTATGGTTTCTAACAAAAAGATGTTTCACAGAGTTAGGAGAAAATACATGTTAGAAATAATCTCAGTCTGAAAAAGAGCATACCACATCTTGTGAGCAAGGGCTCACCTCTAAGAGTCATCACAGGTAGCCAGCTGTGAATATTGGTGCAGAAGAGGAAAGAAGCAAGGACAGCAAAAACAAGTAGTGACCTGGCATTAAGTGGTAGGTTGAAAGTTGTTACTCCACTGGGCTGTACAACATAGAAAAAGGCTTGCAAATGGAAGAAGTCTGAGGTTTCCTGGATTGCAAACTTTGATATAGGTCCAAATGTTGCAATAACCTGCATTATGTGTTCAATAATCATAGTAACTGAAGCATACTGACACTTGCACATCACCAGGAGCTGAGTTTCATAGTCCAAGCTGCCTGTATTTTTCAGCTTAGGTGAACTTCATCAAAAACAGGCATCTCTAAAGATATGCTGGGAGGACATTTGCACGAATGGGTCAAACTCTTTTAAAGTAAGCTTCCTGAATTCTTATGGTTCCTTGTTCTAGAATTAGGGATAGTCTCCAGGGTCTTCGTGGGGAATGGTCTGTAACTATTACTAAAAGAAGGTGCCTCAATGATGGACTGAATGGTAAGAGAGGAGCAGTGTCAGCTCCAGCCAAAAAAAAGAGCAGAAAATGCTTGCAACTTAGAAAGACATCAGGTGTAAAAAGTCAGACAGTGTTTAGCAATTACTTGTGTTCAGCAGTCTCACGTTTGTATGCCTGCTTCTGATGGAGCAGGAAGCAGAAAAGTCAGAGTAAAGGCAGCAAAGCTTTTTTTTTTTTTTTTTTCAGTATTTTGAACCCAACTAGGAGCAATGAATTTTGAGAGAAACACTCAGTGACCTTTCATTACTTCTCAACAAGAAGAATTACTACAAGAATTAACATAATGAATATTTTGGTCAGCCCTTTTACTATCCATCCATATTTCAGAAGTCTGTCCTTTTCTCACCATATTTACTTGAACTGAAAAGGGCAAGGGAGCATATCTTAAGGGAAATACTATCTGGAGGACATCAATAATGCCATTACAGTTTAATAATAATTCACATAGAGTCGTTCCCTAATTGGAAAATTAAGTGAACATTGATTGATGCTTACAGTTTCTGATGTCTACTAGGTGGTCTAAATATTAAAACACTCCCCAAGGTATTTTTCTTCATCAAGCCCAGGTTTCTGGTTATTTCTGCAAATTATGAAGTCACACCAATTCCACCTTTCTTTAGCATTTGCCTTCTCTAACCTACCAAGAAAGTTATATTTAGTCATGAGAGAGGGAAGTAAGAGGCCTGGTTGAATACGGGACGAGGAGATGAGAACACCCAACCCGATTCCATGCTAGCCAAAGCCCTCAGCATGCAACGTGCTGGAAAGGAAGAGCAGCCCATATATGAATTACCAAGTTTAATAGGTGAAACTCAAGCCATTAATGCATAAGTAATATTTCAAGATAAAAATCTATATGAATATAGTCTTTTATGTGTTTTATTTTTTCGGTTTTGTTTTGTTTTGTTTTGTTTTGTTTAGGTGTAGAGAACATATGGTTTCAAGTCTTTTTAAAAGTTTTTAGTTTTTTAAAGGCTTTTAGATCTTTCAAGTCTTTTGATGTTATAGCATATATGGTTAAAAATAAGCAAGGAAACACAGTTTGCAAGAGTAAA
>CM021766.1:134606957-134642991 GCA_011076525.1 Nettapus auritus | reverse complement strand
GCTAGGCAGCTGAACACCACAACCGCTCTCTCACTCCCCCTCCTTAGATGAGGAGGGGAAGAAGTAAAGAACTCACGGGTTGGTATAAGGATAATTTATTTAAAGGAAAAAGGATAATTATTAAGGAAAGATTATTATTAATTAAATCACCTCCTTAGTCCTGCTGGCTACACTGTTTCTGATACAAGCCAGGATGCTCTTGGCTTTCTTGGCCACCAGAGCATACTGCTGTTTCATACTCAGCTGTATGTCAACAAATACACCCAGGTTCCTTTCCTCCAGGCAGGTTTCCAGCCACTCTCCCCCAGCCTGTAGTATTGCATGGGGTTGTTGTGCCAAAGTGCAGGACCCAGCATTTGGCCTTGTTGAGCTTCATACATTGGCCTCAGCCTATCAGTCCAGCCTACCCAGATCCCTCTGTAGAGCCCTCCTACCCTTGAGCAAGTCAACACTGCATAACTTGATGACATCTGAAAACTTACTGAGCATGCACTAAGACCTGCCACAGCATCAGAAAATGCTGGTGCTGCAGGATTGGGCCATCTCAGTCTATGCAGGACAGTGAACACAGGTTGCCCACATGTGGGTGAAAGCTTTAAACAAAGGGATGTAAATACCCCAGACAGTGACTTAAAGTATCCCCACCTCTTCTGAGTGCAGAGTATATTCTGATTGGTATGTGTTAAAAGTAAGGGGAAAGTGATAATCCGACCAGGTCACTCAGCTCTTGCTGCTGAAGGAACAACCAGTTTATTAACCCATGCCAGAAGCGAGTGCCAAACTTCTCTAAGCAGTCCATGTAGAGGCAAGCGCAAAGCTCGGGTGATCTAGAAAACTTTAGCCCAAAGAAGGAGACTTAAAGTGAGTCCACGTACTACACAGGAATTCAACTCCTCTGACCTGCAGAAACTTTGTTCAGGTCCTCTGCAACACAATCTTTTTGTATCTAGATGTACAGATTTTTTTTTTTTTTCCTGATATGGTTTTTTGAATGATACTGCTGTGTTTTTGCAATGTTTTCCATGGCCACGGCCATATCCACTAAAGAATCTGAAGCCAAATGTTAACATGTTTTTAAACACAAGTACTAGTTCAAATTGATTTTCTATTCCTTCAAATGTTTTTACTGCTACTCACCTGTTCAAAGTCCTTTATTACCATTTACAGTGAAAATGTGGTGCCTCTTCGCTGAGACAGACCATCTTGTACCAGGAAAAACAGCCACTAATAAAGAAACAAGCAGCTCTGGAATAACCCAGAGATTGAAGTTCCTTTGCATAAACTATTCCGTTAGTATTTATGAATAACAAATGCATCCACTGAAATAAGGTTGTGAATGACTCATGTTCAGAAAAAGGGCAAATTTCATTGGGCATTCTGTTTATAACAAATAATTTAACCACTCTAAAAGTATTTAGGGGGTTTTTCCTTACAGGGGAAAAAAAAAAGTGTCTCACCAAAATGAACTTGTTAAAAGGGAAAAAAAGTCTGCGGTCGTAACCCTGCAATCCAGCCCAAATAAGGACAGCATGTGGCTGTGCTATCCCAGGAGCAGACTGTTGACCAGACTGTGCCTGAAAATCTGATACTTCCCCTCTGAGGCGTGGGAGAGAGAAACCACTCAGCTGCAGTCTCGCAGCTCCTTGCCTGCCCCAGTGTTGGCTGCAGGAGCCTGGAGGTGAAGCTGGCAGGCTCTGAGCCCCTCCAGCACTCTGACCAGCTCTGGTGACACAAGTCACTCACCTGGGGAGCTGGGCAGCATCTCACACTTTTATCCTTGCACTGACATGCAAGGAATCGCTGCTTGGGTCCAAGTCTGCAAAACACCTTTTCCAAGTCTTGTGCAGTAGGTGGGTTATACAATGTTGTAATGTTATAATGTTGATCTAGTTTAAAGCGTGTGAATATCTCACACTTTTGCTTGTATTCTGTGGGTTCTTGGTGCCCCAACCCACTGCTGAACTGTTGCCTTTGACATCTCCTGCCTCACCATCCCTCTAATGCCTTCTGACTTACTGAGATTGCACCGATGTGTGGTACAATGCTAAATGCATTCCTGAAATCCAAAGAAATTATGTCTGTCCAGCTGGGATAATGTACCTCCATGAATCCAAGTACACTTATCAGACATGAGCTATTTTTTAATCGTTTCATGCTGAGTGACCTTTAACAAATTGGAGCTAAAAAAGCCCTTATAGGTCAATACATGTATTTCCTCCCCTTAATGTACTCCAGTCTATAGGCAGGTAGGAAAATACTTAACTGCGCAGCCTTCTGCAGACTTCCTCTAAGTGCAACAAGAATTAGTGCTGTTCTGTCTGGGAGCCAGTGTGCATAAAATCTTGTGAGTAAGAGTTCATCTTACAAAAATATTGCTCCCTCGTATGGCATGGGTTAGGCAGAATCAGCCTTGCCCTGCTAGGACTGCCTGTGACACAAATCCCCTAGCCCAGAAACTGTGGGAATAAGATGCCACCGTTCAGACAGAAGCAACATGGGGAAATGCATGGATGCATGCAAGGTGCAACCACTGTTATCCAGGATCTCTTCAGGAAAACGGTTTGACAGTGGAGAAGAGAATACAAGAACAAGGAGACCAGTGTGTGATGATGACTGATGAGGCTGAAGCTGCTCCTGGGGAAAGGCCTGGTTTAGTTATGGAAACAGCAAAGGGAGGCAGAAAGCAGCAGCCCATAGTTCAAAGAGAAGCCATGTTCAAGAGTGAACTCTTGAATCTAACACATAGGTTGCTTAGAAGCACAGATGAAACCATGATCTTGAACCATACACACCAGGTCACTGTAATTTAATTTAGTTTTGCATGTTTCTCAGACTCCCAGGAGTGACTGAGGCTGACAGGGCCCTCTGGAGGCCACCCGGTGCCACCCGTGCCCAAGGAGGGACACACAGAGCAGGGTGCCCAGCACCATGTCCAGTCGGCTTCTGAAGGGCTCCACGGAGGAGACCCCACAGCCTCTGGGCAGCCTGTGCCAGGGCTCCGTCACCCGCACAGCACAGAAGTGCTCCTGGTGCTCAGGGGGAGCCTTCTGGGGGCCAGTTTGTGCCCAGGGCCTCTTTTATGTTTGTTGGGCTATTGATGGGTGAGTGGTTTGTGAAACTTTCTGAAATAATAATAATAATAATAATAATAATAATAATAATTTCCAAAGCCTGTGTATTTGTTGCTGTGCAAATCAGTGTAGATTGTTTCTTCAAGATAAAACACTTGATTCTATCTCAATAAAACACTTGCTTTTACCAGCTTATTTAAGAAAATACATTCAGCTGGGCATAAGATGGGCAGAGTGTCTATACATCTTGGTGTTATTGTGTGCAGACTCATGGGTCATGTCATATGTATATGGTCACTCCAGCAGCATAATCCACTCAGAAGCCACAGTGTGTCTGGCATCCAGAGGAGCATTATTGCTACCTACCTAGCTAGCACAGCATACAATGATTTGCTACAAGTTCATATTGCTGCAGTGGTTCCCTTGTTACATCAGGACCAGGAGATAAATAGCCTTACACTGAGGGGGATGAAATGATTCAGAGTACAACACTGGAAAAAGGAATGTGGAGGCTCACAGTTCATCCCTACCTCTGGGCTGTGGGACCCCAGTGAGGAACGTTTCTGTCTTAGAGCAAATGGGATGCAAATTCCCAGTACATGAGTTACAGTGCAACTTGCAGCTATGTTAGATGTAAATGAATGAGTGCTCAGAAGCAGCTGAATGCTTTCAACTGCACGGTCCAAATACAGCTTCAATTCAGTTAGTCCACAAGGAAGGACTTCTTGCCCATACAGAGTATATTGCAGGATTGGGGCCAAAACCAGCAAAATTCTTCTGGAGCACTGAAGACATGAGTGATTTTTGTAACATAATATTTATACCAGCACCAGCCATCATATATCTTGTTTCTGCCACATTCTGGAGAAAGCACTTCACAAGATATTTACTGTTTATATATTTTTATTGATATTATGTATGTTTGGGAAGTCCAGAAGCTTTTATGAACTATACACACCCCTTGAAATTCAAAAAAAAAAAAAAAAAAAAAGAGTTTTTCCAACTGCCCTAAAATAACTTTTTGATGCTATCCTGGGAGTTGCAAGATTCGTGTCCATTCCTTTTGCATAACTGTAGACAGAAAAATTGTACTCCCAAACTGAGTACCTCAAACAGGCATGCCCAGATCTGGCTGATGAGCCAGACCCCAGTGTCCTGTACCTACCATGTAGACTGGTGTAATTTGGGGCAGGGGGATAAGAATGGAAACTCCATGTTTAATAATGGAAAGAAGGAAACTTCCTGTGACAGGCTTTTAGCATAGGCTCAGGGTTGAGCATGGGCTGTTTGAGTGCTGCTCAGAGGTTTGCAGTGCCAGAAGTGGTCCCAGCAGAAATGGATTAGTGGGAAAAGAATAAGTAAAGAGATGAAAAGGTGAAAAATAAATGCAATTTATCATGTGGCTGTGGTGTTTATGACCTCAATAGAGAAATTAAGGAAATAGAATGGATATCATCACTTTGCATAGGATGACCCTATACTTACAGGTTCTGATCTACTATGGATTAGCTTATTAAACCTGTGTAAAGAGACAGAGAAATAGACCAAGCTACTTTGCATCATCTGGCATACTCCTGTTTGGGAAGTAAACACATGTCAATATCTTTAACATGATCAGTCTCCACAGTAAAGGGACAGAGAGGAGAATTCATACCCAGACTGGGAAATTTCCATGGCAGTTTTACAGTTCAGAAAATATACTTATCACACACACACGCATATGCAGTAAGCATAAAAGATTAGCATTGGAACTGACAACTTGTAAGCCAAGTTTTAGCTTTATGTGATTCGAAACAGCTGAGTGATAAATTAAAATAAAAACAAATGCCAGCAGCTCCTTAGCGCTAGTGGGATTGGTGGGTGCTCCTGTCATGAGAGCCTGGTGAATACATATTGTTATAATTGGCCGGGTGGAGGTGGTAGAACAAACGTGACTCTTCCAAGGCAGTGTTGGCACTGACAATAATTGTTAACAGATTTGGTTTCCTATTCACCTCTTTTTTTCCTTATAGCTCCTTCTTAACTTATCAGCATATTTTATTTTTGAGTTATTAGAAATTGCATCCTTCTTTTATTGATTCTTGCGAGTTGCCAGCCAGCCACTAATTGCTTCCAGCTCTGGCTTTTCAAAATTACCGATTTCCTTTTAGATACTTTAATCATTCATATATCTTCTTCTCCATCCCTCCACCCCCTTTCGACTTTCTTTGGCTTGAGCTTTTCTCAGAGGAGCAGTCAGCTTAGTTAACCCTAGTAGTTCTAGCCAAGCACTGCTCTCATTCCTATGGCAAAGGGTAGTCAAGAACTGCTGATAAAAGTAAATCCTCATCTAAACGCCTAGCTCAGTCAGTCTCAATCCAAATACTTTGAATTTGAAAATCTAGTTCACATGCTACGCAGGTGTACATATCTATTTTTATATATGCATGCACACGTACATACATACATGCATACGTACATATATGTACTCATATAAAGTGAGTTTCTGTGCTTCTATGTAAATTTATGTATATATATGTATGTATATATGTATAAAATATATATTTTATATAAATATAAGATGTAAACAAATGCATAACTGTATGTACAAAGGCATGGAAGCACTTGTCTTTAAGGTCCAGTTTACTTCTTCCATCTGCCTGGTGGCTCTGGGAGCAGAGCAGACCTCATGGCACTGAGGCTGTCGGAGTCACCCAGTAGTCACCGATTAGCAAGTCAACACACATCATCCAAGCAGCAGGAACTGCTGACAGATTTGCTGCTAACCCAGGGCAAAGGGAAGGAGAGCTGACTGCTTACAAGAGCTCTCTGAGTGTGAACAAAGATAACTTGAATTAACACACATTCTCCTGGCACTAGAAGTGACTTGCCAAGGAGCAGTAACTGGTGTGTGAGCCTTAGCTCTGCAGCCATGGTCTGCACAGCCTGCTTCCCCAAGCTGGAAAACCCCATCACAGCCTCATTAGGTCTTTGTCCTGGGATGCAAACCTTGCCACTGCTGTCACCCCATACACAGCCCTGCGCTTCCCATCCATCCTAGGGACAACCCAGCCTGCAAGCCCAGCCTGCTATGGACCAGGACTTTCCAGGCTATCAGCCCTGTTCAGCTGCTCAGGAGGCTAACACTGTCCCAGGTGCATTCTCTGAGCTGTCAGCAGCACTTTTAAAAATGCATGTCCCATAAAGCAATCAATATAGGACCTGGGGGCACTTGAGGACATTCCTCCTTTCCCTGTTGCATAGTCTCTCCTTCCCCAGACCTCACCTAAACTACTTCACTGCTTAGCTCAAAGCAACTAACGGCAGCTGCTAAACATATGGTTTAATTTTAGGGATCAGTCACAGTCATGCAAATTAGTTTTCACTTGTGTTAAATGCAAGCAGCAATTAAGACCCTCTTTGCATAGTGAGAACAGAAGCAATTGGAAGCTGCTGCCCAAAGATCCTGCCTGAGTAGACCAGTAGTCCTCAAGGGGCAAACAGGAGTGCAGGCACAAAGGTGAAGGGAATGACTGGCTGCAGCTGAGTTCATTAGTAAGGCAAAAGCCTGAAGATGGACATAGCTTTGGGAGAAAGACACATTCCTTTATGCCATGATGCTCATTAGAAAGACAAGCTTGTTGACGGTAAAAAGCAAAGCCTTGTCAGTCTTATTATAGTACTGTTTTGTCCTATTTAGAACAGATCCCTAAAAATATACCATATAGAATATTTTTAAGAGCTAATTTTAAGAAAAAAAAAAAAAAAAAAAAAAAAAAAAAGGATGAAGAAGAAAGGCATTATTTCAATACCCAGAATCTGGCATGTCTTTTTCTTCCACAGGCTACATCCAGTCTTATTCATTCTGTTTGGGTTGTAAATGCACTGCGGGAAACATGCTTAGGTTTCTCACTGAGTAGCAGTCAATATCCAGGGATGATGTAAGTAACAAGTATCTATATGATGAAATTATGAAATTAGGTTTTGTTTTTTTTTTTTTATTTATTTTGTTTTCATTTTAGAGGACCATTTTAGTGTTCATCCTCATGAAGTAATTGATGATCTTATACACAGTTTAGAAGATTTTTTGTCAATGAAAAGCATATTTCATTCACAAAATTTCTGTTTAATATCCAGCTTCCATGGTGCTGATGTCAACCAAAATAAAGATGGGTTCAAAGCTTCATGATTTCAGCCTGTAATGCTGAATAGTCAGTGAGCGTCAACATGACACAACATCACAGTTGCAAACCAACTCAGTGCATGTTAGTCAGGCTTAGAGCATGGTTTTTCCATTCATACATGCAACAAAGGCTGTAACTCTGGTAGTAAGGGAGAGCATGTCTCTGTGTGTCCTGAAGTTAAAATATCTATTCACTGTGGGCAAGCCAAATCCTCTAACCAGGCTGGTCCCTGTTACAGATGACAGGTTAGAGTATACAGCTTTCCCATTCAGCAAAAACTTCAGTTTCCTGAGAGCTTTAAAAGTCTGCAGCAGAGCAAGCAATTAGCCAAGGAGGGGCAATTCTATTTCCAAATTCACAAACTCACCCTTAAAATTGCAGTCTTGAATTCTTGTCTTATTTCTGTGGTAGAACCATGCCCCTTGAGTGATGTCTCATTCAAAAGAACATTTTCAGTCCTTTCTTTGACTTTCTAGAAGCATCATTGTATCACTAACTATTCAGATAAAGGGGATGTTGCAACTGGGGAAAAAAGAAGAAAAAAAAAAAAAAAAAAAAAGAAATTCTGTTACAGAAGATTCTTCCTTTTAAATTATGCACGAGAAATGGTTATCCTGTTGAATCACAGGGGTGCTCTGGCTGGGTAATTTAAAAGATTTGCTGCCTGAGAAAGCACATTTCAAAATTATCTTTTCTTTCTTCAGCTATCAAGATACCATTGGGACTTCACCGGGTCCACAGAACTGCTACATAATATGTGAATTGCTGTATCTCACCATGGAGTCAAGAGTTGAGCTGTTAGGAATACTATGCAAGTAAGACCAAAATCAGAGTTGATTTGTGTGAGAAGACTTTATAGCTGCATGCAAAAAGCAGGAAGGCCGAGGATGGAGAAATCTGATAAGTAAAATATAAAAAACAGCAAATATAAACAAATTAACTAGATGGATTTGCAACATTCAGCATCATCTCAAACAGTTTTATCAAACCCTACTAATCATTTGAAAATAGCAGTTTACTTACGTCAACTCACAATTATTGAAGGGAGAGGTAGCACAGTTTCCTCAAGCTTACCAGACACCTGTACAATCTAGCAGCATTTCATAACTCTCCTGCAAATGCATCACCTCATGTTCTTACTATGTTAGCACATGGTGATTCATCATCCTTGCCTGATGTTATACCCGCTTTATGAGCTTACAGTTTTAACATGCTACTTACGTTCATCCTTTAATATCTGAGTGTGCTTTTTGTACTAAGGACCTTAGTGTACTCCTTGTGCCATCTTCTGCAAGTTGTTAGTGCTTTTTGCACAATATTCTGAGCCTACGGTGTTAAATGGTGCCCTCTTCTAGTCAATAGTCTCTAATTATACTGAATTTTACTCAAGCAATTAATATCTCCTCAGAAGCTACTTTCCCAGCTTGATCACTGTTCTTGTTCTAATCTCTCCCATCCTCTTCAACATGACTGTATCAAATGACACACTGAAGTCCAACTGGTTTATATCTAGACCTGTGGCTTTGTCTAAATTACCAGATAAATATCTTAAAGTTGTCTGATATGTCCTCGTGGACTGTATTATGCTTTTTTTCCCCTGCATTTCTACACTTATTGTGCGTTGTGGGTGAAAATGGGGAAAACTTACCTTAACCCAACCGCTAGAGGAAAATGTTAAATGAAGCTTGTTTTCCTCACAGTATGATGCTTCTCCAGGGTGGCATGCAAATCATATTACAAAAAAGTTACATCACTGCTCATTTTTTGACATATTTGTAGTAGATGTGAGAGGACAGTTTTTGACCAACAACTGTACCCACACTAACTTCCAACATAACTCCATTCAAAACTCCTCTTCTGCTAGGAAAGCAACCTCTCTTAGCCTTGCCAGATAGTTTTTGCTTCCTTCTCCTGTCTTATCACTGAGGACAGAACTGGCTCCCAGTAGGCTGGGAAGGAGCCCAGCCCAAAAGCAGGGTAATTCCCAGCCAGGGGTATCTCCTTGGAAGCAGTTCTCTAAATAAACTTTACAGTCTTTCCTGACTGTAAAATTATTGTTCATCATTTTGATACTCTGCCTCATCAGCATAATAGATTGGCACTGCTTGTCAAATAAAATGGCAAGCAGAAAGCTAGTGTCCAAATAACATCCTTTACTTTGCAATGTAAAGTGTAATACCTTGTAGGAATCCAAAGGGCTAATGCAATGTCTCCTTCTATGAAATGAATGATTTGTTTCAAACTAAACTGATACTCTGTTTAGCCTACAGAAGATAAGGCTCCGGGATGACCTCATTACAACCCTTTGGTACTTGAAAGGGACTTATACTGAAATACGGGAAGCAACTCTTTGCTCAATTGGATAATGACAAGATAAGGCGGAATTGCTTTAAACTAAAAGAGGGGAGATTAGATTAGGGGTTAGGAGGACATTCTTCACTCTGGGTGGTGAGGTACTGACACAGGTTGCCCAGAGAAGTTGTAGTTGCCCCATCCCTGGAGGTGCTCAAGACCAGGTTAGATGAGGCCCTGAGCAACCTGATCTGGTGTGTGGCATCCCTGCTCATGGCAGGGCAGTTGGAACAAGATGATCTTTGAGGTCCCTTCCAACCCAAGCCATTCTATGATTCTGGTACAAAGCTGTGATTTCATCACCACATACAAAAATACAAAATAAAATAAAATAAAATTTAAAATATATTACTTCTGGGCCAGATCATAATATGTCACAAATTTTGACTAATTTAAGCAGAGCTGCTTTAGTTTTTACCAGTTCTATATCCACTTCTCTTTTCACCATGGTCTAGAACATTATAAAATATTTCCAGATTTTGTATTTTTTTTTTTATAATAAGGTTTTCTTCTTGATTTGACTGATGATTTGTTTAATAAAAACAAAAAAGCTGATCTCCTAGCTTTTGCTAGCCAACACTGTAAAATGTCAGTCAGGTGGGAAATAGCTAAAGAATTGGACATTAAAATCTATAAAATATTAGTCTTAGAAAAGCAGATATAAAATAAATGACAGGAAGGAAACTTTCTGCTCAGTACTTTAGAAAGTGGCTACTATTTAAGGCAAAGTTCAGAATAAATGTAAGGAAAAGTGAACTTATTAAACTCCAAAGTCTTGATTCTTTTTGTTTGTTTGTTTGTTTGTTTGTTTGTTTTCATGACAACTTTATTTAAAAGTCCATTTAGCAAGTAGGTTCACTGTCTGTTTGGGACTGTAAAAAATAATATTCAGTCACTAAAAAATCATGTTATTTCTTCAATCATACTTTCTTTTAACTCTAATTTTCACCATAAGGAGTGAACCAGGGACTTGTAAGTCACATTCTGGGGAGAGTACAAGGAACAGGATATGATGAGAAAAAATCAGGAAGGCCAAAGCCCAGCACAAGCTCAACATGGCCACTATGATCAAGAATAGCAAAAAATGTTTTTATAAGTATATTAATGAAAAGAGGAGGACCAAAGAGAATCTCCATTCCTTACTGGACACAGGGGGCAACATGACTACGGAGGATAAAAAAAGGCTGAGGTTCTTAAAGTCTTCTTTGCATCTGTCTTTACTAGCCAGACCACTTATCCTCAGGGTACTCATCCTCCTGACCTGGAAGTCTGGGACAAGGAGCAGAAGGACTCCCCCACAGTTCAGGTTAGAGAGCTGATGCTCCACCTGGACTGTCACAAGCCCATGGGGCCAGATGAGATCCACCCAAGGGTGCTGAGGGAGCTGGCACATGTGATTGCCAAGCCGCTTTCTATCATCTATCAGTGGTCATGGTCATCCAGAGAGGTCCTGAATAACTATAGATGCCCGTCTATAAGACGGGTCATAAGGAGGAACCGGGGAACTACAGGCCTATCAGCCTGACCTTGGTGACAGAAAAGGTGATGAAACAGGTCATCTTGAATGCAATCACACAATGTATGCGGGACCACTGGGGAATCAGGCCCAGTCAGCATGGGTTCAGGAAAGGCGTGTCCTGCCTGACCAACTTAATCTCCTTCTATGACTGGGTAACCTGCCTGGTGGATGAAGGAAAGCCTGTTGACGTAGTCTACCTAGACTTCAGAAAGGCCTTTGACACGGTCTCGCATAGTATTCTCCTGGAGAAGCTGGCAGCCCATGGCTTGGACAAGTACACTCTTTGCTGGGTTAAAAAGAAGCTGGACAGCCAGGCCCAGAGAGTGATGGTGAACAGAGTGAAATTCAGCTGGTGACCAGTCACCAGTGGTGTTCCTCAGGGGTCAGTGTTGGGGCCCATCCTCTTTAATATATTTACTGATGACTTGGACAAGGGAATTGAGTGCACTCTCAGTACGTTTGCAGAGGACACCAAGCTGGGGGGAAGTGTCAGTCTGCTGGAGGATAGGAAGGCCCTGCAGAGGGACCTGGACAAGATGGGTGGATGGGCAGAGGTAAATGGGATGAGGTTCAACATGGCTAAGTGCCGGGGCCTGCACTTTGGTCACAACAACCCCATGTAGCGCTAAAGGCTTGGAGGAGAGTGGCTCAAAAGCTGTGCAGAGAAAAAGTATCTAGGGGTGTTAATTGATGCTCGCCTGAACATGAGCCTGCAGTGTACCCAGGTGGCCAAGAAGGTCAATGGTATCCTGGCTTGTATCAGGAATAGTGTAACCAGCAGGAGCAGGGAGGTGATCATTCCCCTGTACTCTGCTCTGGTGAGGCCTCACCTCAAGGACTCCGTTCAGCTTTGGGCCCCTCACTACAAGAAGGACATTGAGGCCCTGGAACGTCCAGAGAAGGGCTACAAAGGTGTTGAAGGGCCTGGAACACAAGTCCTATGAGGAGAGGCTGAGGGAACTGGGGTTGTTTAGTCTGGAGCAGTCTCAGGGGAAACCTTATTGCTCTCTACAGGTACCTGAAAGGAAGGTGTGGGGAGCTGAGGGTCAGCCTCTTCTCACATATAACTAGTGATAGGACTAGAGGGAATGGCCTCAAGTTGCACCAGTGAAGGTTTAGGTTAGAAAATATGAGACATTTCTTCTCAGAAAGAGTGATTGGGCATTGGGATGGGTTGACCAGGGAGGTGGTGGAGTGTTCAAGGAAAGGTTCAACCTGCCACTTAGGGACATGGTTTAGTAGGGGATATTGGTAGTGTGGTGATGGTTGGGCCAGATGATCTTGAAGGTCTTTTCCAACCTTAATGATTCTATGACTCTATGATGATTCAAAACAGTAGTGTGTAAGAGATTACAGATGGCTAATTTCTTATATTAGGACTGAGTTTCTGTGTCTGAGTAATATTCTGTAATTACAAGTAGCATTGTGTGGTAGGTACCATGTTATCCTTTATTATTATTATTTATATTGCAAAACAGCCATTTTGGTACATGGTAACTTCTGTGTGAACCAACCTGCTTACACCAGAAACCACACATACAAAGCACACAGGGGAATTAGGACTGAAGATGCATCTTGCTTCTGTTCTTTTCCATAAAGAATAGAATGAAATTACCCAAACACCAGTGTTAAAAATAAACCCAGGCCTCAGGATGGGAGGTGGAGATCAGTCCTTGTGGCCGAGGGGCAGCCTTTCTCTCTGGCAAGCCAAATGGCCCAAGGGAGCCAGCCCCAGAAAAGGAGCGCTCAGCTCCCCCAACCCTCCTCCTTCTTCCACGTGAGGGCATCTTCCAGGCCGCTCCCAACACAGCTGCGTTTGGCCTCCCATGGGCTACTCCATCAAAGAGCCTTGCTGAGGTCACAGTGGCCACCACTGCCCCACCTTTGCTCCGGGCCCTATAAAACAGAACCCCTGTAGCTGGAGTACCACTCGCTGAGCTTCTAGGCACTATGACTACCAGCTTGTGCAGCAGGAAGATGACTAGAAACAGCAAGGCGAGCAGCAGGCCTCCTCGGTGTGAGAGGACAGCTATGCTGTCCAAGGAATCACCGAGAAGGAATGCACCTAACAAGAAGAAGTGTCATGGGCAGAGGGAAAGTGCCTGCAGCACAACTGACACCAGTGCTCAAGGGACCTCTGGCACACAGCCCACAGACACTTATAGGAAGTACCATTGGAGCTGTGACAACACAGGGAACAGGCTGGCCCCTCAAACATACAGTGACAGGGGGCCTGGGCCTCATTGGCACAACGGTGGAGTGGGGCAAAGGCAGGAGCACCAGGCAGACAGCCACAGGGAGCAGAGGCATGCCAATCGTCCAGAACACAGTGTGGGACCCAGACATGGCCATAAAAGAGATAGAAACATTGAACCCATGCATGGAAATCAACTGGACAGTGGCATGGGACATCAGTGTAGAACTGGACGACCCCCTGGTTCTGCACCCTGGCCTGAGAACATTCCAGATGGAAGGTATCCCATGTGGGCAGCCGCAGGCAAGGACTGGCTTGTCCTTCTGCCAAACACCATGGAGCCCGTGGAGACTGATCCACCAGAAAATGTGGAGGAACCAATGGAAGTGGATCCACCTTGTCCAGAGCCGACCTGGAACTACCCTGGCATGTCTTTGCTACCTGCCATTGGAGCGCTTAAACAGTGTCGCAGCAGTGCCCAGTGAGCTCCCTACTCATCACACAGGATCCATCCCAAGCATTAGCTTGGAGCCACCAAACACCTCGGACATCCTGCAGGCTTACCTGCAAGATGTCCCAGCAATAAAGAATTCTGTTGCCAATTCTCAGGGGTTGTGTGAGTGCTTCTTTCCCATCCTCTAGCCCCTGTGTGAGAAGTGGCATCCCTTCTGCACAGAGCCTCGAGGAAGAGCACAAGAGAGGATCCAGCTCCCTTTTGGCTGCTGTTCTGGGGTGAGAGGAGGAGTCCCCGGGGGCCACCATGTGCCTTTAATATTTGTGAAAGTAGACTGAGGGGTGAAAATAGTAGTGTGTAAGTGATTATGGGTGGTTAATTTCTTATATTAGAAGTGAGTTTCTGAGTAATTGGTAACGACAGACATAGAGAAGGCTGAGGTACTCAGCAACTTCTTTGCCTCCATCTGCACTGGCAGATGGGCTTCCCAAGTCTTTCATTTCCCTGGACCTGTAGATAGAGGCTGGGGGAGCAAAATCCCACCTACTATAAGTGAAGAGCAGGTACGAGACCACCTGATGAATCTAAACAGGTACAAGTCTATGGGATCTGATGTCATGCATCCCAGGGTCCTGAAGGAACTGGCTGATGTAGTTGCCAAACCTCTCTCCACAATAGTTAAGTTCTGGCAGTTGGGTGAAATCCCTGGTGAGTGGAAAAAGGGAAACATCATGCCCTTTTTTAAAAGGGATGAGAAAGTCAAGTCATTTAGAAAGTAGAGAAACTCCTACTCAGACTGAGGAGGAAGAAGAAGACAAGATAGGCTACTCTGAAGTGGCTGGGCCAGCAGTAAAACAGGAAGACAAAGAGAAAGATATCATAAGACCATGAATATCTGTGTGAGGCCTATACCAGTGTGATCCTAGCTGGGAATGAGTGGTAAAAGCACTCTATTGTGACTGGCCCAGATGCTCCATGCATCCTTGGTTAGACTATCTCAGGAGAGGATATTTCAAGGACCTTTTTTCTTCAGAGTGCCAGAATGTTTGAAAAAGTTTGAAAAGTTTGAAAATGTTTGAAAAAATCACTGCCATGTGCTCAGGTTGGCCTATGCCTATAGAACTACAATCGACGCCACTATAACCCCAGTGACAGACCCTGCAGCCACTCCAAGCCCTGTGATAGGCACAGTGGCCACTCCAACCCCTACAGATATTCCAACTCCTATGACGGGTCCTGTGGCCACTCCGAGTACTGTGACAGGCCCTGCAGCCACTCCAACCCCAGTGGCCACTCCAAGCCCCATGCTGGGTGCCAAAAGAACTGTTGTGGTTTAACCTGGCTGGCAGCTAAGCACCACACCACCATTCACTCACCCTTCCCCCTCCCTCTCTGGGATGGAGGAGAGAATCAGGAAAAAAGTGAAAGCCTGTGGGTTGAAATAAAGACAGTTTATTAGGACAGAAAATAAAGGAAAATAATAATACTAATAATAATATAATGATAATAGTTCTACTACTAATAATGTGTACAAAACAAGTGATGCACAATGCAATTGCTCACCACCCATTGACAGATGCCCAGCCTGTCCCCAAGAAGCTGGCACCCCACCCTGTCCCCCAGCCAGACACCCCATATTAATTGTCCAGCATGACACCATATGGTATGGAATACCCCTTTGGCCAGATGGGGTCAGCTGTGCTAGATTTGTCCCCTCCTGGCTCCTCCTGCACCCCCAGCCTGCCCACTGGTAAGGCAGTGTGAGAAGCTGAAAAGTCCTTGACTCAGTGTAAGTACTCTTCAACAATTAAAACAATTAGGAGACATTTCTTCTCAGAAAGAGCAGTCAGGCATTGGAACAGGTTGCCCAGGGAGGTGGTGGAATAACCATCTCTGGGGGTGTTCAAGGAAATGCTGGACCTCGTGCTTAGGGACATGGTTTAGTGGGTGACATTGGTGGTAGGGGGATGGTTGGACCAGTTGATCATGGAGGTCTTTTCCAGCCTTAATAATTCTATGATCTCTGGTAGCTAGAGCAAAGCATGCACTGTGGGCAAAGACATCTCTCTTGGGCACTACTGAACTCAACTTCTTGCCCAGCTTGACCTCTGCTTTCTACTGGGGGCATTATTTCACCACAGAGAGAAGACAATGACTAATTAGTGTTCAGGGCATAGGCAAGGGGCACACCAAGACATGTGAAACGTGAGGGGATTCATCTCAGAACTCCAGCAAAACCCAAAGCAGGGATGCCTCCTGACCATCTCTCTCTGAAACTCTCCTGTTTTCTGTTGATGTTATCTGTGTAAACATAGGTGCCCTCACAATATGCAGGGAGAATATGAACAAGTTGAAAATGTGAAGATAACTATGTTTCTGAACTTTTAGAAGCTGTATGTCCCCCAGATAGCCTGTAAATGTATTATTTAAGAAAACCTTACAATTTTGACCCAGTTTTCCTGTGAAGAGTCTATTTTCAGTACATTCATTAATAATATGAGAAATGACTTTACTGAATGTCTTTGAAAATTCTGCTGTATAACATCTCTGTTTTTCCATAGTTACTGTGGCAACTATATCTTTGAAAAGTAATCAGTCACTCAATTAAGTATGAGCTATACCTCATAAAAGCATATTGGCCATCTCTAACAAAGTTACGCTTCTTACTTTGTTCACTTACTGAGTCCTCTTTAAGTCTTTACATTGATAACCTTACCAATAATGCAGAATACTCTGGCTTATTGCTGCCTCTTTCTAATCACATATACAATAGCCATATTTTCTAATCCTTGCAAATGTGAATACCTACCTACCTACTTTTACCAGTAGAAACATCACTTTTTATGCATGGTTCCTTCCAAACTCAAGGATGAGAGCTAGTCAAAGCCCACTTCATCAAACTCTGCCTAACTCAAGGGCTTCTAATCTTTCTCAAGCCCCTAAAAAGCTGTTTGTTTAGGATGGAATTCCTCTTCTGATGCACTGTAGGACCTCTTGCCAGTGGTGTGTGGCTCTGCTTGCCTAGGCTCCGTAAAGTCTAGAGGGAAGAGGATAGCTTGCTCTGAGTGACTTCTTAGCTGAGGTTTGCTTCTAATGCTCTTTTGCAGATTTTTAATGCTTAGAATTTCCTTCATGTTATTCTGTAATCAAAATGGTTTTCTAAATGACCCATGAGTATTTCTTGGGACCTGACCTACCCATGGGTAGTTTTACTGGGAGCAGCAAGGTACAAGATTCATAACTGTAATGGGGTGAATTAAGTCAGAAGGAGTGCAGAAATGATCTGGATGGAGGTAGCTTTTGGAGTAAGGTCCAGTATTGCTCCCAAAGTGAGAAATGCTGGTGCTGCCTACCCTGTGGCTACAGGAGACTTCCCAGTATGCAGAAGGGAGAAAATTTTCTCCTAGCCAGTCAGGACTAATGGACCAGAAAACCTCTCTGCTGCAGAGTTGCACAGAGATACCCTGTGTTCTCATGTGTGAGGAAGAGCCAAGTGCTCAGAACTACTCAAATTTTAGGTAAATTTTCCTAGAACAACCCACCTCTCTCCATTGGGAACTGAGGTCAACTACTAAAGCCGAACTCTTAACAGAGAGACTTCATGCTAGTTACCTAAATTTAGGTGGAATGAATCCAGGCCCTAACACTTATACTAGCTCTTCTGGGTAGCTGCAGACACAGCAACAGTCATTATTTCCATGAAAACACTTGCTAGTCAATCTTTTACATAAATTATCTAACATCAGCGCAGACAGGAGTTTGTGCTTATAACAATAAGACAGAAAAAAATTTAGACAAAGATTTGAATATGTTTTGCCGTATTTGTTCATGGCTGTTAAACCCAGTTGAAAATATTTTAAAAAGTGTTTTTTTTTTGTTTATTTTTGAGGTCTATATTTCTGTTTCTTAAAGGAGATTGTCTTAATTTTTTTTTTTTTTACATGCCACATACCATGAATACATGTAAAAACTCATCACTATGTATACAAGTTCCACTGGCATAAGCCCTTTTAACTTTAGCCCTACATCTCTGTAACTGGACTTTCTCCTGACATGGCCCTCCAGCCATTTCTAGCTTCATCTCTCCAAAAAGATGACACTACCTGAATTTTGTTTTAGGACTTAAAGATTTTTCCTGTTCAGGTGGTGATCAGATACTCTACTGATGCCAAGGAATCCATACAGACTTAAAACTACTTGGGACTGATAATTTCATTGCTACTTATATTTATTCAACAGAGGTAAACCCAACACAGCCCCTGGGTTGTTAATACTGGTATCTATAATGTATTAAGAACCATCAAAAAAATTGCTACCAGAAAAAGCCACAACATACCACAAGTGTAGACGAATGTGCAGCAGCTTGACTTCTTGCACATGTACAGAAATCACTTTACTTGCATGAGCATACATAACTCACTTCAGCCTATCCTACTAAGAAGAGCTGAGTTCAGGATTCTTTTGTTTTGAACTTTGAAAACCTTTCACAGTGTTACTCCTACCTCCTCATCCAAATGTTTAAGTCCCTGTACATTTAAATATTAAATCTTATTTTTCATTCTCAACTAGTAAATCTCATCTATTTCTAAATCCCTCTTGAAATATTAGTGTTATTGTGCATGTTCTGTCATAAGTATTACTCTGTGGATTACATTGCCAAAATACTTTTGTGATCTGTCTGAGCTTAGCCATTTTAAATCCAACCATTAATACACATCTGCTCACAGATGAGCAAAATTCTCTATTGGAACTATAAAAGATGAAGTTATTGCTGTATGTATTTTCTGTGTGAGCTTTTTGTTTTATTTACTCCTAGACACTGGGTCCTGTGAATCTGGGGGATGTCCCTGACTCGGATGAGGCACTTGCTGTTGGCTTCTTTGGAGCTCCCTGAAGCTGCTTTAGTGGGACAGGTTTCCACTCCATGGTGACAGCTTTGAAAACTAGCTGACTTCTGAGGGGATCATCACAGCTGATATTCTTGGTAGATACATGCTCTTGTAGTGGTGAATATGCCCTGAAACGAAGCTCTTCAGTCTTCCAAAAGACTTGCAGAGGGGAGGTGATGGCATCAACAGTACCAGCAGAAGGTTTCTTCTGCCAGTCTCCTTGCCCTATCAGCCAGGGTGAACAGGTTGATCCCTTCCATAGATGTCCAGGAAACAAGGCCAAAACTTTGCTGTCAAGGGCACAAAGGATAAGTATATCATAGGCCTTTAAACTTCATTATCACACCAGATCCAGTAGCTTTGATATGGTTAAAAACTCAGTTCAGAAGTATCTCTAATGTGATTGAAGGAAACCAGGAGAACAAACACCTGCTTGCACTGCTAGCTTCCCAGACTAGCCAGTCATCCTTCCTGATGAAAATCCGTGTCTTTATTTCTAATTTTAGCCTGTCTGTCTGCAGCTCTCAGACCTTGGCTGTAATGTCTTGGCTCTAATGTTCCCAGTTTTCTCTCCCTTTAAAGGTGCTTACACAGTGTACACAAGACGCTTCTCAACCTTTCTGACTGATCGTGGTCCTGGGAGAAGGCCCCAGACTCTCCAAGGCCACTGACTCCAGTCTGTCGTCACGGTGGGTGGTGAGATCTTTTTCCTGCACTGACAGACTGGGCAACCCTGCTCTGCAGGTCTCTTGCTGGAAGGAATCCTTCCTGGGGACTGGAGCAATTTCCATGATTTTCTATCCTCACTGTTTTTTAATAACTTCTTAAAAATGTGTTCAGCAAAGCTGGGGAGAATATTCCAGCACTGGTCACACAGGATCCTCCTGATGTAGTCAGGACATTCAACTCCTCCCTTTTACACCTTCCTGTTAATATAAAAACAAGGGAAGCCAGTCCTGGAGCAGGCACTGCGTTGCAGGTACTGTTTTCCAATGTTTTGTTGTGCCTGATCCAGATGGCTGAGGCTGCTCAGATTGTGCTGGGGGATTGCAGCTCTTTTTCCGCTTTGTGGACTTTCTGTGGACAGGTTACACATTCTCAGGGTTTATTTGCTGTTCCAAATGATTCTGAGAGCTGCCACTTCTAAGGGGTGTAAGTGCCAGTGAGGTGTGCTCTCCTTCCTTTGCCTGGGTGCCAAGGAGTCTCTCCAGGTGATGAAGAAGAAGGGAAGGATTCAGGGGGAGAGGAAAATGGATTTCCATCATGAGGAGAAAGTGGGGAATATTTGCCCTGCATGGGGATGCTTGGGGAACCTAGCTTAACTTCTCACACTGCCTGATATTCATCAATCTGTTGTACTTCAGCAATGTTTCTGGAGACTCGTAAAATGTGCTTGCAGCCAGTTACCACAAGGATCCTGAGAAAGATGGAATCATTTTCATCTTCAACCTCAGACAAGTATTGGTTGGAAAACCTGTACTACATCTCTTCTCACTCATGTCCCCAGTCCTCTTCTCCTTGTCTTTCTGACTGAATTCAGCAGTCAACTCATGGATGCAATGTTTAGGCCAAAACCTGCAGAGAGGCAGTAGACACAGAATTCTTGTTTACAGCAGTAGCCTCAGGCTAGGCCAGGCAAGGACAGTGGCCCCTAGGCTTTTTCCTGGGAGGACAACATGGATCCAGAAGTGCTGTGCCCTTCCTTCCGCAGAGGAGTAGTGCACTCAGGACACTACAAATTTTCAAAATGCCATAAAAATGCAGTAACGACTGCAGAGGTGGCTGGTGTGCTGGAGAAGCAGAGTCCAAGGCTGAATGAAGGCTGTCTTGCATCAATACTAAAGAAGAAAATTTCTCTTTGTGAGTGGGAGAAGTCAAACGTCTTCCTGCTATGGGACAGGAAGAAGAGTTGTCATCTCAGGGATGCTTGCCCCCAGTCCTTGTCCCATAGATTCTCCATAGAATTTGTGCCAGGCAGGGGCAGGGAGTCCAGCCCTTGTCTGCCCACATGGTGTTCTCCGCATGGACAACATCTGTCTGATATAATTCCTCCTTGACTTCTACCAGGTGTAGAGCAGAACATCCTGTCTGCTCTTCCACAGGCAGTGATAATGAGTCCTTTACAACAAGTGAATGTTGCACTTACTTCCTTTCTCTCTGTTTCTGCAGGCTGCTGGTCCATCTGGTGCATTTCATGGCCAAGACAGAAAACAGCCAGGTTTTGTCTCCTCTATTTTGTTGGTAATATTAGCCCCCAAGGCTCTATACCTGTAAGGGTTGCTTCATGCCTTTGACTTGGATCTGTGAGCTGCTTTGCAGGTCAGTAATGAAGAGAGGTCTCCCCTGATCATTGATCTTGAAGAAAAAATCCTGAAGTGATCCTGCCCAGTGAAGCAAGATGGTCAGCACAAAGCCATGCCATAGCTGGCAGCTCCAAGCCCCAGGTGCCAGTCCCACTAAGATGTGCTGGTCTTGCCTTCAGGCTCTCCTGTGCTTTGAGCCACATTCACAGCCCTTGGGAAGAAAGACTGGCCTGGGTGTGAGACCTCTTTGTTTTCTTACCCCCACCATAGGCACAGAGCCTTCCTCCAAAGCAGGGCTGAAAGCAAACTGGCTTGCCAGTGGCTCCTCTGCATGAGCTCTTTGCAGGTGATGGAGCCCTGGCACAGGCTGCCCAGAGGCTGTGAGGTCTCCTCCTTGGAGCCCTTCAGAAGTCGCCTGGACGTGGTGCTGGGCACCCTGCTCTGGGTGTCCCTGCTTGGGCACGGGTGGCACCGGGTGGCCTCCAGAGGGCCCTGCCAGCCTCAGCCACTCTGACTCTGTGAATCAAATCAGCAGACTTGATAACAACAACAACAACAAAGTAATTTTGCTTAACCCTCAGGGCTACCATCCCTGGGTGGCTGACAGACCATGATAGGGACATTGCAGGAATCGCTGCTGCAACAGCTGCTACAACACTGCTTTCCGTGGTGCAGAAAATTGTGTGGCAAACTGTGCGATAAAAGGTGTTTATCACTCCTAGACCTGTACAGTCAACTTAGGACCCATCAACCTTAACTCACCCACCCCAATTGCCTTGCAGCCATCTGTGCCTGCAGGGACTCACTACATCAGCTGTGATGACAATTGAAACTGGCCCCATCTTTTATGAAAAGCCTCCTCCTTCCCTTCCAAAATGAAGTGGCACACGTCTCATAAACCTTTCTTTCTTGGCTCTGGTGAGAGATGTGTGTCAGGGCACAGACAAGAGGAACACATTCAGGCACAGATGTACACCAAAACAGATAAAAAAGGAGGGGGGAGAGAAGTTGGCTAGGGAACAAGTATTTTTAATAGTGTTCCCTTTAACAGAGCCTAAAGAGAAGTAACACTTCATTTTACCTTTTCTATTAAAGCAAAGAGCTCACCAGTGTCAGTTGTGTGCAGGTGCTATGCACAGTGGGAAACAACCCAAACCAGCATGTGTTCTTTGAAATATTTCTTTTAAACAGACACTAAGTATTTTCAGCTTTCAGAGAATGTGGTTCGAAATAACAAGTAGATAAAATATCATTGTGCTGTGCAAGGGAGGATACGTGCAGTTATCTTCTGCGATTTCACACTAATATTTAGCTATCATATAGCACTCTCTCTGCTGACCCCACTGTATAAACATGCAGTAATTAACCAGCACCCTCCCAGCAGCCTGTAGGTTGTTTATCCCGTCCCCAGGTTGCAGGCAAGGAATTTGGAGAGATGATGAAGCTTATCCAGACCCACTCAGGATTTCTAAGGCAAAGCAGAGAGCAGGATCAGTCCCTGCAGGATACTTTCCCTGGCTCTGCCTTTAATGTTACAGCCTGGAGACACATCAGAGCAGTCCTTAGTGGAGAGGAGTACACCTGCAAAAACTACTAAAGCCGTTTCACACCCATGGCAGTGTCTGGAGCAGAAGAGGCACAGAGGGGAGCCACGGGAGTGCTGTAAATCAGAATGGAGACAGAGCAGTGTGGGAAAGCTTGCCTGGGCTCTGCCGCTTGCTGGGAGCTTTTCCCAGTGCTTTTGGTGCTTCTTGTTTCTCATGGCTACAAGCTGCATACAGTGTAAAAAGCTCCTCATTGACTAATCATCCAGTTTAATTACAGTGTGTGGTTCGGTTGTGGAGGAGGTGTGAAAATGAGAATACAAGCATTGCACTAATTCACTGCAGGTACAGGGCTGCAGGAATGGTTCATGAGCATCCTAGAGCTTGTAGTGCCCTAGAAAAGATGTTGTCCCTCACCTGCTTCCCAGAGGGGCTGCCTATCTCTCTCATTTCATCACATTCGCTATCACTGCCATCAGAAGCAGGAAGCTGAATAACAGAGAGTAGTTCTCAAAAAATAAAATAAAATAAAAATTAAAAAATAGCAATGTTACACGTGAAATTATTAGCTTCTCACACTTTACACCTGATTTTGCTTTAAGCTTTGAGTGATGAGGAAGAAGATGTCATGGACCACTGAGATTATTTTCACCATAGGAAGTGACGTGAAGCAAAAGGCAATCTTCATGTGGAATTATAGAATCACATAATCATTAAGGTTGGAAAAGACCTCCAATTAGTCAAATCATGTTGAAACTTCAATTCACCATAAGGGCTGCATTTTTTTTTTTGTGCAGCAAGGTCAGTAAACTTGGGGGTGTACTAAAAAGTACCATTTCATTTTTCTCATTTTCTCCTGAAGGAATCTATTGATACAATTGTATGGACAGTTAGTTGAAAAACAGGTTTAAGGAAAGCAACAACATTTTTTCTGGCATAATACTCAGGAAGTTTTGGCTTGGCTATTTAGAAAGGCTGTTATTTTTTTCACTTTGCTGCATGGAAACTGTGTATGGCTGCTATTTTTCATGGCTCAACACATTCTTATGCCTTTGCATAAAAGTCTTAAACTGCAGCAACATTGCCACCACTTCTAAAACAAGCAGCATAATGCAGTCCTGACCATAGGAGCTCGTATCCGTTACAAAAAATCAAACTGCATGTTTTTCCAGGTGCTACCATCTTGGAAACAAGGCACACGGGGATCCAAAAATGTGTTTCAGGACTTAACATGAGGCCTACAATTAGAATTTTTTATTGAATTTTATTATTGCAAACTGCTTTCAACTGAAGTGTACATTTGTTTAAACACCTTCAAACCCAAATTTGCTCTGACCATTGAAGTTATATTTTCAGAGTCAGTAGAAGAAAATAGTGCAGTTTAATTGGCAATGTTATTTCTTGTGACTGAAACACTTTATTTAAATCAGTAATATTTTGCAAAGATGAATGTTTTAAAATACACTGCAAACATTTTAAGAGTGCAGAATAAAGTTTCTTAGTGGAAGTGTGTTGTGCTGTACATGAGCAATGTAACATTTACACCCCAACCCAAGTGCACATGGAAAAATATGGATGGTGCAATTCAGAGTTACTGCGTAACTCAGACAAGTTGCCCCAGGTCTCTTTTTCAGCATTATCTAGCACATGTATCTTCAGTTGTCTCCAGATGGATTTAACCCTGATAGCTGAAGCACCTCGTTAGCTGAAATTTTAAAGGAGTTTGAAGAAATCATGCAGGCTTTTTATAAAACTCTCCTGGCTCCTTTGAAAATGAGCCTTCAGGTCCTAGTTTCCCCCTGCAAAATGGGAGCAGTGATATTTCCTGTTCTCTGAAATGTGCCTACATATTTTGCATGTTAATACAACATTTAACCCACCTTGCCTGTCCTCACCACGTGGTACTCCAGTTTGAACAGCACAATGCAGACCAATCTGCACAAGATGGTGCCAAGCTCCCAGCTGTCGTCTCAAGAACCTCAGGGTTCCAGAAGAACAGGTTGCAGGAGAACTGGCACTGCACAGCTACTTCTGCAATGTCTCTCAGTGTCAAATCAGAGACCTGATGTGTTGCTGGAAAAAGACTTCTGGCATGTCCAAGGATGTTGGTGAGACACAGTCCAGCCCCGATATTCATGTGGGGACTCCTTTTCCATTAGATCATGACAGTTTAAGCATTAAGTGCAGAAAGAGAATTAGGTGTTAGGAAATTCTGAATGCTGTCTAGGTCTGGGTTTGACCAGAGCATACAACACATACATGTGTGCACACGTTGAATTAGTAATTTTAAGTATTACAACACTTCTCAGATTAACACCAGGAAATTTCAAAAAAATATCAAAACTCCTTAAAATGAAGTCAAAATACCTTGTTTGGGATCTTCATAGATTTTCTTGGGAGTTTTATCTAAATCACTCATATTTATCAATTGTTAATTTTTTGTACATGTTTTGCAGCCCTTATCGTTTCTAGATTCAGAATGGGTTAGAATTGCACAATGATATTAATTTTAGAGATAAAATTCAGTAGCACAATGTGCATCTGATCTGAAGTCACAGAATCACAGAATGCTTTGTGTTATCATAGAATATCATAGAATGGCTTGGGTTGGAAGGGACCTTAAAGATCATCTAATTCCAAACCCCATGCCATGGGCAGGGACACCTTCCACTAGACCAAGTTGATCAAAGCACCATCCAACCTGGCTAATCTGTAGCTCTAGGCTGGAATATGTTGAAATTTTCTAACTCAAGACCTGAGTTCAAATAATATAAAGCTTTTCATGTAGTCATAGTTATATATACCAAATCTACTGTATCAGCAGTGTGTTATAAATGTAATATTGACTTATTTGGGAGTATGGCAAACAGTAGAATGTCCTTGAGAAAGGCTGAGTATAAAGGAAAAAAGAGGTCACCTTTGCCCCACTGGGAAGACTCATAACAAATGGCAGAAGTGGGGAATGTGGGTTAGTGACAGACCAGAGCCAAAAGCCAAGGCTGCTTTCTTTCAGCACATCCTCAATATGTCCCTCTAGCCTCCCTCACTCTGCCTCCTGGCAGGGTACAATGTAGATATTTGTGGTGCCTCCTTTCTCTTAGAGAGGACAGGTTAGAAATAAAAACAATGTCCCTCTGGGATGCCTCCAAGGGTGTAATCTCTTTCACAGTTTACCAAATTATGAGACTGATGGCCTCTCCTTAGGCATAATTCCAGGAGACCTCACCACCAGGACTTTTTTTCATCCACCTGTCACAGATTTTCAATAGGTTTCATCATGAACTTCTCTGCTAGACCCTCCTCAACAATGTAAAAGGGTTCAATTTCTCCCTGTGTTCAACATGGGGTTAGGGCCAGCCCAAACATCATGGCTAATCCCATGGTTTTAGGAGATACTAGGTAGTACTTATGCAACATTTGCTACTTCCAACCCAGCTGCATGGACTAGAGCACAAGGTCTGGGATGATTTTGGCAGGAAGAATAAAAAGACACAAACCTTTTCTGTAATGGTGTTGGCATATCTGTATTTGTTACCTTTGTCCTGCTACAGTAAGGAATTTCCCTCTTTTATTCACTGTTCTTAGCAAATATTGACCAGAGTCATCAATGAGTAGAAATCCCATTCCAGTGTAAATCAGGCATGAACTTGTTCTATGTTTTAAGAAGTCCCCCTGCCTACTCCAGTCCCTCATCCTGAGTACTTATGTTCATTGCTTTCACCGTGAAGAAACAACATGCAGGAGGTCAGGGTAGGTATGAGAGGAGAGAGAAACATCCTTGGCAGCCAAGGTACAAAAGCGAGTAACTCCATAGTAAGTCCTGCAGGTCTTTAAAGTGTCTTCACATATCCTTTTCTGCCTGCTCCCCCCTCCACCATGTGTAGTAATTGCTTACTAAAGTTTAGTTCTCAGAATCCTGCCAGTTTCTCTCTCTGTCCTTGACCATGTTGGTGGCTCATTGGTAGGTTCCACTGACATAGTCCTAAATGAAGTAAGGGCTTCACTCTCAAGCCAAGGGTCCTAGAACTGCCCTGAGCATCTAATCCCACAGGAAAGCCTCTTGCAGCACTTCCAGAGAGAAAACTACCTCTTGTGGTGGTTTTACTGTGCTAGGCAGCTGAACACCACAACCGCTCTCTCACTTCCCCTCCTCAGATGAGGAGGAGAAGAAGTAAAGGAAAGAACAACTCTCAGGTTGAGATAAGGATAATTTAATTAAAGAGAAATATATATATATATATGTTAAGGAAATATTATTAATTAACAATTCACCTAAAGGTAAAAAGGGAAAAAAGGGAAAGGGGAAAGGGAGGGGGAAAGGGAACAGTGAAAACAAAACAAGTAAAGGCTATGTGGAAGTGCAGAGGAAATAAATTATTCTCTACTTCCCGCAAATGAGCGATGCCTGACCACGTCCTTGAAGCAGGGCCTCAACGCACGTAGCTGGTGTTCGCGAGGAGGACAGACGTTTTCACAATGAAAGCCCACCCCTCCCCTCTTCTTCCTTCTTCCACCTTTTATTGCTGAGTGTGACATCATATGGTATGGAATATCCCTTTGGTTGGTTTAGGTCAGCTGCCCTGGTGATGTTTCTTTCTCACTTTTTGCCCACTCCCCAGGAGGGTTAGAGAGAGTCCTGATGCTGTGCCAGCACTGCTCAGCAGCAGACACAACACTGGTGTGATAACACTGCTGTTCTAGCTACAAGTGCAGAGCATGGCACTTGTATGGGCTGCTGCAGGGAAAGTTAACATCCCAGCCAGACCCAGTACACCTCCCTGAGAAATGACAAGATGGCTCTGCGCACACAACCCACAAACACAACTGCATCTTTGCACTAAGAAGGCAATTTTTGCTAAGTCACATCTGATTTGTTACCTATTATCTTTCCTAAATCTTTATAAACTGAATGGCATCCAAATATTTCCCTCCTGCTGATTAGGCAGTTAGGATGATTTTCCCTGAGATATATTAGTTTGTGTGTTGTTGTTGTTGTTGTTGTTGTTTTCCTTTTTTTTTTTTTTTTTTTTTTTTTTTTTTTTTTTTTTTTTTTCTCAGTTGAATTTAATTGTGCCATTTCCTGCCTGTATTTCCAACCCTGAAAGTCCCTTTGGAGAAAGGATTTCTCTGTCCTCACCGGTGTACACATAAGGAAGACTAAGCAATTGCCCAGGGCAGAAAAACAGGAAGGAGAAAAGTAATAAAGGTTCTCAGTTCCCAGGTCCCATTGATTTCATATGCACTGAGAGGTCTGCAGTGGGAAATCAGCACCATGCAGGCATATGAAACACAACTGATCCCTGAGACAGAGAGACAGGAGAGCTGGTAACAAGTTACCAACCTCCAGTAATTTAAGAATCATTTTGTTAACTACTTCAATATGTTGGGCTTTTATATTAAAAAAAATAAAAATAAAAAAAAAATAAAAAAATAAAATTCTTTTATAGTGTAAATAAAGTCATTAAATAAAATCAGGATCAGTTATAATCCCTGCAGATTTCTCTCCGACTGAGTATATTGCTGTTTACCATTAGCATTTGTTTCCAATCTTTTATTCAGTTTTCACTCCACATAATAAAGTTCATGTCCAAGTAAGACACTCCAAATGTTAATAACAAAGAATTTACCAAGTGTTCCAATCAACTGAGTATTAGAGTGAAACCATCCAGACACTGAAGTGATCTGCTTTAACATTTCTTTCACACACACATACACGCACAATTCTTTTTACACAATTCACATGTCATTTGGTTGCTCTGTCACTGCATTTTTGACAAGCCAGTGACATATTATTAAAAAAAAAAAAAAAAAAGAATACTCCGATACTTTACCCAATAAGAATGATTTAAAGAATATTGTTTCTAGTGGTAAGGATCAGTGCCTCTTATAATTTGCAAGATAAAAGTCAATAACAAGTATATAAATCCTGTAATTTATCAAATTTTGAAAATTTTAATGTGCTGTACCCAAGACAGTGAAAAATAATTATACAATTGTTCTTCACACAAGAGGTGTTTACAGCTTGGAGTAATTATTCCCTTCCAAGATTCCCAGAACACTTCAGAAGATCATTGAAACCAAGATCATGAAACCAACTTACTGTATGGTGTTAAGAAGTTCAGGGAGCCTTACAGTTATTTACAGTTCTTTAGGCTGCAACTTCATAAAACATGGTCAAAAATTAGAACATGTTGATAAAGATGTTCTCCCAGACTCCTGAGTCTTTGAGGAGAGCCTGGATTATTTTCCAGCTGTGCAATTCATATACATGAATTTTCCAGATTAGGTCAGCTCCAGTTTGAAAAATGAGTAGAGTTCAAGAGTTCTGAATAAGTTTTGTTCTGTGATTTTTGCTGTATTCAGAAGTTTACCGGGTAGAAATCCCCACACATCAAACCAAGAAAATGTTCCCATGAACTCCTGTAAAGACTGAATTTTTGGCAGCTCTGCTGAAACCTAAAACAAGCGTGAGAGAGCTACAATCGACAAAAATTATTCATCAACATTTTCACTATATATGGATGTGTTTTATTTATATGAATATTTTCTATGTGTTACGTTCTATGAGCTGTTTGCCTGTTATTCATCATCAAAGAATCTCTGGGCATGCACCAGGATTTTAGTTCCATTTTCTTGTAGCCTTACTTCAGAAGCGCTGATTTCCTACTGATCTCGCTTTTCTGAGGGCTGTAAGCACTCCCCACCACTGAGCAGGAGACCACTGGTCATGAGAAACGCAGAAATAGTGTCGTGCTTGTGGCCTATCTGCTGATCTGAGTAATGTGAATTAAGAAACCTTGATACGGTCCTATGCTACCACATTAGATTGAAGAAAACCAAATCAGATTATACCAGGCCATCTGAATTCAATTCTTTTATTAATTAGAGGGGAAAATCCTAGATAAAATAGAAGTAGAAGATAGTTTTCTTTAGAATAGTATCAAAAAAAAAAAAAAAAAAAAAAAAAAAAGTTACAGAGGCTCTGTATTCTTTGCAGAACCTGTAAGAAGAGAGAAAGAGATTAAAGTAACCCAGTAATTATAAATATGTTTGTCCCCATTACACTTATCCACATTTCCACCATTCTGATGAGGTAAAAAAGCCTTACAAGAAGAGCCAATGCATTCAAAGGTGGCATGACAAGGCTCACTGCAAAGGATGGACAAGCCTTTGTTCATCTCCATCCTCTTCACCGTGTCTGTCTCCAACCTTCCCTTCAGCTCCTCACCTCTTAGTTTCTTTCCCCCAGCCCAAAGAAAGAAAAATGTGCAGATGGGTCTCATAACTCTGTGCAAATGGTGCCTCTGTGAATATTTGGGTTTCAGGAATGAGAGACAAATCTGAATGTGTCCAGCTCCCAAAGTACTCGAGGCATCTCTCTGACAGAGTTATAGTTGCCCCAAATGAACCTTCCAAAGATTGTATTAATCAGAGATTTCTATATTCCCCACCTCTACCAAGATGGGGGGGAAATAAAGGAATGGCAAAAACTCTTCCGAACATCTTGCACATAACTGATGATCCTGTTAGCAAGCTGGAGTACTGTTCTCAGAGCTACCTCCGGAGCATTCCTGGCCTGCAACGTAAACCAAGGTAGTCGTGTGCAATAACAGTCAGGAGGAAAAAACAAGTAATTCCCACAAGAGACCATCCATAGCCACAGGAAAACGATACAACACTCTAAGTAAATAACTAACTGGAGGGGGCTGACAGTCTTCTTTTGGCTAACAGGAGGGGATGCACATTTGGATTGAAATTGACAGCCACTTCTGGGATGGAAGGGCTTTCATTTGTGGTGCTGAGTATGATGGATCAGTAACAGCATAAAAGTTGCAGATCCACAGCTACATTCATTAATAGCTGCTTCTGGGAGGATTTTAGATATTCAAGAGAAGGAAAAATGTTATCATGTAGGAAGGGAAATTCTGAGAGTGTAAGACATCTGGTTTGTCAGTAGGCTATGCCTGGAGAGGGGAAGGAAACATAGCATGTGAGGTGCAAAACATCTCTTTAACTGTACAGTCTCAGAACAATATTCTCCTGGATGTGTCTCTGTTCCTATGTTTAGGTTTCTTATTTAACCCACGGACTATATGACCAGTGCTGTTCCAGTGCCATGCGTAATGCAGAAATATTTGAAATGAAGAGCAGTTAGGGTTACTGCAACATTAAGGCTCAAGCATTTAGAAGGCAGGACCCTTTTAAAGCCAGGCTTTGCTGAAAACAGCACCTTCTATTTTTCAGTTTTTACGTCTCAGAGCTAGCTGCTCATGCTGCTGGCACATGGCGGGGTAATCACAGCAACAGGGAGTGGTATTGCCATATGGGCCAAGTGAAGCTAGACTGATTTTCCCCACCTGAGAATGCGATCCATAATCTTTCACAGGTGGATTTGGCCAAAACTAGGATGTAGCAAGATGAGTACAAATAAAAAGTGATGGTAGCTGGTAGCAAAGTTACCATGGCCTCTTCTGCATGCAGTGAAAAATCCAAATCAGACGTTTGCAGTTCCTTTCACCTCTTTCTCTCTTTTTCTTTTCATTTTATTTTTCCCTCTGCATGTATTTGATGGCCAGGTAAATTGCTCATTCCTGCTCGCATGGTATCAATGCACCATTTTTGCAGATGTTCAGGCTCCTGGCAGGTCAGGGTCCCTGCTGCAGTGGGGACCTCTCTTCTGCTGAAGGAAAACCCTTCCCTACAACTATTTTCCTCACATATGAAGACCAGACCTGGGGCACCGCTACCCCCAGGCTATCATGTTTAACTAGTTGCAAGTGGGGGAATTTTCCAGTGGTCCAGCCAAGCGAATGCTTATGAGGACACAGAGCATACACAAGGCCTGTACGTATGCACAGAGGGGATGATCTAAAAGTTTCCTGTTACTGCAGTGCAGCTACTAAATGTAAATTGACAGAATGCAAAGAATATTATCACGGAAACATCAGCAAGCAGAGTAGCCTGTGGGAAAACATCACAGGAAAAGGAAAAAAGAGTTCCCCTCCACATTTGGAAATTTGGATGAAGTGCTAAGCTGCAGGGGTTGGATCTTGAACTAAATGTCAGTGCTTTGGGGTCAGTGACCTTACCTCTACAGTACTTTATTGGTAGTGTGATAGATAATTTATAGCTTTAAAAAATGCTGGAAGGACATACTCTTTCATGGAACATATGGTTTGGATTTGTACTATGTCCATTACTCTTGTTTCTGACAGTCTGTAATAAGTCTATATAAATTTGTTACTAAATAACTATTCTCTAATAGATACACAGTATTTCCATTATTCGACAATATTATTGTCACAGGGATTCATAAGTCAAGTCCAAAAGCTCTTATGAAATGTGTGACTATGTGCCAGGATTTCACTTTGACATGCAAGCTTCAATTTTAAATATAGTCATATAAGCAATAAAGGTTCAAAAATTCAGCTTGAATTCCTTCTAATAATAGCCTTTTTTATTTCCTTCTTTTAAATAAAATTGACACTGACAGCATATTGGCAGGGTTAAAACAATCCTGTTATTACAAGCCTTTAATCACAATAAAAAGGAAACAATGTATTTTTTTTTGAAAATATTCCTTTGAAGCATTACTGTCTGATTACCTCATAATTTCTTTATCTCTTAGCTAGTCCCTGCCAAGCCTGTGTTTCATTCCTCTATCTGTGCAGAATGACATTTTTTCCCCAAATAGAAGTTGAATTTCTCTCAGTGGCTGATAATTTCCTTTCTATTTCTGATATTCCAGCAAGAATCACTAAGAGTGATTTATCAAGGGAAAAAAAGTTTAAATTATATTGATAACTTTCTCCAACATTAAAACAATCTGTAAGTTTGTGCCTGTTGTTTAGCAGAATGTCACTATTTGCATAAGCAATAACTAGCCATTTCTTTCATGTTGGCAATACTGAGTTCCTGTGGCCAGAGGATTTAGTGCCTGAGTCAGCACCCAGCTAAGTCAACAGAGTTTTGCCATCAGCTTCCAAGGGAAAAGGTTCAGGTTCCAGGTAAGGAACAGCTGAAAGGTCTGCTTTTTTTTTTTTTTTTTTTTTAACTGAAGGCTAATTCTTTCATGAGATTCAGGGAAAATTATGCAAAAGCTTTTGTTTCTTTCATTATTTTGTCCTAGCAGGAAAGGGTCACTGCTGAGATGTTATGTCTAGTAGAGACTGCCAAGGTTTGTCATTAAGCACGATCACTTGGGAATGTTCCAAACACTAACACTTTTATAATCGAGATAATGATATTTTCAGTCAAGTGATATGCACTTTTTGCCAAACCCAAGCAGTGCAAATGCAACTTCTCTTTGGTCATATTGGCGGGGCCTGTATTGCATGGCAGGTGTCCTCCACAGCTTTCCCCCTGAGAGGTTGCTCTGGGGCCCTCCTGGAGCATTTTGAGGCTCCCTCTTGACTTTGAGCCTGGGTTTCCTCTGCAAAACTAGCCAGGATTGCCTGGAAATTGTGCACATCTGAGTCTTGTCCCAGCAGGAGAAACACTCCTGGATCCCACATTGCAGAGGAAGAATTTATCATTGCCTATTCCCATTATTCTGTCTCTCTGTTCATCTTATGACAAAACACAACAACAGAATTAGCAAATGTTCTGTTTGCCATTTTTGTACTGCAACTTTCAAACATAGTTTGCTATTTTCATTTTTCAAAAATCAAGGCCTATTATGTGGCTGTTCTATTTCCAAGCCAAGTGTTAACTCCAAATTTACCTATGCAAAAGAGGCATTACAAACATAATCACTCATCTTATTACCATTGGAGATGGGAAATCTCTCATCAGCATACAAAGAAAACAAGAGTATTCTGTTCCAATGTTTGACATAACTGTATCTTCTATTACTAATAAAAATATATTGCACATATAAATTGCATTTCATGCAAATATCCCTGTGTGCATTACAAAGGTTGAATTATCGTTATCCTTGTTTTACAAATTGCCTGCCAGTGTCACAGTGAAAACCATTATATCATTATTCCTTCAGCTAGATCTTTTTAATCACTAGTGGCCTGGGCTGAGCTCAAAATCCAACTCCCACGCAAGTATCAAACTAGTATTTAACCCTCCTCATTGTCCCTGGTGACACTTTCATGGAAGTAATAGTGATGAGCTTGAACATGTTGCTGAGTGCTGCATATTTGTGAGAGAAGAGCTCTAAGAGCATTGTGCACTCCAGTCTGCCATCCCTGTGAGCCACTTCTGGAGTAAAACAGGACTTACCTACCAGTTCATCGCCAGTAAGTTGTGAAAGAACTGCAGATATCAAGATAGATGGGCTTCAAGAGAGGAGAGGTGGCTCCAGATCATTTATGATTATGGATCAGGCAACACCTCCTTTAAGTAATAAAGTGCTGCAGAGAGCCTGTAAGTCTTTCCCTTTTGCACGTACATCAAAAGGTCTTGTGACCTTTGCATCGCCACAAGAGCAAGCAGTTAGTAAGAAACTCATCCTAGACCAGACTAAAAGAAGGCTCTCTTAACCCTGTTCCCTGTGAAGGACAAAAAAAAACACTATTGAATGGTGGTGTTGCAGAAACACTTCACCCAACCATCTGTGAGGCATCCCAGCCCTAGGACTCTGCATGTTTCACATGGACACGAACCTCCCGCAAGATGGATCTGCTTGTGCTGTAATGCACTCTTCTAAGGCAGTGTAAATCCCAAGGTAGGATTTCCTCCAGAGAGTGAGTGCATATTTGCTGGAACGTGTTGGAAAGGAAGTACTGCTCAGTCAGAAGTGCTGGCTTGGCCTGCTCTTCCTCCGCAGGGCTGCTCTTCCTTCTCACCTGCATGTGGAGGCCATTTTCCACACACGACCATGAGGACAACCCAGCTCTATGTAACTCCATGCTCCACAAAGCCAATGTCAGTGTACCTTGTATTATATCTTACATGGACTCTGGCTTTATGCAAAAGAGGAACCCAAACCCTTGATATAGACCTCTTAGGAATTTGGGCCCAAAAGCAATTCTTAGATTGATAGGTCTGACTTCAGCTAGTTCACAAGGTAGATGATGTCACAAATCCTTTTCCATTCTTTAGGAACAAAAACTGATTAAACTAAGTCATTTCAGACTTCAGGTAGCTTAACCATATGCTGCTACAAGCAAAGAACAGGGGAGAATTAGATGCCCAGTATTTGGAGACTCAAGAGATGAGATATGCCAAAACAGCTCCAGCTTTCATCATTTTTCCTGATGAAAAGTAAGGAGGAAAACCATTGTGAAAAGCTCCTCGTGAAAGAGGCCAAGCCTCCTGCTCACTTCAGAGAAGACCTGGCAGTGCCGGGACCAGCTTCATCAAAGCACAGAAAAACCATGGGGATGTTTACATTATTAGCAGTGGAACTGAGCAAAAGAAAAAGTTGCAGAAAAGACAGAATTATTTCTTCTAAACCTTGCTAAACTCCTTTGCCAACACGCCCAGTCGAGCCATTTGAACATGTTCAGGTACTTGTTGGCACAGCTTATATAGTTTTTACCTTCTCCTAGTGTTTGTACAGATTTCTGGAGAAATACATTATCAGTATTAGCTGAGTTTCCAGTTCACTGGGAATATAGAAATAGCCTTATCTAAAATGTGTGGGCTCCTGCAGTACTGATAGATTTTACATATATATACATATATATATGTATTCATACACATTTATATTTCAGCACTAAAAGCATCAATTAGCATCCATTTTTTCGGAAAAATCCATATTTTTCAACAGGATGCTGGGTGCATGCCCCCTGCCCGGGGCTAAGTATATAACAGTTTTGTCTCCTACGGAATTTATTCCAACTCTCCTGAGCTTGAGGAATCACATATATGAACTCTGGTAGAAAAGTCCAGTATCTGGTCCTGTCATTTTTAATCTCAAGAGGAGCAGCCAATAAGCAAGAACTAGAAATAAGTAATATAATAATAATGTATTTTGTGAATTTCAGCAGGGAAACATGTTTGAAGAAATTATATAAAAGCAGCTATCTTTAGGTGTTAAAAATACATTGAGCGTCTTTTGTGTGGTGATCATTTCATGCTACATAGCTGTTCAATATTTTGCTTTTTCACAGCTCTATGTGTTTTCCTAGTAAAAGGTTTATCCCTTTATAAATCCCAACTCAGTCATTTAGAATCATAGCACTTAACTCACCAAAACTTGACCCAGCTGATGACTGCCTTTGCCCAAGAGGAGCCAGGTAACAACCCTTGGGGAAGAATGCAAAGCCCAAAACTGAGCACCTCCATCTGTACACAGACCTGCAGTTGCCTTTGTTGCACCTACCTGAGAGGAAGGGCAGGTGGGGAGGAAAACTGCTTATAGGAGGGTAGGAGCTGAGACACAGGATACATTCATACATCCTTTGGTGGTGAGGGAAAGGGAATGTGCTCAGTAAGTTTGCAGACGACACCAAGTTAGGTGCGTGTATCGACCTGCTCGAGGGTAGGAAGGCTCTGCAAGATGATCTGGATAGGCTGGACCAATGGGCCGAGGCCAACGGTGTGAAGTTCAACAAGGCCAAGTGCCGCGTTCTGCACCTGGGGCACAAC
>CM021766.1:134594402-134606947 GCA_011076525.1 Nettapus auritus | reverse complement strand
AGAACTTCTTTACTGAACGGGTTGTTAGTCACTGGAATAGGCTGCCCAGGGAAGTGGTTGAGTCACCATCCCTGGAGGTCTTTAAAAGACGTTTAGATGTAGAGCTTAGGGATATGGTTTAGTGGAAGATTTGTTAGTGTTAGTTCAGAGGTTGGACTCGGTGATCTTGTAGGTCTCTTCCAACCTAGACTTTCTGTGATTCTGTGATTCTGTGATATGTAGACATGTTGATAGACCAGATTCAGGCTAACAAGCTATGTATGGCAAAGACAGTAGCTTTATTTATCTGCTACCTGAAATCCTTTTCATTGAAAAGTGTGAATAACAAAATGTGTCTCTCCAGGAACACTTGTTCAAGTAAGGTTATTAAGGAAATTTGGATGGACGTGGTTTCCATTGAAATAAATGAAGGTCTGCCCAAACAGAAAGATTGCTTAGAACCATTTCAGCTCTCTTGAAACTATTGTTAAAACTTAAAAGAAGAAACTGTGCTGAAAATGCTGAAAAAGAGAGTTTTGATATTTTCTGAATGAATCCTTTCTGATATTTCATTTTTAAACATTTTCCAAATTCAAAATGAAACAGAATTTTAATTCTATAAATCAAAGTCTTGTAATTAGACAGAATTAGACAGCTTTTTTTTTTTTTTTTTTTTGTCTGTTTGTACATTTTTGTTGTTGTTTTTATTTTTCCCCTTTCAAAATGAAGGCAAATTTTAAAATCCTAAAAAGCTCTGGGAGATGACATTTTTTTCTGAGCATAAATCTAGCACACATGGTTAAGTGACTTTGATTTACATTCACTCCCTTCTGCCTGTATATTGCAAAGAGTTTAGAGCTTAAGTTTTCATAGAAAAATATTTCAAAGTCATGTATCTCAGTGTTTCTGAAGTAAAAAACCCTGATGTGATGAATGACAAATCACAAACAGGGAATCTGATTTAACACTTGAATTCATGTCTGGTTTAGAAACTAAAGCAAACTATGTAAAGAAGTTAATGGGAGAAATGAATTCACAAGAAGTCTGAGGTAATGGAATTTCCCTTTGTGTGTTCTTTGAGCATGTTTTTCTTTGTGACTTATTTGCTTGGATCCATTAATGAAATAATATTCCATATCTAAATAATTGAGACAGGTTTTTTTTCTGAGTATGTCTCAGGCACTTATTATATATAGCCTATAATCATTGCAAAATGCCAAAAAATTAACAAGATTAGAAGATGCAATCAGATAATTACACAGATATTAAGTATTTTTGCTTGTATGCTAAAATATTTTTTTAAATCTTCATACATCAAACTTAGAAAATGCCTGAAGGAGAGAAACACATTTTTCAATGAATATTTAACACCATACATAGGGACATTTCAGTTGTCCGAAACATCTTGGGAAGTTGACTGGTCTATGCGAAGACTTAAACGAGGAGAGGGAATTAATGAGATGCCACATTTATTCATCATTATTCTTCACTCTTGTAAAATCCTAAGCACAAAGTAACAGAAAAGGATTGCACCTCATTATTCCCCCCCACCACCCCCCCCAAAAAATAATTGCTTTGATTTCCATTAATAGTAACATTGTCATAACTTCCCACAGAATGAGCCAGACTGCCAAAGGCAGTTATAAGTCAGTATAATGTCTGCAAGCTGAGGACCTGTCCTGCCCTGATGCTCCAGCCCCTCTCCAGCCCTGCCTAGTAGAGATCACATACACGGTCAGCAGAAAGCTTCACTGTGGGGAAAAAAATAATAAATAAATAAATAATAATAATAATAATAATAAATAAATAAATAAATAAATAAATAAATAAACACTGAACCTGGAGCTTGGATAGTTGCAGTAGAGACCAAATTAATTGTTCTCTCCAATTGTGTGGGAGAGATCACATCTGTAACTAACATTTTGCCAAAATTCTCTGTCCCTTCAAAGAGATCTGAAGTGCCAGCAAGGAGCTGGACAATATCCCATCACCCAAAGCCACGACTTGTTCAGTGTCCTGTGTCTATATTAATTACCTTCAACCTGCTTTGTTGCTTCAACCAAAGCAGGTTACTCTGCCAGAACACTGTTTCTGAACCTAAGTACTCAGCAGGAGCACTCTTCCAAATGTCTGCTAGAGACCCTGGTTAGATAGTGCCCAGCTACAGTGACAACAGCCACAAAATGTTCCTATACAGCTATATCCATAAAATTGTGATTTTGCTAGGTTGTGTATTTTCATGTGGTAACTAGGAAGGTGAGAAGAAAGCCCAGTATATTATGGACAGAAGGGAGCAAGAAGAGGCTGGGAGTTGCTAGAACAGAATAGAGTGGAATGGAATGGATGGAATAGTTCAACTAGAAGGGACCTGCAAAGATCATCAAGTCCAACTGCATGGCCACCTTAGGACTAAACAAAAGTTAAAGCATATTGATGAGGGCTTTATCCAAATGCCTCTTGAACACTGACAGGCACTGGACATCCACCACCTCGCTAGGGAGCCTGTTCCAGTGATTGACTACCCTCACAGTAAGGGAATTTTTCCTAATATCTAATCTGCTATGTTTTAGGTCATGCAGTTGCATTCCAAGGTGTTTGTCCATTAAGTTCTAACTGTGCTGACCCTCCTGTTGTGCCTGCCTGCAGGCACGTGAAAGGAATAATATGCATCCTGTCTGCATGAGCAACATCCCCTACCAAGCCATGTTAGATGTCACTTCTCGGGAGACAAATGCTCCCAGAGGGGCCAGGAGAGACACACATACCCCTGAGATACTCTTAAGGAAAAAAGTGTACACTACAGGGCCTGACACTGGGAAAGCCACAGGGGAAATCCCAGCAGGGGTTTCTGTCAGTCTCATCAGATGTGCGCAGCCATGGATATGCCCTGAAAATACCCATACAGACACAGTGCATTTCTGCTTCTCTTCATGCTCAAAGCAGGCATAGCAGCTTTTGCAGTTTTTCAGCCAATGTTTTTTCCCTTCCAGGTGATGTTTGGCTCAATACAGAGACAAAGGACAGGGAGGGAAAAGACAGTGCACGGGGGCTCTCTTTCTGTTATTAAATAAACCAGTTTGGTGAGGTTTCTGTGGCTGATGGGCAAGTACCTGTGTCAGCTTCCATGTGGCTGGCCCACCTCACCTCCTAGGCTGGACAGTCATGCCCAGAACCTCTCTCAGCAGAGGTCACTGGTATACATTAACACTGAAGCATGCCCTGGAGATGTCTATGGCTGGACAGAACAGGTCTAAAACTATGCTGAGGTATGTATAAAAAATTAAACAACCCATGTCATTGGGAGCCTGAACCCCTGTCCTTCATTATTTATTGCAATAGATGCAGCTGCCCTCTCCTGCCGCCACAATCTGTGCTTAAACTGCCCTCACACCCTGATGGAGGTAATTTAAAGCCCTGGAGGCATCTCCATAGATGCTGTGGCTATTGGGCAAGATGCTCTGGCAGGCAGGACCCACCTTAGGGGCCGCAGGAACCCCTTGCAGGCACAATCCTTCCTAAAGACCCTTTCCCCCTACCAGCTCTGTGCACCCTGCAGCTGGTGTGACACTCCAGACCTTGCTGGAGCGCCGTGCCCATCCATGGTTTTCTCCTGTCTAGATCACTCATATGGGTGCTTTACTTCTTTTGGACTTGGTGTGCCTGCTGTGGAAAGAAAGTCATGCTGCGAGACTGCCTGAAGGAATTTGGACTATTTCTGCCTTGTATTTGGGCACTGAGATTTTATTTGCCTGTAATCAGAAACATTACTTTCTCCTCCCCCCAATAAAATGATTCTTCTAATATTTAAGTTCCAAGACCATACACTGTGTTTATAAGCCTCAGGCTCTGAAGTAAAATAAGATTGAGTTTCCCTCAGGTAAGTACTTCCAGACACTTTATCTGCTATATCATTACAACTATACTCTATTTGTTACTGTACTATGTAACACAATACTTGCATTATATTCCACATGAAAAGCTGTTTCTGCAGCATCTTGTCATCATTTCACAAACGCGGCTTTGAAGCCGTTTTGAATTCTGAATTCGGTGCATAACAGCTAAGGCTCAAGTGCACAACATCGTATTATTTACTCAGATGGGGTTAATTGCTGAATAAAAGAATGGTTCCTTTCAGTTTACCTTTTTACAGTCTCACTCGCACTGGATATGGAAGACAGGAAAGTCTGTGATAAATATCAAACTTTCTAATCAGAAACGAGCCCAGTCGTATTTGAAATCTTGAACTTAATCCAGAATCAGGAAATGCAGCCACTTGTGTTACTGTTGCTGAAAGAAGAAAATGACCTTTTTATTGTAGCTTACATTCACTATTGTACTTGTGAACCATGGGGAATGGAGCAGGAGAAATGCGAGGGCTTAAGGAGACCTTCTTTTAACAAGAAAACTGAAATTGGATGTAATAAAAATATATAGCTGATATAAAGGCTGTGTTTCTCCAGGGGATATTGGTGACTTTGACAGAGATTCAATCCTAAATCTCCTGCTTATTAGCTACTGTTAAATGTTTGCTCTCAGATACACTGCTTTAAATTTTACCAGGAGAGTCTTTTGAGAAAAATTAATAACCCACACCTTTAACAGGGACACAAAAGTTAAGTAATGCTCTAAATTTCAAAGTGAAGATTGACATTCAGCAAATACTTTTATTTCCCAGTGATGTTACAGGGTGAATGCCTGCAGGATTATTTCAATATAATGACTCTCTGCCAATGACTAATTTATAGCTGAAATGGAACCAACACTAGTACCAGAGGGCCATAACTCAACAGCATGCTCCTTTGACTGCACTCAGTGGTAGGTGACTTTGGACCAGATTAGATCACAAACATAAAATTGTTCATCCAAACAAAGCTTTTTTATTTTATTTTTTATTTTTATTTTCTAATGAGTGCTTCATTGTGGCACCCTCTGAGGTTCTGAAGAATTGTAGAATCAGATGCAAAGGGCATTACTAGCACATGTGGAGCTAGATTTGCCAAGCAGTCGTAATACTGTGCAGTCACTTAAATGAAGTGGACAGATTTTAGAATAGTTTTAATATATTTTTAAATATTTTAGAAATTCTAAGAGCATTATACATTCCTTAGGCCTGGCCATTCTCTTTTGGAAATTTGTAATCTTAATTCTCTGGAGAAATCAGATCCTACTTAGAAGTGAAACTTTAAGTTGATGAGTCAGACAGTGGAAAGCTGTCAAAGCTTCCTTTGCATTTTTATACAGTTTTTAGTATCTGCTAAAAGAGAATTGGTCTTAATTTCTGATCCCTAGATCTCATTTTTCATTCTGCTGGATTCTGGCATTAAGATTTTCATTTCCTTTTCACTGTTTATGATATAAATTTCTCCAAAAGATATTTAAAATGAGATCAAAACAAAATCACACACAAAAAAAAAAAAAAAAAAAAAAAAAAAAAAAAAAAAAAAAAAAAAAAACTCACAGGAAGTTCCCTGAGCTTGCCTGTTACTCATTGAAACTTTGGTATTGACTGAAAGGATAATCTGGTATTTATCTGTAAAAAGGCTGTATGGATTGTTTTATCATATCACCAGCTCTTATAGGGCTTATCCAAATGGTTCTTCAGGACTTATTCAAATGGTTCATTGGCTGTGTCATGCAAGGACTGTCTAAGTCCAGCACCAGCCACTCTTATACCAAAGAACAGGAGAGTGAGTAATTAAATCCCAACAAGAGCAGCCTCCAGCAGCACTGTGTATGATTCCCTATTGTCCAGCCTCAGCAGTGGCAATTACATGGTGCTCCCTGAGGAATTAAACTGCATTGACATGTCACATTAGCAGGTGGAGTTGCAGCAGATGGGATATCAGTAAGCACACCTTGAGCCCAGCAGCAATTCTCAGGCTGGAGTTGGACAGGAAGCAGTTTTATAGTCCCACCTTTACTGCTGTGGATATTTTAATTTTTCACTATGCTTCCATGAGAAGAGGGAAATCAAGACCTTCTGAAATGAAAAGGAAGACCAACAAAAATCAAGAAAATGCCTACATTGTAAAAGCCAGTCCTGTAGTTAGGTCATTGGCTTGAAATCTGGGAAAGTAACCTCCATGTCACTGCTCTAAGAAATTTAGAATAAGAGCTCATTTAGCATAAGAGATGATTGAAAGGGACATAGCTAGTCAGAAAGGCTGCTGTAATAAGCATCCACCATACACAATTATTTTTGCAAACACATCAGTTTGTGTGTGTCTCTAACCTGAGTGCTGATTGAGATGTATTTGTTGAAATACAAAACTAGACCAGCCATCTGCCTTTTATACTCTACTTGGATGTTTGTTTCAGAATATCCCTGTTACAGAGAAATTTCTTCTCATTTCCACCCAATACTTACATGTGTATAGTGTATTCCCACCTGTTTGTACATGAATGGTTTCCTCTAACACAAACTGTTTTTCCCACTCTGATGTTCCTGTGATGTATTTTTTACAGATTAGTTAAATCCTTTCTCACTCTTCTTTCTGTTGAGCTAATGAGGTTTAACTGCCCACATCACAGAATCACAGAATCATCTAGGTTGGAAGAGACCTACAAGATCACTGAGTCCAACCTCTGACCTAACATTAACAAGTCCTCCACTAAACCATATCACTAAGCTCTACATCTAAACGTCTTTTAAAGACCTCCAGGGATGGTGAATCCATCCACTTCCCTGGGCAGCCCATTCCAATGCCTAACAACCCTTTCAGTAAATAAGTTCTTCCTAACATCCAGCATAAACCTTCCTGGCACAACTTTAGCCCATTCCCACTCATCCTGTCACCAGGCACCCCACCTCACTACAGCCTCCTTTAATGTACCTATAGAGACTGATAAGGTCGCCCTGAGCCTCCTCTTCTCCAGGCTGAACAACCCCAGCTCCCTCAGCCACTCCTCATAACACCTGTTCTCCAGACCCCCTCACTAGCTTCATTGCCCTATCTTACCTCATACAAGAAGAAATCCTCCTCCAGCCGTCCCCGCCACTGTGGCAGCAAAGGACTCGCACACAGTCTTTGTAGGAGGCTTTACCACCAGCACTGATCCTTCCATCAAACTACTGAAAATTCTGGGTATAAATCTCTTTCATTTGGACCATGCTGAGGGCTCACAGATGCCCTGTAGTTGACTAGCACCCCCTGGTCTTCCTTCTCTTCTATTGTTTCATAATCATGAAGTCCTAAAACACCAGTACTTTGTACTTTGAAAATAAAGGTGTGGATTTGTCATGAAACCATTGTTATTTTAACCTCCTACTGTTATTGCAGACCTCCTCTGAGCTGGTGATGCTTCCCAGTTTGTTATCAGCCAGTGTCATCAATACGTTTATGTCTCTGTGTTAAAGTCACTAATGTAAAAAATTTTGTAAGATGAGTTTAAAAGTATCTTCCATATACTTTGTCAATAACATCTTCCCAACAGTTTTAATATAACTAGTGATTACATTGTCTGCTTAACCACTCTTTAGAGTTTTAGCATAAAAAATATACAAAATGTGTTCATACAAAAGAGAATTTCCATCCTGGCAGTTTTGTAGCAAGCAACAAAGGTATCATGTATGTTTTCCTTGTTCCAGATATGCATCATGTCACAGAAGAAGATATTGCCTTAAGTCTGGTTGATCCACTTTTGTTATATCCCTTATGTCTTTTATTCTACTTTCTGTTTACTTCTATTTTTTCTTCTTTCCAAGAAAACCTCGCACAATGTTGGAACACACTTAAGAAACCTGGAGTTTTCAGAATCACTTTTCCCCTCCATTTTAAACTTCTTCCTTTTCCACCTGTTAGACCTTTGCTGACAACCCGAAACACCAGAAGTTGTTCAACAACCAAGTTTAAATTAGGAAATTTCTAATCTCAGCCTCCCATATGAGCTTGGAGTGCTGAGAATCATTTGCCCCTGCTTCCCTTATGGTGCTGAATTCACTGCTACAATAATTCCTCAGCAAACAAGCAGGGAAGATTGGTAGTCAACTGCTTCACTTGCTGATGTGACATTCAGAAATAAAGCATGCCATATTTATTCAGTCTATCTCCAGTTGTGCTTTAATGATGGCTTTGTGACAGCACAAGAAAGAGTTAACAACAAAAAACAAGTCCTGCTTCAAGTGTTTTTATAACTTCATGCTACAGAGCTGTGGAGAAAAACAACATTTTAAGTGTTGCTCTTTTTTTCCATTAGGTTGTCTGCTTTTACAGGTGGTGAGTCAATATAAGATCTGAAAATCTCCACACATGAAAATGTGATGGAGAGATGGTCTACAACTGAAACACTCAACCTGCCTGACCCATTGCTTGAGGGTGTATAACACAGTCACTCAGTAACTAACAGTAATAATCTGGTGTGTGAACACCTAAATCTATGAAAACCAGAGACACAGCTGTCTTCCTAGCAGCTGGTTCTCCTTGTCCTGGAGCAGTGGATATAGACTCACTTCCAAATCCCCTGACAAAAGAGTCTAGCAGTCACAGCATTCACCCAACAACCAAGTGCAGAATTTCACCTGTAATCTCTTTAATAAAAGACAGACTCCCATTGATTCTTTCCTACCACTTTCTTTGTTTTTAAGATTTGCATGGCTGTTTATCGTCTCCAAAAGTGAATTGTTTGTGTACTCTTCTGTCAGTAAGCTGGGTCAAGATGAACATTTGGAGTTAGGTGGAACAGAATCACAGAATCACAGAATTGTAGGGGTTGGAAGGGACCTCGAAAGATCATTGGTCCAACCCCCTTGCCAAAGCAGGTTCCTCAGAGCAGGAGCTGACAGTTGACTGAGCTGACAGCTTTGGCTTTAGGTCTTCTCACAGTCAACTGCTACCACAGTCAGAACATTACCTAATAATTCAGGTATAAAGGGAGCTCAGTGGGCTAATAACCCAACTCCAGGTAGGGTCTGCTTTCTGGTCAGCTCATGTTGCTCAGGTCAGTTCTTCATAACCTCCAGGAATGGACACTGCACATCCTCCCTGAGCAGTTTGTTCCCCGCTTGATTGCCCTCATGACAAAAGAGTTTTGCGTTGTATCAGGTTGGAAAATCAGTTCTTTCAATTTAATTGAAAACAAAATTGTCTGTTGTCTCTTGTCCAGCTACCGTGCAAATCATCTGGTCTCATGGACTTGTACAGGTTGGGTTCTTGCAAATAATTCCTAACGGGATCCTCAGCCAGAGCTGGCTATTCTTATCATCCTTGAACCCATTCAATAAACACAGATGTCTGGGAGGCCTTGCTGATGAAGAGGCAAAGTAGGCAGCAACTACCTAAGCTCTATTGTGTCTGCTGGCAGTAGAACACCTTCCCCTTTCAGCAAAAATACCTTCTTTCCTCTATTAAGCCTTTTCCTGAGCTAATGGTAGAAGTTCTTTGTTGCCTTTGACACCTTTTGCAACCATCAACTATAGGTGAGCCTTGGTTTTCCTAGCGCTTCCCCTATATGCCTGAGCATGGGTTTCAAATTCTTTTGTGGCCTGTACCTGCTTTCACTTCCCGTGTGCTGTTTTTTTATGCAGGAGTTTGTACTTGTGTTTGTTTAGCAAAGTCAGCCTCCTGATACACCTACCTAATTTTCTGCGTGTTGGGAGGCATCGTATTTGAGTCTGGATAAGGTTGTCCTTAGAACCTGCCAGATCTCCCAGCTCTTTACCTTCAGAGCTCTTCCCATGGGATCCCATTTGTCTATTTCCCAACTTAGCCAACCTCTGGCTGCCCCTGTTCATCTACTCTTCCTCCTCACACCCCTCAGGATCTTCAATTTAGTGGGCTCTAAAATAGTGGTTGCCATTGATTTTCACATTCCCAACCACTTTTTTCTTGTTTGTAACAGAATATCTAACTGTGCATAACCTGTGGTTGACCCATCCAGTACCTCTACCAAGAAATGACACTGATGCCCTCCATAAACCTCTTTGACTACTTGTGTCCAGAGTGTTGCTCTTCCAGAAGATGTCATGAGGTTGAAATCCCACATTAAAAAATGTGTTTCTCATCCAAGGACTTTCTTGAGTTGTTTAAAGAAACCTTTTCCCACTTACTCACCTTGTTTGGGTGATCTGTAACACCATCACACCACATTGAGCTCTTCTCTCATCCTGATGCATTAACTCTCACCCAGCCCATAAGCCATCCCATTCAAGAGCTCCGTACATTAGATCTGCTTCTTCATATAGAATATAAGCTACCATCATTTTTCTATGTCTCCTGAAGAGCAGGTATCCACCATAGCACTGCAGTCATCTGAACCTTCCCCTGCTCATCCAAGTAATTCCATCAATGTTATAGCTCTGTAACCATATGCAGAGATCTAGTTCTTCCTGCTTGTTTCCCAGGCTTTGTGCTTTATTGCACTTGTACTTGAGTCAGTCATCCTTTTACTCTTTTTTATCATTCCTGAGGAATTTCTTTTTCTTATCACCCTATAAAATTTTCTTTCCACCCATAACCATGGTTTCTTCTCTTAGAGGTGGTTTGCAATCTCCTTTCCCAAATGGTTCAAGTTGAAATAACTTTCAATACATAAAACGCTCAATAGCTTTCAATATTCAGTACTTTTCAATATCAATTAATGATCAAAACTTTGCTTTTCATTCTTTCTGCTGTGGGTGTTTTGTAATTTTAAAACACAGTACATTTATTCATATCAGATTTTTCATGTTAGGTCACCATGACATGTTTTCTTAAAGCACCATGGGATATTTCCTTGACAGGGGCACTGTGTAGATTTTCCATGGTCCTTAATGATCAAAAGTAGAAGCCTGCTTTTAGCTGCCATCATTGGGAATCACAACACAGAAAGATACTTTGGAGTGAATGTATCAAGGGCAGCGATGGCAGGAGAGTCTGGTGCCCTTAAGTATTTTTTATAGTTTTTATCCAAAGGCAAACCTTTCTAATGAGTTCACAGAACGTGTAATAATACTGTCTTAAAGTGTCTGCCACACAGAATAAGGTCATGCACCACCACAGAGGAAGCACAAGGGAAAGAAAGTTAGACAAAAAATATTGCAAAATTTTAATTCATACCTTTTTTTTTTTTTTTTTTTTTCCTGATCTCAGAGAGGGCATGAATCCGTGAGGAGAAATGTGAATGAACCAGAAGGAAGATAACATGTCCTTCAAAGAATGAATGAAAATTGAGTCTGTTGCCTGTTTTGTTCCTATCAACATGCTATTTTTGGAATTTAATGTAAAACTCCTGCATATTTCTAATATCAATGAAGCTGACCACAATATGAAACAGCCACTGGAAGATGTCCACAGATGGCCAAAGGGGGTTTGGAATTAGACTGACTGATTTATATTGCCAGAGAGTACAACATAGGCAGTCTAATGGAATAAGATTTTCAACATTGTTAAAATGCTTGAGGCATAAGTAGAATCATTCTGAATTTCAAATTAGAAACTTTGGCTCAGTTGGACAAAAATTATTTTAACTGGGGGTGTTGATCAGGTTTTACTTGGTCCTTTATGAGAATGTCCAATAATTTAGGAAATAGGTTTATCTGTTTATTTGCTTTTCTTCTCTTTCTTGTCTATGCTGAATCTTTCTGTACCAAGAAACACTAAGAAGTCAAAGGCCATTCAAGACTTGCTGCACTCTTTCCGAGACAGAGTTCTCAGACAGCGAGAACTGCTTTTTATGCAATTTATTGGCAGCGAAAAGGAACGGAAGAGAGGTGAAGAGATGGCCCATAAAAAAAAAGGTTGTTCTAGGTTGGTGTCTGATCTGGAATTTCACATCTGGAAAGGTGGAAAGTCAAAAGGTTCAGTTTTGCCCTTTAGGTGTGGAAAAGTGAGTATGTTTTATAAATAACATGTCCTTTCACTTGAGCAAAAAAAGAATAGCATGTTGTACATGACATTTCTTCTCTGAGTAGGTGAGAGTGAGATGGGGGCAGTAACATCTGAACTGAAAAGGTAGGTGAATCAAATTCTACCACTTCTTACCTATCACAAAAATTGCAACTTGATAGGAACAAATCAGTCTAGACATACTAATGACCCTTTTCCCAAACATAAGCATCTACATAGCAGTGATTTAAAGATGAAAAAATGAACTTCAAACTTGTATTGATTTCTTGTTTCTTTCCATTTTACTTGAAAATGAATGTAGGAAAAAATTATTTTAGCTTGGTTCAGATTTTTAAATATATAGATTTAAAATTAAATATTCATATTCCAACCAGGCTGAAAGATATTGTGACTGGGGGACTAGTAAAGTAGTGACACCATTGAAGAATTTGTTGAGACAGGTACTTTAAGGTAGCTAAAATGGCTTTTAGAGTTTATTACTCCTATTTAACTTCAATATTTAGCAATAGAAGAGAAGACTTCATTGAAAAACTAAGAGTCAAACCATTTTAAGTATTATTTTTCACAGTAAACACTCCTTTTACCTTCCAGTAATTCTCTGAAAGGACAGACAATGCCAAAATGTTACTCATAATGTTAATAATATAAAGGGGCAGAAGAAGAAAAACTCTTCACAAACAACTTCCAGGTTGTTCTGAGGAAAGGAAAGGAAAGGAAAGGAAAGGAAAGGAAAGGAAAGGAAAG
>CM021766.1:134554977-134594392 GCA_011076525.1 Nettapus auritus | reverse complement strand
AAGGAAAGGAAAGGAAAGGAAAGGAAAGGAAAGGAAAGGAAAGGAAAATATTTTTAACACAGTGATGACTTTAAGGAAAATAAATTTCTAGAGTGAAGTCCTAAGTCCTCTTGCAAACAATAAGGATGACAACAGTCAAGTTCTGCATGAATGATGCTTAACTTCTAGGGTAGAAATCCAAATAATTTTGGTGGTTTACTGAACATGAGTAAATTATTATATTTTTTAAAATACTTTGTTAATTACCAGATACAGAAATTCAATCTGATCATTTTGTACTCTTCAGAAGTGTTTTTTTTTGTTTTGTTTTGTTTTGTTTTTTTAATTTTTAAATTTTTGTTTTTGTGAATTCCTTTTCTATATCACAACAGAAGATTTTGTTTTTCAGAGATTTCTGGACCAACTCTCTAGGTCAGAAGAGCCCTGTTGGCAGCCATCAAAGGTCATCTGGTATACCATGAAGCTCTGCCTGGCCCACTCTTTTTTGCTGACCATGTCAAGGACTGAAGGGTAACCCAGAGCAAAGACATGAGGATTCCAAGAGCCAAACAGCTCCTCAAATGCTTTGCCACAACTTGGTACTTAAAGCATGGGCTGCCATGACTGAAACATAACACCTAATTGCTCAGCCTTCAAAAGTCTGGACAACCTCATGGCAAAGACATTAGATTCTAGAGGTCTCCCTTAGTGGCATATATACAATAAAATAAGTCTTTAAGGTAATATTTCAGTGAACCAAAATTTCATATTTTCTTAACTGCTCATTACTGCTTTTTGCTTTTTCCAAGTAGATTTCCCAGCGATGTTGGTGATGTGACTATCACAGCAATTAAGTGATTGCATCTGGGATGACTGCTATCAGCAATATTAGTTATGGGTTACTTTTAGCTGTACACTTTGCATGGAAAAATGAGATGCCCAATAAAGGAGACTTGCTGCATCTTTCATACCTCAAATGGGAAAAAGGAGGGCAGACATGTTTTGTCTGTTCTGTTTTTGTCAAACAAACTGAGCTCTGATCTTATGGATGAGTCTGGAAGGCTGAGTGTCACTGTCTCATTATACAGGGCAGTTTGGTTACTTGCATGGATGATTCAGCAGAATGTGCAGAAGTAGAGAAGTGATACATTTGTGATTTCTGAGGCCTCCTTCCAGCAGAGATTTACAGTAACTGATGATTAGATGGATTTTTAACTATTCCTAATGTATACACAAAAAGCCCAAACTTGAGCTATTACGTGTTCTTTGCATGCATCAGTCTCTCATATGTTTTACCCATCTTGACAATTCAAGGCTTTGCTGTTTTTAATAGTTTACAATGTAAAAACGAATTACACTTTGGCTTAGTTAAGGTTTCTGGGTTAATGTACATGGATGTCTCTGCATGTCGTTGATAAGCATCAGAGTGTTTGTTCAATAGTGAGAATAAATATATGTGTATCTCAAAAATGAGGAAGAATGGAGAAATTTCCTTACAGTTAAGATTTTAAAAAATCCATAGGAAGAAACTTTCTAAAGTGCCACCAGCAGCATTCTTTTTGCATACAATACAATAATGTACATGAGGTGTGAAAACCGCATTTTCTTTGGAATTGTGTCTACTGAAATGAGGTCTTGCTAAGGCAAAAAACATGGGGTTTAATAATCTAAGGTTAAGGTCCAGCCTCCTAAACCATTATGTGTGTCTCCTTCTCTAGAGATTGGGAGCCAACACATCTATATGAATGATATTTACTATTGAGGCAGACATATAATTCAGCTCCTGGCATAAAGCTTGCTTAGGTCTCTGTCTGCTGATGTGAAGGAGTTATTAGAAAACATTTTGTGAGATGAAAACAGAAGTGCCATGCAACTGTCTCAGATATGAGGTGGCAGCAGACTTGCATATATGAAGGTACCCGCCATGACCAGGAGACTTCTCCTTATAACAGATGTAATGAGTTGTGTCAGGTTTAGGAGTTACACAGTCCAGTAGATGGATTGAATTGGCACAGAATGAGTTAAAAAGGCGCAGGGGCGTGCATATGATTCCAGGAGCAGTACCAGGAAATATCCCTGGCCAGGATGCCCCTGAAAATCACGTCTTTCTGGTCTGTTGAACGTGTCTTGCCAGCTGCCTGGCTGCTGCGTCAGCTCTTCAAGCCTGCCATGGCGCTGCCTACTGGCAGTTCTTACGACATTGCAAGGAAACCTCTAACAAAGCTTGCTGCTTCTGCAGTCGCTTCTTCTCCCCCTCTCCAGGAGTGCAGAAGAGATTGCTGAGGACACCAGGACATCTTCTGACATGGCCTGTGTAGCCAGGACATGGAGGTGCTTGGAGCACAGTGTGCTGCAGAACCAGGGTAGGTATTGCTGTCTGACAGATTTCAACTCAGGTTTCAGATTTGAGCTGAGAGAGCTACTTTGAGCTGGTATGGTGGACCGGTGTGCTGCTGATCAGGAGTCCTTCTGACATGGAGGAGAGTTTGCAGTGGTGGCTGTTCCCACCCATGACACAGAGCAACCCAGGTGGCCCAGAGAGAGAAGCCCCTTAGGGAGAGGCCAGAGCAGTGTGCTGCTAATGGGCCAGGCACAGACTCACTTCTGAGGACAGAGATGGGAACCAGAGGGGTGAATCTTGCTCTGCCCATAGAGAACCTGGCCAGGTAAGCAAAGCCAGGTCCAAGTACTGCTGCCTAGAAGTGCAAGCACACCCAGTGCCCAAGCACTGCACTGCAGATCGCAGGCCCCATCTGCTGCACAGCTCTTGAACCTTGGCCCAAAAACTGGGGTGAGGACTGAAGAAGGGATATGAAAATGCCAAAAGAGCAGACTGTGAACTTCTGACCAGGACCCAGATTAAACTTTCCTGGCACTTAAGGATGCTCTCCACAGAGCACACACGGCAGGACCCAGAGTGCCTGTGGTCTCCTCCGTGGCCGCGACTTGGGTGGCTCTGGATTCCTCCACACAAGCATCTCCGCCTGGAGCCACAGCCATCTGTGCCAGCAGCACAGAGACCGGAGCTGGTTCGATATCTCTGCTAAGTGACTCATCGCAGGAATCCAACTTCTGGTGCCGTCACAGGGATTCTTCTCTCACTGCAGTGCTGTTGCCCTCAGCAAGAGAGGAAGGAGCGGGCTCTGGAGCCAAGCCTGCAGTCTCCGCTGTTGCTCTCAGCATGGGCTCGCATTCCTCCAGCACAGCTGCATCACGTCGCACAGGGCTTCCCATTGCTGGAGGACAGTGCCACTGGCAGGCCTGAGCAGTCCTATCTGCTTTGTCAGGAAAACAACTGTTAGGGCCAGCTTTGGTCCCATAGTCGTGATTCCTCCATCCACACAAGGCTGCGTGGGGAAGGTGGGGGTGCATCAGGGCAGGAGCTGACTCCCTGCCACCAGTTCTGCTGCTGAAGTAATGCTGTGAGATACAGCATAGCCTTGTCTGCAGGGGGAGAGCCCTGAATTACAGTCTGAATTAGCTTTAAGAGGATTAGTTACATGCTATCAAACTCTTGCATGCATGTTGCTATTCAGAATTACAGTGACCTGATTTCAGCACAACTTAATTCCACTCATAATGTGGTTAACCTAAATCTTAAGATGAATGCTTTATTACAGCTGGTAAATCTGCTTTGCACCTCTGCTTAATTTGGATTAACTTCCTAGAGGGACCATCCGTGCCTGAGCCCTGCTGGTGGCCAACTCAGGTTAAAGCCTCTGCTGCTGCCCCTGCCACTGTCACTGCCAGGAGGTGGAGTGCTCCCTGCCACAGACTGAAGGAGCAGAAGAGGGTCAGTCACTGTGGACTACTGCCAGAAGTCAACACTCAAAGACCTTCTCTCTCTAGCTTTATCACCACCTGCCTCCTTAGGCAGGTACCACAGAGTCTCAGGGCCAGGACAGTGATGTGGGAGGAGGTGCCACCACCCTGGGATGGGACAATCTGACACTGTTGCTGTGGAGAAACAAGGAGGTTCCCAGCTGAGGGGAGGAAAACTGTCCTGGCAGCACCCCCTTTTCTCAGGCAGAGGAGGGAGGTACACCATGCGTCCTCTTTAGCCTTCAAGGTAATCCCTACAGCAGAATTCCCCACTCACATGGATGCTTCCGTAGACTGCTACTTCCCAAACCCTTACACAGGCAAGTCAATATTTCCTAAAGGTGATGAGTCCAATGGTCAAGATGACCCAGAAGTGTATCTGGGCATCACCACTAACCAAGGAACAAAATTGCAGTCTTTGATTGCAGAGCTCTCTTACAACCACAGGGCATTTCTGCCCCTCTGGTGTGTGTAGTTGGATGTGTTGCTTACTACTCCAAAATGATCAGCAAGAATCTGGTTCAGCCTCAATCTGAGCATTTTTCACTTTATGAATATTTGTCTAAGATGTCTGATTATTAAGGCCAAATGAAGCCTTCACTTCCTCTATAAATATTTGTGCAATGACCTATAACTACCGGCCAACATGACTGCCAGCACTCCATTAGATGACATCCCTTTTTACAATTAACTATTATCATTTGATAACCTCTTGAGGTTAAGAATACAGATGTAAGATCTCCAAGATTCCTGATGGGAATACTTCATATCAGAAGTATGTTTCCCTTGAGGATGACATCACCACAGGGACACATTTTTCAAATATTTTGGCCATCATATTTTGAAAGCTTCTTTAGAAATACAAAAATTATTTTTGAGCCCTGAAAGAACTTTTCCTTTGGTTTCAAGTAAACATACTACCATTTAACTCTTTTGAAAGCCTTGCAAAATAATAACAAAAAGTGTCATGGGAAACAAATACAAGAATCGTTGTGTAACCAAAGAAAGGAGTATGTCCAGTATACAGTGTTTATATTACCTGAAAAAAATATATATATATTTAAAAAAAAAAAAAAATCTTTGCTGAATGCTAGCCTGGCTTTTTTTTTGTTTGTTTTGTGATGAAATAGTTCAAGTGGTGCCTAAGTCACAGTTTCAGATCTGGATCCTGACAGACTGAGGAGCTGGACTCCAGATTCAAATCTAAGAAACCTCTGTGCACTGTGTAGCATTATCTAACCTAAAGCCTTAAGCCTGAACCCCTCCCAGCCGTCAAACTCCAGTAAAAGTTAGATGTAGATTTAGTCTTGCCCCTAATTATAGACAGCATTTTCACCAGTGGCTGGGTACTGAATATAAATCAGGCAGAACCCAACTCGGTTTGGGTCCTCTTCTACTGGCTGCTGCAAAGAGCCAAACGTGTTGCACAGATAAGGCCATGAGTTCTAGGGTCTTCATTGTAGGGCAGCATTAAATAAATGAACATTAACTACCTCTTTCTTCTTTTTTTTTTTTTTTTTATTTTTCTTGTAGCTGATGAGCAGCTCTCACTTGCTCTGAGATGTTCTCTTAATTGCATTTATCATGCTAGATTAACTATCAGTAATATCTCAGGAAATATTACACCATAATTCAAAAGCTAGCTATGATCTAATTAGTATTATCTTTATAAAACCTCATTTACTTATGATGTTATTTTGATCATATAGTATGAAAATTAATTCAAATGAAGTTTTAAATTTATCCTAAAGACAATATTCAAACTAAAAATGAGCACTTGAATCTTCATTAAATAAGACTAGTTTAAGTGTCCAACCCATCAATGCTTTTTGAATGTAGCACTCAAGTCTCTACCATTCTCAAAGACTTCATAGAATTTCTAATAGTTTGATAGACAATCTCTAAAGATGTGATTAATAGGAATGATGAAAATAGCAAAGCATAATGTAAGCAATTACTTAGATCTGAAATCTTAGTGTAGAATTAACACTGTGTGTGTCATTGAAAAATTGTGATATATTTTAAAACATGAGTAGTTTATCTGAGCTCTAAGAAGGAAAACAAATTCTGTTGCTTTCAGAAAGCTGTATTAATACCTATGTATCTTGATGAGTGTATTTATATTGTGAGACATTAATTAAAAACAGAATGGCACCTTAAGGTAAACTGTTCTTCGCTTCCACCAGTTTAGACAGCCATCAGTTTGGGTGTGTTGATAATACAGGAAACCAATGGCTCCCATTGGCAAGGGCACCCACTCCTCTTTTGCATGTGCTCAGAATCAGAGACTTTGCACCACTGAAAGACAGACCCTGAAAAAGCAAATTGTGTCATGTTCACATAACAGCAAAATACAGGCTGTTTTAAAAAACATCAGTGAAAGAGTGTTAGACTATGGCTGAGAAAGTGGTCCATCCATTTGCCAGCCTATGAAGAAATCTTGTGATAAGCTTCATCTTAGTCTTTTCAGAATACATACAAACCTCAGATGTGTTATCTGGACTGAAAAACTGAGAGAAAGAAAAATACGTATACAGACTTTTTTTATATTTTATATTGCAGAATAACTGTCACTCTGGTCATCTTTCTTATCCTTCAAGGAATTTACCTTTTTTTATAGGGGTGACAGCTTGCAAGTCTGTTTTCTGTGAGATGCCTCCCAAAATAAATTAAGTGTATACAGAGTGGGACAAGTATTCCTTCTTTTTCTTTCTCTCCCACTTCACTTTTATTGTACTTAGGCATTTATACCACACTTACTAATAAATTGAATTTTCCACTACATCGTACTGATGTAGTGTGAAAAAGGAAAATATAAGATAATCAGATTCTGTTAGGTAACGTGGCTCTTGCCTCTGCCTTTCTATCATATTAAAAACTGTTAACACTCTTGGGATTACATCAAATCTATTGCTCAGAAAAATAACTACACATAAACTAACAGTGTAGTTAAAACATAAAGAACATGCTTAAAGAGCAAGCAATGTGATACGGAAATGCAATGATGCCTTTTTAATATGAACACCAGTCTAAGAATAGAAGGAGAAAAAGAAATTCACAGGAATTGTGGTTTAAGTTGATAAACACATGAAAGTGCATGAAATATGCATTTACTGGTCTAACAGTCCATGAGAAATTGTCACTCCAAGAAGAAATATTTGAAAAGCATAGAGAAGTTCATAGAGTAACACCAAATTAAATAGATTTCATTGTCAGTTTTTGATATTACTAGACAAAAGACCACAAATCAGTAATACAGACTAATTCTAATGTGACCTAAAATTATAGAAACATAAGAGAAGGAATGAAAAAACTTTCAAATTTAGTTTAGAAGTACAGATGTCTTTGTTTTTTCATTGGCAACTTCAACACTATTGCCTTTGGACATTTTATTTTTAAGAAACATCTGTCCAATTTGGAGCTGTCATACTGCAACTGTGATTAGTTAGAGATGTTACAGAAAGCAAAATTATTTATGCAAGTAAAATCTACAGAGATAGCATCTCATGAATACAAAGTAATAAACTTCATGAGAATGACAATTTGAATTTTTCTATTGTCTTTTACTCATGAAGCCTAAACCACCTGAAAAGCATTATTTAATTGTATATTGCATAACCTAGAGAGATAGACAGGATGCATAACTAAAGCTCTGTAAGACTCCACCGAGATGGAAAACAGCACATATTCAGAAGTAGGAGTGCAATGCCACAACTTCAGAGGACATGAGGATGGAAGTCAATGAAAATTCAAGAACACATAAGCAGGTAGCCTGTAATTATTTATGTTATGGTTAGCTGAGCTATCACCTTTAACATCAAAGCCTTCTGGGTCCCTGCCCCATGATGCTTACAACCAACAAGTGGATGGTCATTCTTCCCCTCCAAATATGGCAGTGTTAACTGCTCTGTTTTAAATCGCATTTGTGAGAACTTTGAGATAAATTTTAGAGCTGGACAAAAAATTTTTAGACAAATAGTTTACTCGCCAAAAAATGCAGGATGACTGAAGCTATTTGGGAGCTTGGATTGAATTCAGCAAATTGTTTCAGCCAAACAATGTGGGGGAGGAAAGTGGAATTCTGAAAATGTGAAACATTTTGTTCTGACATTATCAAAATTACAAAATTCTTCCTTTATTTTCTTCTTTTTAGTTCAAGCATTAGAAAAAGTGGGCAGTGTAATCAAAAGAGAAGAAAAGAGGAGAATGACACACCACAGGAAAAACCTGGAGTGTGTCACACTTGGAAGCTTTTCAGTCTGACCATTTCCAGTTTGTGCAAGAAAGTCTCCAAATGAGAATGATGTGTACCACAGAGAATAAGGATACGTGCACATTCCAGCTGAGAACATATTTCTCCTGTGAGTTAGAGCAAAGATGCACCAGTTGAAAGCTGGAAAATGCCGTTACTGAAGTCTACCAGTTTGATCTATTTGCTTGTCTTACATAACATGTTTGATGAGAAGTGATTTAGATGGCTTCTCATCTGCCTTGACTGAACTATTTTTGCATGGGTCAGCCTCTGCCTTTTAGTGGTTACAAATGTCAAGTGGACAAAACTATCAGTACTCTGGAATTGACCACACGTCTTAGTCAAATGCTTCTCTTAGCAGACTACAGTTGGCTAGAGCTGATAAGTGCAGAACAAAGTTAAAGCTGTCTTACCTGCTCACCGGAGGACTGCCTTGTGGCTGAGGAGACATCACCTGGTGACCAGGGAACCAGCTAAAAGCAATTAATTTCCCACTCACCAACAGAGTAGCAAGCAACTTTTCTTGAACTCTGGAAAACCCATTGAATATAATCCACATGACTTGACATTGTCCTATGGCACACATTGGGCTAGTACACTTATACAAAGGGCCACAGCCAACTAGCTCAAGATCAAGGAATCCAAGAAAAATAAATCAGTCTTTGCACATTCTCTTGTCCCAAGCTTCCCTTCAAGATCTCCAGCTGTAGCTGAAGGTCAAGACTAGTGACTGCATTAGTTTCTGAGCCCTCAAATACTGCCTTAAAGAAAAAAAAAAAAAAAATGTATCTAAGCCTTTGGGCTAGAAACTAATTCTAACCATAACCATCTCAGCAGTCAGAGAAGAGCAGCTCTTGTGGCACTGCTTTATACGTTCAGAGCAGGTCTGGCAGGCATGGCACTCTGATAGGACTGAACAGTTGTTCTAGCAGATTGAGCTGCTCAGGCTGCAGATTTGGAACTGACTATTTAAAGAGTTTGGGAGACCCAATGACTCAAGCCCTAGCATTGAACTCCTGCTTGATAACAGGCAGAGGGAGAGTGCTTACTCATAAACATGAGTGATGTTCAAATGTCTGAAATATCATTCCTTCCACTGTAGGAAGTTGGCAGGGAAGCAAAAGATTAGAGGACCTACAAAGATGCATAGCTCAGGGACGTGTGGGAGGTTCTGACCCATTTCTGGCTGGATGTTTGAGCCTGCTCTCAGGGGCATGTTGACCAATCATCCACAATACAAACCTTCAAGCCCTGGCAATTCACCTTGAACCTCAGAGACTCTGGAGTCTGACCCCAATCTGTTGTTGCTCATGCAGTCTGGATGGATTGGGCAGCCCTCAACTAACTACAGCTTCCACTGCTGGCAGAATTCCCAAGCTCAGCTGTACTGAGGCTCTATGGTTTCTCTTGCCCTTTGATAGCTTATATAAGCTCCCTTGCAAGGCAAGAATCTGGCATCCAGAGCTGCAGCTACTAAACTCGATTTACAGTCATCCACATATGATTTGCCATATGGAGCTGAGGCACCACATTTTTGTGAAGGGAGAAGAGTGATGTGGAGGAGTGAAAAACACTCCTATAGGATCCAAATCTTGTTTCAGTATTTTCGTAGGTTTATTCACTTTTGTGATGCACAAGGAATGGGAACAGAGGAACTTTTGAGTATGTGTATGGCAGACTCACACACGATACACTGGCTGTTGATGTGAATTTGGCTGAGCTTTACAATGGCCATATATTGCCTCATGTTAGGAAGCAGCTCATCCCAGCTGTGTTTGTTCTGATGCTGATTTCTGGTTAGGGGTCCTCTCAGGGCCCAGAAGTTGTTATCCACAATAGTGTGTGGGAAAATGCAGTTCACTTCCACGGGGAAAACCTTCTGCTACCAAGATAACAGAGAACAGGTGTTGAAATCACCAAAAAGAGTGCTATGCTGCTAGCTGACTAGAGCCACAACAGGGTATGAAACAGAAACTTGTTCTGGACTTGAGTTTGACTGATTTTGGTGTGAATGACCACAGTGGTCCATTTTCCTGTTTACTTCTTCAGAAGCTACCTGACTACCAATTATTTCAGCACACTTTTCCCTCCCCAGCTCACATTTGTGAAATATATGTATATATATTCTCAGGCTTCAAGCCTGTTGGAGTTCAAGTCTGCCAGCTGACCTGCCCCTGAGAGCTCCACCTCATCTGATTCATCCTGGTTAGCAAACAGTAAAGTATTTTACATAGCCTCTACATATCTGTACATTTGAACAGGTTAGAAAACACACCAGAGCAGCCCCATCACCAAACCCAATGGTCAGTAATATCTGCAGGAAGGATGTGATGAGAAGGCAGAACTGGGAAGGGTTGGATACTTTACATAGCAAGTTGAAATGACTTGTCACAGACTGCAGTGTAGAACAGAACACATACCTGATTTCCATGTTGGCCTAAACTTCAGATTGATCTTTATTCTGACATTTAAAAGAAACAGAAAAGGGTAAACATGTTGGTCTTGTTTGTTTGTTTTCAGAGTAGTTCTTTCATACATAATTAAAAGAGAGAAGAACATGAGGAAAAGGAATAACTATTTATGAATTTCACCATTTTTTACTGAAAGGGAAAAAAGCAGACCTGATGTTTACCAAGGAAAAGAATATTTTCCCCGATCTTTGGTAAACATAATCATTATAACAAAGAAAAAGTAATGGAAAATTTGTTTGCTATTTGCAAAGCATTGTTCAAACTCAGTCATTAAGTCACAGCAGTTGTGTAATCGCACCTAAACATGATCGGTTATCTTCTCTCTTTCTCTCCTCACGTACATTCAATTTTATAAAGTGCTGAGGAAAAGGAAATTGAGATTACACTACTTACAGATGTCCTGAGAATGCTGGAAATTGTTGATGGAATAAACTACCCTGAGAGATCACCTTTCCTTCATTTCAAAGCCCGCATTCCCTAATTTGGCTGATGCTGAGAGATGTTTTCTTCATGGGGCCTTCTGTCTCTTCCACTTTGGCAAGCAATGGGAGAGGATGATATAAGAAAAACTGGTCCAAGTTCAAGAACATACAACCTTGACTTTAATTCATGTTTGGAGCGGAATGTTGTTTCTGCTAAATAAATAAATCACACCCATTACAAAAACCTTTATGTGCCTGTCTGACAGTAATATTCAATGTAAAGCGATATTTTTATCATGTACAACCTGTGAAAACTGTCCCTTTGTCATGAGAAAGGATTAAGGCTGTGCTATTTTCATTCTTGGCACATTTCCTTAACTAAAATGTAATGGCTTCATTTCCTTTTCTTTTCAGTGTGAATTTAGTGTTGATGAAAGGTACCAGCTTAGCAGCTCAGGAAGCTGAAGCATGTTATTCATCCGGAGAGTGAGAACAACACAGGTAATCATACTGTAGAGCACCACCAAAGCCAATCAAATTTGATGTGGATGGGAAAATAGTTTCAGTCAGACAATATATTCCCCCCTTCCCAAGGTATGTACAATTCTTAGTCTCTCCGGGGACTTGGCCAACATTGAGCCCACTGGTATTCCTGAAAATTGGTTGCCTAAAAAATTTAAGAACTTTTTTTATCAGAACTGTTAAGTCAAAATGTGAACAAAGCAAATGTGACTATAGCTATTTCACTGACAAATTGGTTGGTGAAGCTTTCCAAGTAGCTTTTTTTTTTTTAATGTCAAATATCCCCCAAAGAAGTTATTTTTAAGATGATGTCCTGATTTCATTTTCAGACAGTAATCTCATGCATCTGCAGTTATGCTCCACAAACTCACCATTCAAACTGGCTCAGGTGCAGCACGCAAGCATCCAGTGTGCTTCACATGCTTGATTTCAGTCTAAATGTGTCTCCATGCTAGATAGTCAAACAGCAAAGTCACCTTCTCAGTGGCTCTATATTCAGGCTCAAGTTCACTTCTCAATGGAAAAAAAAATAAAGTATGTGTTCTAGTGGCAAACTTATTTCTGGATTTGGGTTCCCCTTGAAATGCAAACAATTCAGAAGGTGCACTACTTCACAGTGTGCTGACCTACATATTTGATAAACTGGTGGGATGCATTCTATGGAGATATTATGTACTGTTGAAGACTAACCATGGTATATGCTGCATACAGTGCAGAGTGTTTGAAACTAGATGTGTCATACCTAAACTAAAGGACAACTTCAGTCTTTGCAGGATGTTTCCAAATCCTCTTTAAATGCTACCATCAACAAACAGCTCAAAGATTTGCAATAAAGCTTTAACACTGAAGTCCTTGTTATTTCAAAGTCCTACAGAGCATTTTCTGTTGTGCATGCTGTGAATCCTCCACCTGCTGAACAGTACATAGACTGAAACTCTTCTCTCAACTTACAGCAATGTTATTGCACAGATGTGAAGACAAAGCAAATATGACTCAGAATATATGATAATGGTCATTAGGTTATTTAAATCTAAACATCCAAGGTGCCTTAAAGTTTAGTCACTGTTGGATACGAAGGGGGATATATTCTTGATCACATATGCTAAGTTTTGAGCTGTGAATATGTTCTTCAATAGATCTCTCTTTTCTTCTGAAGTGATAAATAGTTGTCTTCAGGGTATCAGTGGTATGTTGATAATTAAATTTATACTATCATTGATAATATGAACAGTGTTGATAATCACAACATTGTTGATAATGATGTGTATATTAACATATGTATATTACCACTGCACAGAAATGATTAATCTTGGACTAAGTCATGGGCCCTGAGACCCTGGGGTGTGTAACCCATGCCCATCCTGGTTTGGGTGGTGGGAGGAGACTGTGTGATGAGCTCTCCTCTGCCACTCCAGATAGTCTGGGAGCTTTGGTATTTGTCAGCACAGCACCAGGGTCCCAACAAATACATCAGAAAGTTCCTCAGCTCCACATTTTAGAAGTAGTCTTAGAATACTTTTAGGAGTAAATGCAAACATCTTAGACCAGACAATACTCACTCACCGGTGTTCAGGAGTAAATGAGCCAGGAAGCCTCAAAATTTTGACTTATACTCTCTTATTAGCTGATCTTCTTACTCCGTTCCTCTCCCTCCCATTAGGTGGGGGGTTAACTAACCTAAGACTTCCTTAAATTCCTTAAATGCAGCTTTGGATGTCCAGGTTCAGAGCTCGTGTGAGAAGCCAAGGGATTTATACTGTGGCTGGTGGATGTGAGCCTGAGTGCATCTCAGTGAACATAAATGAAAACTCAGTCTGAGGGAAGCTGGGTCAGTGTAATGCACTCCTGGGAGGAGGGGAGGCGGAAGAAGGTGTAAAATACACCAACACAGACTCCCTCCAGAATTGCAGAACTCAGATTCACATCTGAATTTGGCTCCCATTGCCTGACTCAGAAAAGTGAACTCTTTCCAAGTCTGGAGACACCAGTACATTCTGTGCAAAATCCTTAAAGGGATACTTTTAAGCTTGTCTAGCCCACAAATTAACTTAGCCTGACATATCTTAGGTTTTACTCTGGAGGCACAGACTCTGTTCAAAGAATCTCCGCGCAGTAGAAATGAGGAAAACAGAATGTGCTGCTCACAGCCTGCCACTGTAGCCTGCAGCCTGTGGCCCTGGTGCCATGGGTATTTATGCTGGGGCTGCATGGACATTTTATATTTAGATGGAGGATGAGGAAAGAGAATGAGATGGTTTGTTGTAGCACAAATACATTGCAGAGAAGCTTCCTAGATTCTTACAGCAGGTGAGGACCCTGTCCTACCATCTTCATTACAGGAGGTCATTTGACAAAGTCAAATGACAAAGCAAAAGTATTAGTGCTGGCATCTGCCCTGGAAAGGAGTGGTGACCTTCAGAGGCTGCTGCCTCCTTCTCTTCCATGATCTCTGTGAAAAGCGATAGTATAAAATGTGTTTGTTGTAATTCACATGCCAATATATAGTGGTGACTAACACTCATGGCTTGAGGAGATCATGGGTCACAGTTTAGTTAAGAGAGTGTCATCATGGTCATATCTGCACATCTGAGAAAGTCTGGGGAAAGCACTGTAATTTCTCTTCTACCACCAAAATTTGGCTTTACAATGTAAATGTTACAAAACTAAAAGTAGATACAATTGGAGAATGGCAACTTTAAAAAATGTTGGGAAGAACTTAGGATTTTGCTAATGTAAACCCTCAGATCAAGGAAATGTAGTGTTGATTATTTTTTAGTTCTACTCTTTCCCCAGCACTGAACTTAGGGTAAATGTCTGAAGTGCTATACTTTTGCCTCATCTTTCCCTGCTTTCTCCCCCAGTGGTAAAGAGATTTTGATAGAATTGGAAGGGCTGTTTACTTTTTGAAGAACTGATGGGTTTTACTGTGGCAGTAAACTTTTTAAGGATTTGGTTTTTGTTTTGTTTTAATCTAGAATTGTTAATGCTGGGAACAAATTGTTCAAATTATGACTTATTTCTTATCAAGATCATCATGGATTTCCATATAAAAACTAATTATATCACAAAAGGGCTGTCTCAGAAATTGGCTGAGTGCAGGATCCCTGCAATCTGTGCTGCTGACACCATGAAGAAGGGCAGGAGAAAAAGCAGAAGGACAACTGCATTTTAGTCCAGCAAGGGAACGCAAGGTAGAAATGCAATGAGGAGGCGAGCAGTGTCAGCAGCCTAAGGCAACATGAAGTGTCTGTGAGAGAGAGCAGCAGCCCCAGCACAGCTGTGTCCCAGAGACCACATTTGTAATGACTCGGCAGAGCACATGCCAGAAAGCCTGCCTACCCCCGCAACCATCGGAGTTGTGAGTGGATGCTTCGGGCCAAATTAATCCCTGGTGGAAGTTCAGGAAAAGCCAGGGGAACTAGAGGCACAAAAAAATGCAGCCCTTTATTAGCATCATAGCTTGGAAGCCAGTTTTTGTACATCAAGAAGCGATAAGCAACAAAACGATGTCGGAACAGAAGAGGACTTCTCTTTCTAAGAACTTCTGACTCTGGCGTTACTCATCCTTATTTCCTGCTGTCCCTTCTATTCACTCCAGTGTCTTGTGGGAATCCAAAGCCTATTAATTATCCCTCACTAAAGAAACAGACTAAATAACTCTGAGAGAGGACTCCGCAATTTGGTCAGCTTTGTGGATGTGGGCCAAGAGATTAGCACTAGATCGTGCAAGCAAAGGATCAGCCTGAGGTCTGCTGCAAGCCCACACTTCATGCAGGGGAAAGTTTTCCAGACGTAGGAATTGCACCTGAAAACTGTGCACTGTAACATGATAGAGCGGCTAACATCTGCCAGGGTTTGAAAGATGTTAAATACACAAACATATGTTTGGGCAACCTCATGCAGATTTTCATAGCTCATAAAGAAGACACCTAAGGGGGTATGCTTTCAAGGGCTGAAGTCGGTATTTTTGGTTGGGGGTGATTCATATTGGTTGGAAAGCGAGCAGTAATGGTGGTGAAAACTGGGAAAAATAAACTTCAATAAAAGTCTCTGAAAAAAGCAGGCATTCCCAGAAAATGCTTAGACCAAAGCCAATTTTCCTTAGAGAAAAAGCGCTAAAAGAAAGCAATCAGCCCAAACACTGACTAGCTCAGCTTTTTGCTTGCTGCCAGGCATTTCAAGGTGCAAACGCACAGGTTTCCAGCTAAACCTGAAGTACAGGTGTGGGTCTGATGGCAATTCAATTAGAGTAATATGCAAAGCAGGTATCAGCGTGCAAACTGCAACCACATAAAGACAATTGTTCGTGCTCTTTCGAAATGTTATGCACAACTCAGTTTAATCCATGTCATGCCTGACCACATAGAGTTAAATCAAAACAGGCTGTTAGGGGAAACAAAGAGGAAATGAAACAATGGCAAAGATAAGTTCAGGCTGAAAATACCAAGTGGTCTTTGAGGAAACAATAGGGATGCTATTAATTGTAAAATACCCTGTAGGCTCCAAGCAGGTTGGCAGCATTCACTTTTCCAAGGTTGGGGCCAGAATCAAAGAGGACACTAAATCATCAAAGCAACCAGGGCCCAGAAAAGCAGAAGAGCTGGACGTGTTGCTGAGGGTTATGGAGACAGTGTCAGTGAATGCTGGCGGCTGGACAAGACACCCAGACAGAGACCCGCAGACCACGCCACAGCTCGGCAGTCTGCTCTGAGCCCAGAAGTGGAGGTAACAGGGTTGAGGAGCAGCTCGTGCTTGCAGGGGAGGATTAAATTCCTGTCTCACATTACTCTGGGTCAGGAATAGCTGATGGTACTGATAGCTGTTTAGTATTAGACCTATTATCTCTGATTTAGTAGGTAGAAGCCAATGTGGGTTTCCATGAGAAATCCTGGGTCTTCAGGAAGAATGCATTTACCCATCCAGGATGAAATCATTCCAAATACCAGTCAGAGAAAGATGATGTCTCCGCACGAATAACATGTATGGGAAACAGGAGGGAAAATGCACACCATTGTCCAGTGTTGAGCATGGCACAGGTGGGGCAGCCCAGCACTCTGAGCAGTGCCATCCAAGCCTTGCTCTCTCAGGGACTCTCCTGGGCGCTGCTTCCAGCCCCAAAGCTTGCACGGTTTGTGTCACCTTAAGCACTGCCACCATGGGCTGCAGCCTACTCTGCTGGCCACACTCTAGTTGTGGGGCAGAGATGGGGTTATATATGGAGACTGTCCCAGAGGGACCTCAGGTGCCCCTCCAGGAACCCGCTCCTGGGAGAGGAGTCAGTGTCTGCAGCCGCAGTGCAGGAGTGACCCCAAGCTTGGCACAAGGTATTTACCAGTCCAGTTCTGGAACAGGTGCAGTATTTTGGGAAGAGCCTCCTGCTCCCCTGTGTGTAAACAGCACTGACAGCTGACTCCACAACACATTGTTAAACTTAAATTGGGAGCAAACAGGGCTTTCTGGAGCTTGCCTTAAGTAAGGATTCAGGTGCCCATATGTGATGGGCTTGGTATGCACTCCTTACTGGGCTACTGGGCTATATCCAGCCCCTTGGATATAGATGCTGAATATCATCATGTGGGGCTACACCACATAATTATGTGGTTAGATGTAACAGCTCCTATTACTTAAATGATTACTGCTAGAAGTAGCCACATTAAAACAAGTATAACTCCATTGTGTGTAGTTTTACATTCTTACTTGGTGATTGCCAACAATATGAATGAATATCTATATAGAGACATTTAGACAAGAAGTACAGAAGAGAAACAAAATGAAATGAGTTAATGTTTAAATCAATGCCTATTCACATTCTAGTTAGTCTTGCATAAAGCATTCAAGGTTACTTTAAAAAAACTGCAACAAATGTTTTAGATCAAACCTCTTACTTGAAAATAAATTCTGTTTTAACATGAGTTGTTTTGATTGCACTTTGTTTTTCAATACATTTTGATTAAAAAAAAAAAAAAAAAGCAAATAACAAAATATTGCACTCAGAACAGAACTTGACTTTTTTTAGCTAAAACAGTTTATCAAATCTAAATGCAATATGTTGTGTTTTGGTCAAACCTTCATTGGCTTAAAAATTTGCCAAATTCTTGGTCTTGCCAAGAGGCCAAAGAACAAAATTCTTAGGAAATTAAGGAAAACTTTTAAGATATAATGTCATAAAACAAAGATGAAGGAACTTCATAAACCAGGCCCTGGGAAAGTTTCCATAGCTATAAATACGAAGACTAATGTGGGAGCTGAATTTACACATTGCCCAGATTATCACTGGACTATACTGTCCCTTGTGTCACTACGTAGACCTGATGGTACCTATATATGGCTGCTCCCATGGTGGAGCAGGCCACCTGCCATGTGCAGGCAGCACAAGCATGCTCAGGGTGAAGGAGGCTGCCCCCGCTTGCCTCCATGCTGGTGGAGGAGAGGATGCCACTTACTTGAAGATCTGTCTCATTTTCCTCTTTCTCATCCTGCCATCTCCTACCTATTTTTTGCTCTTGCCACCTGCCTCTTGCTATAAGGCAGCCAACTAGCAACCAGCCTGACTTCTGATTTAATCCCTTCAAATTATGTTTATATAAATAGATTTAATCATTTCAGGATCCATCCCTACTAGCTTGCCACTATCTTGTGGGACAGCAAATTCAACAGCAGACTCTGGCCATACCAGTCCAGTTGGCCTTGCTACCAGAGAACATGCCTTGGCACATTTAACTTTTCCAAGATACATGTGGCCATGAGAACCAGGAAATATCATGCAGAATTAAATAAATACATAAAAGAGAATATTTTCCAATATCTACAAGGAAATTTTGGAGCAGATGACTGGTTCCAAATATTTTTTTTACACTTGATGTGTCAGCAGGGTTCTGGCAGGTGCCCTTAGCAAAAAACAAGCACATATTTGTGCACATTCAACACCCTCTTTGGGAGATGCTGTTTCCTCAAACTGCCATATGGGTTGTATTCACTATCCAAGGTGTTTTACAGGAAAATAAAACAATTTTTTATCATATACAGAGTGCTTAAGCCTAAACAGATGAGGAGAAATATTAAAATAACAAGACAAAAGGCTCCAAGCAAATTTGGAAATGACTAGATCTGCTGCGAAGAAATTAAACAAACAGTAACACTAATCCAAGTGCTATATAATGAAAATAGCACACCTGGAGGAGAAGTTTTGACAGCACAGCATACAGGCAGGTTTCAGTGTAGCTGGGCTGTCACTAACATGCCTGCCCCAGCAAGCAGAGGATAGACAGATTCCTCATAGCACTGAGCACTGGTAATAAATGTATGGCTGAAATGCCTTATCAAAAAAACATGGAAAACTGCTCTTGTTAGAGTGTGCTCTGTTCTGAGGCAGCCCAGCACTAAATGTCCATCAGATTTGCCACTGTGTGTGAAGATGGTGCTGGCACAGTGCCCTCACAGCAAGCAGGTCCAGACTGGAGGGTGATCAGCTCTGGGCAACGACCACCACCAAACACCATCAGATGTCCAAGGGCCATCATCTTTCATCCCAAGCTCTGGGGTTTCAGATGCTTGCTCGAGGAAGAAGTTGCTCAAAGCAAGAACAATATGCTGCTGTTACAAATTATGCCCTGCCAAGCCCTTCACCAAGAACACACAGAGCTTTTTTTTTTTTTTTCAGCTTCCAAACACTGTTTTGCAGTTGAGCACAAACTCAGTGAGCTTAAGAATAGTCTGGAGCATATGACAAAAATGTGGAGGTCCTCAGTCTGAAACAGCCTATGTAATATCCGACAAGTTAAAGCCTTGTCTCTTTTCAGGGAGACCATGATGGCCAGAACTGCTGTGTGAGAACTGCAGCAGAAGGCACCTGTGAGACCTTGCTATCAGTGCCAGCATGATCTTGTTTTTCTGGCAGAAAGCACTGGTCACATAGAGCAACAATATCAGATACCAGTTATTCAGGGTCAGGTGAGACCTTCTGAAAAAACACTAGCCTTGAGGAAGTGCAGGGCAAAAATTTGACAGTCTCACCCCTGAGAGTCTTGTACAAGCAATATCAAAATAGAAGTCAGATAGCTGTGTCCCACAGCATGACATGGCACAGAGGACTCTACACAACACCACAGTCTCCAAACATTGACTAAACTGTGCTGCTTGGTTGGCTGCCTTACATCTTGTATTATCTACATTTTGCTTCTTGTAATTTTTACAGTAGGTGGAGGAAGAGGGTGCCTATCTTTATCTACCTTTAATAATCCCTTGCAGAATTCAGTTGGACAGAAACCCACATAACACAGTGCTATCAGCTAGCACTGAAGGAAGCAACCTGTTAGACTTCTCAGGTCAGAATGATTTCCAGCCAAGACAATGGATCTGGCCACGGACATCTGCACCCAGACATGCCTCAGACTCCACCTAACCCAGGGCTCCTCTTGGTATGCCAAACAGGACAAGGGTCACTTTCTGAGCACAGTGGTGTAGCAAGTATAGAGTTTCTAATGGGGAGAAATGAGGTTCATTTTGATAGAGAAAAGACCAAAGCAAAAGGATTAAAACATGAGATAATCAGAGCACAATGACCTGCTGTTTAAATTCAGACTGATAATGCAGAGGGAGAAGAAATTAATCAAATAGTGACCCAACTATTCAATTTTAAAAAGTCAGACATTTCCTTTTATAAATAACTGGTAAAAAAACAATAGATGGTGGAGCGAAAGGACTGAAGATTATATTGTTTTCATCAAACAATGTTGTATTTGGGGATTAGAGGAACTAGTAATTATGATGTTTTAATAAAGTCTGGTTTTGGCAGCTTTTTCAGCATCCACATACAGAATGAAATGTCACTTCCAAATATCAGATTAACAGTAAATCTAGTTCTTTCATTTCTCCTGAGCTTCATTCCATTGACTTTCAAATCACTGAGTGATTTAGAATACCAGGGTGTCTCAGAAACAGAATATACTTGGTGGCATTTCAAATCTAACATTTTGCTCAAATGTGCATTGTACAATTCAGCAGATTGTTTAATAAAAAGCAGCTACAAGGGTCAACAAACTTGACTCAGCTATGAAGTTACTGGAAGAAACGAAGCTGATAGATTAAAAAAAAAAAACAAAAACAAAAAAAAAAAAAAAAAAACATGATTGGGTTTCAGGTTTTAAATGAATTTCACAAAGAAGTGATGTGATAGAGAAACAGCATCAGAAGGAAAGTTAGCAGAGGACTCAAAATCCCTTGCTTGTAACTTTAGTACTTGTTTGATTGTGAGAATAAGTCAGAGTATCCATACTGTCAGTGAAATTCTTGCAATTTTCTGTGGGAAGCATATTGCATTAAAGAGACTCTAATCTAGAGATCCCTTGATCATTAAATCTCTCAATAATCAAAAGAGGTCAAAAGGCAAACAAATGAAATAAAATCCAGTGATTACAAAAATAAGCAACTGAGCAGTAGATGGTAATTTCATGAAGCATATGCAGTAGTTCATATTGCAAGAGTGGGAGGACTGGGAGAAAAAATATTGAATTGGAAAAAAAAAAAAAAAAGATATTTGTCTGAAAATGATCTCTTAATTTTTTGGCTACTCTTTCATCCACCACAATTGTGTGGTCTGTTTTTCAGAGAAAGAAGAAGCCAACTGAACTTCCTTTGGCTAGAGTTATATTGTCTCAGGAGTAGAGTCAGGTTTCTCTTAAATAACTGAAGGCCAGATTGTTGTCTTATATTATATGTGTTGTTACCAAAGCTATTGTGGATGAAGACCATACCCAAACCATAACAGACTGTACCAAGTCCAGAGAAATATGTCCTTTCCTTCAGAAGAAGAAGAAAAAAAAAAATTTTCCATTGTACAACTGAGAAAACATCTGTTGCTAATCCATGTAGTTTTAGAAGACTGACTAGTAGCTGTGTCCCTGTGGACATAGATTGACTTAACATGCAATAGATTAGTCTTAAGAAAATATCTTCACCAGTGCTTTAGTGCCCTCTCTGCACCCTAAACATACCAAACTGAGGAGAGCAGATGTGCCACACTCCAGCAGGAGGTGATGAAAGATGAGCTGGAGGCATCCCTAGTTGTCCAAGTAAACCCTGAGTTTACCTACAAGGCTTTGTAATATCTTTTCTCAGGCTTTTAAAAATATTTCATATGCAAAACCCACATACAAGATGTTGGGAAGAAAATGAAATTTAAAGATGTCCAAGAACCATAGCATAGGAGAACATGGTATGTATGCTTCAGATCTCAGACCTCTGATGACAACCAGCTCTCTCCATATTATCTAGGAAGTTGTCTTTGGCACTTGCTCATCATTTTAGAGATCCTGTGTATTTTCAGCTCCGTGGCTGCCTCCAGGAGAGGAGAGAACAAATTCTACAAGAGGAAGCAGGGGCAGGAACAGTGTGTGTCAAGGCAGCCAAACCTCTGTACTCCTGGACCAGGAACCCATTCACAGAGCATACTCGAGAAAAAAAATGGTAGGTGACACTTTTTTCTGTTATCTATTAAGTAGCTGGAAATATATTTGTCTACATCATTTGACCTGAAACTTAAAGTAGATCATCTCGGATTTTTTTCTGCCTCCTCTATTCTGTTTTTCTTAACAGATCTACATCTCCTTTTTGCTCTCTTCTGCAGTAACATTGCACTCTCCAATATCAGAATACTTTAGTTCCTGGAGTAATACCACTTTCTGAATTTCTCCCATTTCTCTTATTTCCCCTTTTTTACTTCCACCATTTTTTCCAACAGTCCCATAGTGCAGCATGAGGTAAGACATCTCCCTTTTCACATTGCACTACAGCTTTGATACAACTATTGGCATATATTCTCAGTGTAATCTCTCTGTCATATATAATGTACACCAACAAAGGGTGGTTTACACTCTTCTTCCCTCCAAAATACAGGCCCCCCTTGGCCAGATCATCCTCCCAACAATGGGAAAAGTCCCCCCCTCTGAGAAGTCCTTGTGGTGACCCAAAGGAGCCAGCAGACTCCAGGGCCAAACACAAGGCTGGGTACCTGAAACCACAGTGGTGAACACCAGCCTGCAACATCCAAGCTACAGCACTCTGTGTGTCATCCAGAAGTGTAGGTGAATGCTAACTCAGGTGGTCTAGGCACTTCAGCAAACCAAAATGTTTTCATTTGAGAACAGGAACAATGAAACACATTGACTGAAAGCATCAAAATGAAGCATTTCTTCATTTCAAGCAGTACATGTGTGTATGCCATGAACTTTCAGTACCATGAAATACTGCCTGTAGAAACACCGTATCACAGTTTAATCATTTAGAATAAAAGATTAAAAGGTTTTGAAAGCAGTGGGTTTCCTGTAGATTATAGCAGACAGCCTACATTATCTAGAAGTTTGCCATCTTTCAGCAGAAAACTTGGATGGCATTTCTTTATTAATTTTCCCAGCAAGTCACTTTCTTTTAATCCTGTTTCTTGTCTCCTTCAGAATTTGTTTGACTCAGTTGCCTGGAGTTTTGGTTCTCCTCCATATCCTGCCTGTGACACATCCTGCCCCAGCGGGCAGAGTTTGCTGAACTCAACAGCTGCACAGATGTACAACATCAAAGCAGATGGCATTTGCAGCAAGTCCTAAACACAATTGTATTTCTCCTTGCCCATGGACAGTCAGCACCTCCTAGGACCAAACACTTTTTCATACTGTAAATCCCTCACAGTATTTAAAGACACTTATAAACATATGGAATTCATAAATTACTCAAGAGCAGCCCAACATCCTTCAAGTTTTTTCCTGAAGCTAAATATTCTACAGAAATGCAAGCTATTATTATTATCATGTCATGTGGCCAATAGCAGCTGGAAGTAGTGAAGAGATCACTGCCACTTTCTCTTTGCATTGTGCTATTCTAATATGTACTTAAATTTTGCTGGACATTTATAATTCAGAAAAACCCATTGCTTAACTTTTTTTTTTTTATATAAGCGAAGAGATGGAATTCAGAACATATTGAGCAGAATTGAAAAAGCCCATTGTTAATAATCTTAAAATTAGTGAGCGAATTAAGTTAGGACAAGAAAATCATATTCTCCACATTGCCATTAGATTTAAAATAAGGGAAGTTTGAAGAAAATTGATTGAGCTGTTACTCACATATATGCATACAGCTTTCCTTTGGAATGTCTGGGTCAAATGTTGCTGATACAAGCACAGGAACATCTGGATGTACTGTGATGAAACAAACAAACAAAAAAAGACAGTTTCAGAGAGCATTTTGATATAAAATAATTTGTTTGAGATAGTTGTGGTCCATTAGATTAATACCTGACTGAAAGACATTTGAAGCCAAAGACTGCCTCCCAGCTTTGATGGGCTTTGGATGAGACCATAAAGCGGATTATAATATGGGCTGCACTCCATCCTTAGCTATTGCAGGTGTTATTCTTCCAGCTACAAATTACTGACAAGTAACAAATACTGATGGACTTTAAGTATTTCTACCAGATGACAGTGATCTGGTCATTGAAGAAAGACTCTGCTTCTGATTAATGCCTATTTGGTGAGTTTTCTATACATTGTGGTTACCCTGACCTGCAGCTTTCTGCATCCACTGAATGTTTGTTCCACTGCTGTACTTGGACTGTACAGTCAAAGGTCTCTCTTGTGGTGAAAACTGTAATGTTAGACAGTTTTCTGTCTGGGCTTACCGCATAAGTCTGCTCACTAATTCACTCTTTCTTCCACAGGCACAGGTTAAGGGTCTGGAGAGCAGTACACTAAAAAGATGTTAGGGGAGAGGTGAGGTAGGGCCAGCAGAGGCTAGTGGAACTGAGTGCATGTTTCTGCAAGACACTGAGCTGTTCCAGCTTTCTCCATTCCAGAAGGTGGAGTGGTCCCAAGACAGGATAATGTTGGCATTTCTCCTTTCCCCCTCTCAGCAGACACTTCTTCCAAAGAGCTTGTCCAGCCAGAGTTGAGAATAAGAACATTGTTTTGATCAAGGATAATTTTATCATTTTTCTGGAATGCTGTCTCAGCTAGAGGCTGACTCAGAAAGGAGAGTAGTTGAGGGAGTCTATGGATTCCTATTTAGGTGAAAGATGAGACATTGATCTATTCCAGCCCACTAGAAACACTTTGGGACAGAAGCTTTTTCTTTTTCTTTAATTCTTAATGACTAGTTCCTTTAAATAACAATTATAATAAGTCACCCAACACTGTCTGGCAGTGTGCAATTTCAGCCCCTATTTACTTTGCAAGGCACTGATTAAATGCAATAAAATACAGTGGGAAAAATGTCTTGGATTTTCTTTATTAGCAGCACTATGAATGCTGGCCACTCCAAAGGAGGCAAGGAGATTGTGGTCCCACTCCAAGAAATGTCAGCAGAGCAGATCTTCTTCATGGGGCCACAGCAGTGGGTATCGCCCAGCTTCTGTTCAGGGATCATGCTTCCAGCACCTCTGTCGCTCCTCAAAATCTGGAGGACACTACATAAACTGCACGGGTGAAGAACTCTGAATTATGTGTGGTTCTGATCATCAACATCAACACCAATATATTTCTACAAACATATCATAGTGGCCCTTTCCTTACTATTCAGTGGGATTGTTCCCAAAAGGCACTAGCACAAGATATATCACCCAGTTTGTAGGCACTGAAGCCCTTTGGGACACCCCCAATTTTTTCCAGTCATATCTAACCCCAAACCAAATTTTCTGTGGACTCAGCATTATTCCTGAGTGATTGTTGCATCCCCAAAAAGTCCCTTTGTTCATGCAGCCTGTCTCATTCATATCCATTGTGCAGAGCACCATACCAGTGCCTGCCACAAACACCTTGGCTTGACACATGCTATCAGCATGTCAGAGTAAGGTAGGTAGAGATGAGCCGGGAGTGTTACTGATGCAAAGTCTGAACAGAGATTTCTGGCTTTCATTTTTTCCTACTGGTCCAATGCTAGCCTAAAAGTTCACCAGCCTTCTAGAGTCCTTGCAAACACGATGTGTAGGAAAGAGAAGGCCCCTTCCTTGGTATGTGTGTGTGCTTTGAGGGAACTGGGGAGTGTTCCCTGCAACAACAAGTTCATAAAGCTTTTCATAAAATGTCACATGCTTCATCCTTGACTATTATCCAGAAGAAAGCTCCTTAAGTCTCTCCACTGTCATACGCCATGGGCTTGACTAGGGGAAGACAGACATTGTGGGACAACTGGTTGAACAGCTGGTGTTGACAACAGAGATCTGTTTTTTACAGTCATGGAACAATGAAGGAGTTCTAGGAAGAGATGGGATCCATCTGACAAGATGCAATCAACAAAACAGGGTTGAAGGGATCCCACCCCAATTATATGCATGTAAGTAAGAAAGCACCTTCAGGACAGCATTATGTGAAAAGCTCTCATTCCTCTTTTGGAGAATCCGCATGACTGAGCACCTCTCTGAAGTGCACTAGTGCATTGCACTAATGCAAGCAGCATGGAGAACAAACAGGAGGAATCAGCAGTCTACATGTAGTTGTTGAGTTTCAATCTTAGTGGAAGCACAAGGGCATGGAGGGGATAACTCAAATAACAGGAGCACTGCTATGGCTGGACACCGGATTTTTAGTAAGGACAGGCTGGGACGGTGAGAAGCAGGAGTTGCTCTTTCTGTAAGAAAGCAGCATGGATCATCTGAAGCTCTGGCTGGGGCCAGATGATGACCACGTGGTAGCTGGTGGGTCAGGTTTACAAGGCAGTCCAGCATGGAATGGAATTGAATGGAATGGAGTGGAATGGAGTGGAATGGAGTGGAATGGAATGGAATGGAGTGGAATGGAAAGGAATGAAATAGTTAGTTGGAAGTGACCTACAAAGATCATCAAGCACAACTGCCTGGCTACATCTGGGCTAACCAAAAGTGAAAGCACATTAATGAGGGTATTTTCAAAGTGCCTCTTGAACACCAACTGGCATGGGGCATCAACCATCTCACTAGGAAGCCTGTTCCAGTGTTTGACCACACTCACAGTAAAGAAATTCTACCTAGTATCCAGTCTGAACTTCCCCTGGCACAGCTTTGTGCTGTTCCCTTGTGTTCTATCGTGACTAATTCTAGGTAGGGGAGGATCAGGCTAGGGAACTTTTGAACAATTTGGACATACACAGACTCATGGAAGTTAATGGTATGTATCCATGGGTGCTCATAGAGTTGGCTGGTTATGGCAAGGCCACTGCCAATTACTTCTGAAAGATCATGGTGATCAGAGGAAGTTCCTAAGGACTGAAAGATATCAAATGGCCTTTCCAGAAGGAAATGGCAGGCCATTTTACCCAGGATATGCAGAAGGCTGAGGTACTCAATGACTTTTTTGCCTCAGTTTTCACCAGCAAGTGTTCTAGCCACAGTGCCCAAGTCTCAAAAAGCAAAGGCAGGGACTGGGAGAATGCAGAACCACCCACTGTAAGAGAAAATCAGGTCTGAGATCATCTAAAGAACCAGAAGATGTACAAGTCCATTGAACCTGGTGAGATGCATCTGTGGGTCCTGAGGAAATCATAACATCATAGAATGGTTTACAAGGTTTTGGTAGGGAGGCTGCAGGGGTGGCCTCTGTGAGCAGAGCCCAGCAGCTGCCCCATGTCAGATCAGAGCCAGCTCCAGATGGCTCCAAAAGGGACCCAATTTTGGAGATATTCAAACCTGACTAGACACAGACCTGAGACATATGCTGTAGCTAATCTCACTTGAAGCATGACGTTGGACAAGATGATCTCCAGAAGTTCTTGCCAGCCACAGCTATTTTGTTATTCCGTGATTCTGTAAATCAGTAACATATAGCTGAAATAAGAGGTTTCAGGAGAGCCTTCACATCCTTCACACAGGCATGCAATGCAAGCTACAGCTTCGCCTATTGGGATCTCACAGCCAAGACACTGGCAAAAAAGAGTTGAATATGGAGGAATCTTTCTGCTCTCTTGAGATTGCTCATGGGCTTGATGACAGCACCACTGAAGGCTGTGATCTGATTTCATATTAAAGCCCACTGTTCAAATTGAAATGGAGAAATGGCAGTCAGCATGAAGGGGAACATTGTCAGAGGCTCAATTTTTATGTGAAATATGCCTACAAACCCAGACTGAAAATCTAGGTAAGGTGGAGGCAGGGAGGAATCCACAGCTGGGAGAAGGAAGGGAGAAGGAGACGATGAGTTTTATTTTAAACATATGTACTAATCATGGCAGAGAAGAGAAATAAGGGTGGGAAACTGCAGCTGGGAGGGGGAGGGCAGACAGAGGCGCTGATGATTATTTTAGATATATTTATTAAATCATTGCTCCAAGCAGGGAACCAGGGTGGGAATATGCAGCTGGAAGGTGGAGGGCAAGGGGAAAGCAGCAATTTTATATTCAATGTTTGCACTGAGCATGGCTCGGGATGGGGACCAGGGGTACAGCCTTGCAGCTGGAGGTGGGAGTGCCACAGGAGAACGCTGGTTGCTAGACTTGTCATGTTAAAATATGCACATCTTGCCTCCAAGAATCTGTGGTGCAAAGGCTTTGCGAAGCCTGTGGAATGGGAGAGCTTTTATTTTAAAGGAGTGAGGGAGAGAGCCTGTTCACCTGCTGGGTTTTTGCTAAGCTCTTGCAGCTCTATTACAAAATTACTCCATAAACTTTTACAGCTGGCCCTGTGCCAGCAAAATGTCATTATTAATACTGCTATGGAAAGTGCCAACAGAACTGAAATACTCATGGGGAGACACTGCAAAAGACATACAAAACCCCAGACCTTTGGAGAGTCAGAAGAAGGAAAGGGGGAAGGGGAGGGAAGAAAACTGCCATATGGACCCCGTATGAAATAATGGAGTTTATAACAGAACAGAGGTCAGTCATCAAGACCGGCCACTGCCAGCATGTTTCCAACTTGGCAGTAGTAAGTGTATCAGCTCTGGCCCATAGAAATAAGAAGACAAATGTGTTTAAGGCAGGGAAAGGGATTATTTTGAGTTTTATATGTTCCACAGTGGTAAGAATGACAATCCACAAACAAGCTATGGAAAGAAAAAGGCCTTCTCTTGTGCTGAGTATTTTCATCCTCCAAAGCAGGTGCTGGGAGCAGAAAGTACTCAGAAACTTTTGGGGTCTCATTCTTGGCTATGGCATCTCCTTTTGAGGTCTTTCAGTCTATAGCACAATCTGCTGGAAAAGTAATCGCAAAGACGTGCTTTGACTTGGTCCTCTTACAGCTGTGACAATGCAGCTGAAAATTTCAGAGCTCAAAAGATAAAAATGAGAAAACCTTTAGTAAAAAATCTATACACATATGCACAGATACCTACACAGGCCCTAGAATTACCATCAATCACAACACCACAGAAATGTGTGTAGTCATCCAGCTCTTGATTTTGGACTCAGAAGAGCCAACACAAAGTAAGAAGCTCTGCAGTCACAAGTCACTTGGGCATTGATTATCCATGTCAAGGAAAGCTTCAAGCTGGAGATTTAGAACTGGATCAGGAGAAATAATTGCCAAATTTGCAATAATCTCACCTGAAGTTAGTCCAAAATTTTGTGCAGTTCATAAGTAATGGAAAAATCAGATCCTTAAAAGCTTGAACATCTATTCAGGCCCCCAGTTAACCTGTTTTCAATTCCTCCCTGGATAGTTCTGAGGGAAGCTGAATGCCAGTCAAAGAAGTCACATTAAAGCATAGGTTTTTAGATCTTTTTAGTACCGAAAATTTGTCATGTTCTCATCCTCAGGTTGTTGGGATATTCTCTGTCTTAACCACTTTCCTGAATAGGATTGCTTTATTGAATCAGGGCCACAGAAAACATCTGTCTCTGCATCACAGGGGATGCTCTTCACAAAGCTCATGATCAGGAAGTCCTTCATGAATAAAGCATTAAAGCAACGTTTTCTCAATTCTTTTCTTTTTGCTACCTATTAGAGGAAAAGCACCATGTAATAAAACAGGGCCTGTATCATTATCTTGTAGCTTATCATGATTGCTCTCTTTTATGCCCTTTAGATGGAGAAACCACTTAAAATAGCAGAATTAATCACTAGAAAAGAAAAAGTCATCTCACACTTTTCCTGCCAATGAAAGGTTGTTTCCTGTACTTTCTATGTCTCATCTAGACCAACTTTAAGTCTTAAGAATTCAGCAATTCATTTTTTTTTTCCTGGGAAAAAAATATCCAAAGAGCTCAAAGTTAGAAGCTTAGTTTGAATGTCCTCCTTCTTAGATCTATTTACATTTAGCCTTCTTCCTATACAGCGGCTTGAAGCAATGCTCTCATCACCTTAAAATACATCATTTCACCCTTTTGATATCTGAAACTAGGTCTTATAAATCACAAGAAGAAGATGAAGTCAAAGAAGAAGATGAAGAAGAAGAAGACGAAGAAGTAGAAGAAGAAGAAGAAGAAAGAAGAAGAAATATGATTTTGTGCTGTCAATGGTCTCTGGATTTTGACAATTGGAACAGTTAGTTCTGGTTTACACTTGTCCTTCCTCAATGATTTCATTCTTCTTTAATATGAAGAAACCTGAATCTAGAAGTTAACAAAATAATATACACCATTTTTGTGGAAAAAAAAAGTCCATTGGTTTTTATTTTAATATTTTTTCTTCATGCATTCAGAAATTGTTTTATGTTAGGTTATATGTTTTTTTTTAATTTTATAACCACTGTAATTTGATTTCATAATAACAGAGTTCAACAATAGTATAACAATAGTATGAAGACATTTTTGAGTTCCACACATGAAACTATTTTACAGATAGGAAGACTGAAGAAACACTCAACTGCTTTCCTAAGACTGGGTAGTTTTGGCTGCACCGTACACTTTCAGAACACCCAGGTTTCTCTTAGTGGTTTCCTGGGTGAAGGAGACAGCCATGGGGCCCATGCAAATGGGCTGGATGCAGTCATAGTGTTGATGTTTGAAACCTCCCTTGTCTTTGGAAAACACGTGAAAAAGCCTCCATGGAATTAAGCAGGGCAGATCTCAAGTCTTCTAAGTTGTATGTTTTCATTGCATACTCAGACAGGGTTATATTACTGCATATTTAGATGGGCTTAAGATAAATCTGGGGACCAAATATGACTGAGGAAAGAAATGGATTCAGACATACAATGAAGCACAAGTTTTAGGGCTGACTAATTCAGACTTACTTGACTCTTACCGGGGTGGCAGATCAGAATTTAAATTCGTAGTGAGTGGAATCAACCTGTCATTTCAAAGCTGTTGAGTGCAAATTTTATTTAGATTCTAACTATACTAAAATTAAAAGTCTAGCTTTTCCAACAATATAGCTAGGAATTCTTAACACTTTTAGATTTTCAGGTTTAAAAGTATGATCCACAGAGTGAAAGATGTGGATCTCTCCCCCACCACCACCACTTTTTTTTTTTTTGGGGGGGGGGGGAGTTTAAGTACATCAGAAAAATATTACATTAGCCTTGATAAGGCAATAGACAAGGTTATTCTCCACTTTGCACTAAGCATATAATGGTATAACAATAATGACATCAGTGAAATCTCTCTTGATCTGCCAGGTGGAAGCAAAAGAAGAATCAGATCATTTTTTATTTCTTTTTTTGCAGTTTTCCTATCCAGCCAGACAGGTGTGTTGGCCATGTTATTTTTCCATATGTCAGGAAAAATGTTTTTTAAAACAGCTAATACTATACTTGGGAAAATTCTATGTAGCATGTGCCATTTAATATATACACATTTTATCCATACAATTATACAATTGGATAAAATATACAAAATCAAGTTGTATTTAAGATGATTTTTGGTTATAAGCCAATGCAAATATTATTCTCCCAAGATTCCAGGAAGAGATTAAGTGTAGAGCAGTGACTTGTGCAGTGTCTGCCAACTGCTGACTAATTGCATGCCCATCATTATTGCATCCACATATACAATTAGGGTGAAAATTCAGAGCACCACACTGCACAGCATACTTCAAATAGCAATGGCCATTTTGAAACAAATTGTCATATATTTTTCCAGTGTTAATTTCACTCAGTTGTTTTAGGGTCATGGGGGACCTTGGAGCATCATAGCACTGAAGACAAAGTAGTGGACATGTGTGTAGTATAAATGAGAAAGCAGAGACAAATGTATGTACATAAGCTGTACAACTTTTTCAACCTTCTTCCTCAACTAAGTATAAAAATGGGAGAAAATTGCACTACATTGCTCTTTATGTGTCCTCTCTATCAGCAACGTTTTATAAGACAGGACCCTGGGAGTGTTGTAGATTATCACTGGGGAAAATAATTACAGCAACCATAATGTATATATAGTCAGAGAGACATCTTGGAAAAACATTTCCTATAATTGTACTGTGACAAAACGTGCAGTTAAATATTATACACATGGTGAAAATTACACCACAATTAATGGCATGCCTCAAATGTAATTCATTCTTAATGTTTTTTGTTAGTTTAGGAAAAGAGAGCTATCACTGAGCATTTCATGTTATCATATTAGACAACAAGTCTCAACAAAAGTCATAAGCTGGGCAGTGTTGGTGCTGGTAAAAGCTCACCTACATTCAGGATGTTTCAAAGAGTAAAGCTCAAGATACCTCTCTCCAACCCTGCTTAAGTTTGTCGTTAGTACTAAAATATTAAAACAATAGATTAATAACATTCACCAATTTAATTGAATGATTTTGCTGAAAAGTATGTCTGTATTTAGGGAAATGGTGTTTGATTTCCCCTCTTTGCTATATTTAGCATCCTGGTGCATGAGAGCAGTGTCGTTGTACATTTCTTTAACTCTAACATGTGGATTACTTTGACAGCAGTTTGTGTTTTCCAAAGCGATATCTACAAACAGGACATTTTCTATTGTTGAATGCAAGACAAGCTGTGTTATTTTCTGGTTCCTCCAAATCTGGGATACGGACAAGGGCAGTCAGACATACTCAGCCAGTTGTCACCTAGATTAATGTTAAACCAATATCTCAACACTGTATTAATAGCTGCTATTCAAAAGGACACATCCTCTGAATTTAAGAGAATATTAGTGTATGAAATTCCCAATAATTATAATCTCTTCTACCCTTTAAAGACCTACTGATATTTACAGCCATATTTACAGCCATTAAATGCCTCTTCCATGTCCCGACCACACACAGCATGGTTAATTACTCTCGGGGAACTTAAATTCCCACTACAATTTCAACAGGGCTGCACTTAATTTCTATTCAAATCTCTTCTACAGCAACAGTGTTTGCTGCAGAGGATATCAGAACACAGGGCTCCAAGCAACTTTCTGGGCCATTAAGTTGATTCCCTTGTTACTGCAAACAAACACAATGTATAATTTCTTTCATACAATCTTCAGGCTCCAACATAAAAGAAGTTGTTGGGGTTTGGCCTGTGTTAATCAACTGGAGAATACTCCAAAGCGCACTTGCTCTAACAATGAGGAGCTGCCTTCTCATTTCCAGCTTAAACTTGTTTCTCCTCATTTTACACCCATTATACATGTTAAAATGTTTTAATTTAGCTTAAATGACTCTTTTTTCCTGATGCTTTCCCCTATGCTCTTCTTCTTATCCTCATTTTCCTAGAGTAAGCAAACCAAGCTCTTCTATCATCCTCTTACCAGGACAAAAACACTCCTTTTGAACCTCCTTGAATTCTCACCTGCTTCTACCAGACTTTCAAACGGCTTTTTTTACCATGAATAGGCGAACAAGCACATAACACTTGAGAAGAGGTCTAGTCAGAGCCTTGTATGATGATACTAGTATTTCTTTGTCCCCACTGACAATAAGTTCACTGGAGAATTCTGGGACTACATTTGTCTTTTCACGGTTATATCAAATTGATGGCTCTCAGACAGTCCTTGATCAATGAGTAAGAGAGGCTCTTTCACAACTTTTTACTAGCAGATGAGCTCTGAGATTCTAGCATAATTTTTTATTAATCCTATTACGGTGTTTTATCCCACTCCTACTTGGGTCATTAGACCCTGCCCTTTACAAAAGATGTGTATTAGCAGTGCTTGCAAACTCCATATATCAGTAAACATTCTCAGTACTCAATGTTTGTGTCAAGACACAAAAAAAGTATTAAAGAAAATAACCATTGCAATCTGGTTGATCCATTCCATTTTCACAGGCCCTGCTGCTGTCTACCATCATGTCCCCTATTATGTCACAATTCTTCTGATTTGTGTCATTATAACAAGTAAAGGCTTCCCATTTGCTTTCAGAGCATGTTTTCCTGAAATCTTGATTGTTGATATTTACCACACTATTTATGTCCAGAAAATTAGGAATTAAATAGAAATAGTTCAATATGATCTACCTTTGCTAAAACTATTATTTGCATTTTACAGTTTTTAAATTATCTCTTTCAAAGACTGCTGTAGAGCCCATTTAGGTTAGACTTACATGTCCATGGCTGTCTGGATACCTTTTCCCATGCTTAAATATAGACATTTTCCTTGCTATCCTCCTGGTCTGAAGTGCCAATGCTTGTTTGAACCAAATGGTGACTGCAATTGCTGCCAAGCTTGCAGTTCTCAACAGCAGATCTTCCTGTCTTCTGGGATGGAGATCATCAACCACTTGAAATTCTCACTTGGATGCCTCATTCCCATTGATCCCCTCCCCTTTGTCCTCATGGTCACTATTGTCATCTTTGCAGAGCAATGCAACAAAAGATTTCTCATGCTTTGTCTCCAGGTCAACAATAGCTTTAGTCTCAATCCCATTCTCAATGGACAGAAGTCCTACTTCTGTGTACCTACAGTGGACAAACTCTGGAATTTCTTTTTTTTTCCTTCTAAGCTCAGTTCAGGTTGACATCAGTTAGTCTCCCTTTATTCCCACCCTTTTTGACTTTTATATGAAGGATTTCCTTGTAGAGCAGTCCTTTTTTCAGCTTCCATATCCCTACTTATTTCCTCCTTCCTGAGGTAGTAGTTTCCCCAGCCAGGTCTGAAACATCTCCCTTTGTAGTTGTCACTATTGCTTGTGATAATTTTATATATCCCTCAGCATCTTTGACCTGAAGCAGGTCCATACCTTCTCTACTTGGAAGACCCTGAACTCCTCAGCCCCAGCTGTCTTTCCTAACCAGTTCTCTTAATTTATCAAAGTTTGCCCCACCAAAATCTGAAATCTTAATTAGAGAACTTGGCAGCTTACAACCAGTCATGTCAAGTCCCATCCAAGAGGTGACCAAACTTTATTAGTGGATGAAGTGATTGCTGCACGTAGTATGCTGAGCCAAGTCCTGACACCTTTCCTCTGTCCTCTTTATTCTGGCATAAATTTGCTGAAATCAATGGGAGTTTTGTTTTTATAAGGACTAAAGGATTGGGCCTACACTTTGTAGTCCTCTTTGAAATCCCTTAATATGAACGGCGCTACACAAATACATTATTATTTTTACTTGCTTTTTATAAAGCACAAAATATTATTGGCCATTGAAGTTTATGGAAACTTGATGCAATTGCAGTTGGCATTGACCTTTTCCCCAGCACAGGAGTCTCTAGGATAACACAGATGTCATGTGCAATGAAATTAATGTTGTGGGCACAGCTGTTTAGTAAAATAAAGTAAGATAAAAAGAAGCAATTACCTAATTTGATATGGGATCTTTTCAAATTTTTTTCTCTACCTTACGCTACAGTTTGCAACTTATTGACTCATCCAGTGCCAGATAGATTTTTTCCCTTCTGTAAAACAAGTTTTCACTTACATATACTGCTGGGAAGCATTATTTGAAATGATGAAGTGTAGGAAGTAGAGCCGACAAGAACGTTTTACATAGCAAGCATGTACACCCTGACTTCTCTTCTGCAATTTACTTATAGACTTAACTTGATTGTTCTCAGGTTAATATGCACAATTTGGAAAATTGAAATAACCTTCTATAATGTTCAAAAACAATCCCATAAACTGAATCAGTTGTTAAAGTAAGCTTTACCTCAAGACCCCACAATGAGGTATCTATTACCAGGAGCTCTAAGCAAATGTTCTTTTAATTAGCTACATTTATCTTTAATCCCTGTTTTGACAGAAACTCTAACATAAACATACATTACAAATACAGAAAATCCAGCTCAAAGTATGGTTAATTTTTATGTTTGACAGAGCCATTTGGAAAAAATAACTGTGACCTTTTTGGAGCCTGGAAAAAAAAATCTTAATGTGATGTCATTATAGCACAGTTTCAGAAACCAAGAAGAAACAGTGGCATCTGTAGCTAAAGTACAATAACAATTCTTAAAATATTCCTTAAAAGTGGCAATAAAACCCTAAAAAGACCTTTGGGCCTTATGATGAGGCAGCTGCAAAATCATGCTAAAAATTTCTGTAAGGACAACAGTAATTACAAACCTGATTAAAGTTTACCTACATTTCATTCCTAGAGTGTCTGAAATGAGGACTGTGAAACCAGATGGTTACAGAGCACACGTGATGGATATATTCCATCAAGCATGTCCGTTGCCTTGGAAACAACAAGAATAACATTATCTTTAGTGTCTATTTCTTCACAAAACTGTTCTTTTAAGTGTTGCTGCCAATCTAAGCAAATTTCATGTGAATGCTTAAGTATCAGCTCAAAAAAATAGGTCTGCCTCTCCCCACCCTGCGGTAAGTGTGTTGGACGTTGTTGAGTGTTGCAGGAATGATAGCAGTGTGTGTCCTCTCCTCAGTGCATGCCTTATTCAGCTGCTTTTCTACAACCTTTCTGTTTTGTTTTGTTGGTTGGTTGGTTGGTTGGTTTTTTGTTTGTTTTGAGGGAACTCAATTTGGATTAAAATCTTAAGTTATTGTATTCAGAGAGTTCAATTGTTATTTGAACAAAAACCAAACCTGATGATAAAAGTTTCTTCCTTTCCCAGTTTCTATACTGATAAAAGGAACCAGAAGCAGAGCAGGAGAGACTTTGAAACAGACATGAGACAATACATATGGCTTTTATGAGAAGTCTTAAACTTGCAAGCAAGCACATGGATTAGAAAAAAGTAAATCTGAAGCTGAAAGAGGGAATGTGTATGAACAGAGATGATATACAGCACTGGCACCATACTAACTTGAGATATTCTACCTTCATCCTCTCAGTTATGGCTGTTTCAGGAAGATAATGCTCCATCCTATCTCAACTTTTCCCTCTCATCCCCTTCCAAAAAAATGAACAGTAGGCAGTGCTATATGTAACAAGACATCCCCAGCCCTCCAACAACCACAAAAGAACACACTTTCTGGTTTGCATTCATTTTAGAAATGTTTGGGACAGTAAAATAATCTGAAATGGCTTTGTGAATCCAGTGACTGCAGCAAAAAGAAGCAGTTTAAAAGGATCTCAGTGTTTGATCTGCTCATTCACATCTGATAATGTGATCTGTGAGATGAAGGCTCAACTTCATCATGTAAAGTACATGGCAAAAATCCTATCGATATCACTGAACAGTGGTTGACCTGATTCTCCACCCCTCCCAAGGTACACCTAGCAGGTCCGTCACACAACATGTATAAGTCAGTCAAATCATTTCAAAGCAGGTTAAATCATTTCAGCCACAAGATGGTCTTACCACCTGTTCCTACAACCAGTGAGCTCAATGATGTGTTATGCCACACAGTCACTAGATCAAACGTCCTGGCCAAAACTCGTGGAAGCATTTCTGAGACCACATGAATCAGATCTGCATCTTTGCTCTATCCAATATCCACATTTATTATACATATACATATATATATATACTGAGGAGTTAGACGTCATACTGAGTCTGATCTGCTGCTTAAGAATTTCACACCTCAAAGGCTGTGTGGAATTTGTATCGCAGTGGCTTGTGGAGGGAAAGTGAGGGAGGGCTGAGAAGCAGAGAAATGCCAATGAAGGCTGGGAGTAAAACACCTAGAGCTTCATTTGTTACAGTGTGTCTTCCTATAAGAATATGCCCAGATATTTTCTGCTTCGTTATTATTGTATCAGCAACATGTTTTATACAGGCAGTAGCTGGGGCTGCTCCTTCAAGTTCATCTGCTCACACAAGAGCTTGAAGTCTGTGACAGGGGCATGATGGCCACAGACGGCTGAAATTTCTGCTCCTGGAAAGCTGCAGATATGCTCATCTGAGGGATATCACGTTACCTGGGCACTTTCCATTTTCACGTTCAAAGCTCTGCATACCTGTGCCCTGACCCCTACTTAAGTCCAGTGTCTTATCATATTCCCTCTTCATCCTTCACTGAGGCCAGTGTTTTTAAACTAATTCCCTTGCACTCTGCACTTCACAGGGAGCATTTTATTGTTATGGGTCACTATTTGGGCTCCCTAGTCTTACAAAGAGGGAGTTTTTTCACAGTGAAAGTTGACTGGTGATATCAAAACAAAGGGCAGCATATTGTACAAAGTGCACTGTATTGTTGCTGTCCCCAATGCACAAAGTAAAATATGGCACATTTTCCCAGCAATGGTGGCTTAATACTCCAGAGCTGGCCAGGCTCTCCCACAATGCACACGTTTGCTTTGCCGCCTTGAAGGAAGTTGTCAGGATGCTGATTTGTCTCATCATTTGCAATTGACATGCAAGACATCTACACTTATGCATTTTTTACCAGGATATCTTCTTCGATTCCTCTCATGCCCCATCACCCAGGAGACGTGAAGGCAAATGTCACAGGTGTCCATGCTGCAAATGATGCATCCCACCCAAGTACCCCTGAAAAAGCCATATTACTCTTTCATATAACTAGTAGTGGGGGGGCATGCCACAAACCCTCATTTTTCTTTAAAAAACATGACAAATGTCCCTTTGCTCCTGTCACCTTGCTTTTAGTTCTGTTATACTGTTGAATGAGCAGAGTTGTTTATCTGCTCCCTCATACATAAAAATTGTCTTCATATGTCTGAGTGCAAGTGGCTCCAGAACAACATATAATATTGCACTTATACTCCCTCAACGACTGGCTTTGTTTTCTGAAACATCTGTAACCTGGGGCCCAACTGCCCTGTACAAGAAGGAAACAACTACCACCAAAGTCAAACTCAGCTCAGCCACTGTCTGACTTTACCTGTGACAACCTTGACTTGCACCTCACTCTTTTGCTTTTCCTCTGACACAAATTCCTTGGTGCCTTGTGGTTTTCGCTCCTCAGTTGTCCTTACGGTGACACCAAGTCCTACAGAGACATACAGTGATTTCTTTATCTCTTTCCCGCTCTTCATCTTCCCCAAAAGTAGAAACCAAGTGAATTCGCTTTTCAATGTGCTTATAAGGTTCTCCATTTAGTATATGCTCTGCTTTCTGCTTTTATTAGAAAAACAGTTCAAAGAAACAAGACTTTCCTTGGACCAGAAGGTTTTGCTGCAAATGACTAGGGAAAATTTTGGTCCCAATAAATATATCTTGCAGCTATTAAGGGGAAGTAAATAGACCAGGCAGAAAAAAGACTGGAAACAGAGTGGCGCAGCTGTGAGCATTGCATTAAAACATGTTTATCATCTGGTCTACTTGGAGTTGTATTTTACATCACAAATTTATTATTTTTTGGCTTAATAAACTTGAATTCTCACATTCTTCCAAAGTTATAAGTAAGTCCAAATATGTTTCCCACACATTTCTTCATGATCTCAGGTTGTGTTTTTTAACCTACTACCTCAAAAAATAATTTCAATATATGAGAACAAATTAGGCCATGTCAGGTGCACTTCTCATATCTGGCTCCTTTTGCTGAGACAAACAAAAAACAATAGCTGATCTTCACTGGAAAATCTTGAGCTGCACAAAACTTAACCACAAGTGAAAAGAACAGGAGAGAGATTGTAGAAAGCCATGTCATTATAGAATATGCGGAAAAAAAAAATCTAAAATGACTTTAAAATATACTAACGTACATATTGAACAGTACAAATGGCATTTTCCACTGCCTTTGGAAGATCTCCTCTCAAAGAAGGAAGGAAAGAAGGAAGGAAGGAAGGAAGGAAGGAAGGAAGGAAGGAAGGAAGGAA
>CM021766.1:134507899-134554967 GCA_011076525.1 Nettapus auritus | reverse complement strand
GAAGGAAGGAAGGAAGGAAGGAAGGAAGGAAGGAAGGAAGGAAGGAAGGAAGGAAGGAAGGAAGGAAAGAAGATAAAGTGCCTCCCTTCTCAGTGACTGCTGCAAAGCTGAAACTCATTTTTATCCACAGCAGCAACTGGGATGATAAGCATTTAGAGGAGACGGTCAGGCACTAATGAGTGAGTGTGAGTGGGGAGACTGAGCACACCAGTGTTCAACCTTGCCTGGTTCTTTTTTTACTGTTATGATAAAAAACATTTAATGATAATTTTATTTCTCTGAAAGTAAAATCCTGTTCAGCAGAGTAGAAATATATATGACAATCCTTGTATAATCATTAGTATAAATTATTTTTAAAGTTAGACATAATTTTTTCTACAAGACCCCATATGTTTGAAAGCACCTTGAAGTTGTTTAATGTAATTAGCTTTCAGACATCATTTCTATGTGTTAAAAATGTGCTATGAAGAGGTGGAAACCTGAGAACACACCGAAGTGCAGAGTGGGCTTGAAGAATTAAATGAATGTGGTCAGAGAGGATTATGTATTACCAAAAGGAAAGGTTCCCAGATCTGGGAACCAGTTTACTGATTCTTGTCAACTGAAATGAGATCTATTTTCTTTCCTTTTTTTTCTCTCTCTCTTAAAAAAAAAAAAAAAAAAAAAAAAAAAAAAACACTCTACGAAAGGAATTCTGATTCTGAAGTGTTTGTAGAGGAAGGTAATCGAGGGAAAGAAGATGAAGTGTCTCAAAATCCATACTATTTTATAAACAATAACACTGGATTTTTCTTTCTAAAGGGAAAAAAAAATGACAGAATCACTAAAATGCAGAATCATCTATGCTAAGAAATGAGAATGCTCTTTCCAAAGCCTGATATGACCAGCCAGGTTGTTTGCCAAGGGTCAGCTTACAACTGCCGCCCAAGGAACATTTTAATTACATTGTCCAGACCAGCCTCAGAAGTCCCACTTGCCCATTCGTTTATCTCAAAGATTGTCACATAAATTGGCTGGTCACTGAAACCTCCTGTTTTCCTCAGCCGTTCCCAATGAACCCATGGGAGAAAAAAGGGAGGGAAACTGTCAAAAACATTCAATTCCTGAAAAGAAAAAGAAAAAGAAAAAAAAAAGAAAGAAAGAAAGAAAGAAAGAAAGAAAGAAAGAAAGAAAGAAAAGAAAGCCTCGATGGCAGGAAGTTAACTGGATGCCCCTTGAAGAGAAGATGACAGAGAAGGGGAGAAATGTCTGGGACTGACTGGCTGCTCCAGGAAGGCAGCAGGAGGAGTCTGGGGAGGAGGAGTAGTGCCTACATCTGTGTTCCTACATCTGTTCCATCTGTGCCAGTTGCTCTTCTGCTTTCTCCTCCAGACCCAGGAGGGGCTGAGGACTCAGAGGGAGCCAGGCTTGCCTACTTCCTCTGGGTGAGAGGGACTTGAGGGACTTGGCCAATAAAAATTGACAAAGAAAAGAGCTGATGTGGGCACCTTTAAAATGGGAACTTTGTGCATGCCTTCTGCTTCTGTGGGCAAAGTGCTAAGACAGCGTGGTAACTCAGGGGGATCTCACCCTCAATGTAGGGTATATTCTCAGCTGGCTGGGGCTGGCAAGTGAGACAATCTCCAGGAGCAGCAGGTAACCACGGAGTTCCTAGCATGGTTACTGTTCTGCTCCTTTTTTCCCAGGCTACCCCAAACTATAAGCAGGGATAATTTTTCACATATTTTGTGCCCTGTGTTTTGAATTCAAAAGAATGACTCAGCCAGCATTCAGCACATTTTTGTTACCCATTGAAGACCCTGTCCTAGCACTGGCACTGTGTTGGACCCTTGCTGAGGACTGGAGGGTTCACAGGGGCCATGCAGTGGTGCCCCTTCCTGGCTCTGGCCACCTCTTCACCCAGTCTTTAGTCCTCTGAGCCCTGTTGCTCTGCACTACAGAGCCCAGTCCCAGTCTTTGAAAAGAGATAGATATTAGCATGGATTTATTTTTGCGGAGGTCGGAGTGCTTGGTTGGCATCTGCAGGAGAACAAGAGGAGTTTTCTGAAGTGGCTTAGTTCCCCCATCCCAATAATTTTGTTTTCTTAAAGCCCATCTGCTTAAATTGGTATCTGCAACTGGGGAAGAACCAACCACCCTGACCATGTAGGATATTTTTCTCCCATGTTTGTAATTGGGAAGTCAAGCCAGACCTCAAGCAAATGGCTCATTAATGCCCAGACAAGGCACTTGTACTCCTTCTAGCTCTCCTTTGGCAGCCAAGTCAAGCAGCATCTTTCTTCCTAGGGAAACGCACCAGCGTTTAGAGGTTAGGCAGCACATGGGCATCTGCATCAGCCTCAGCCCAATAACCCCTGCTCCTTCCACCCACCAGCAGAACCAAGATGCAGGCTCCTTCACGGCATGCTGGGGCTGCACAGCTCTGCTCAGGCAAATAAGAGGAAGCAGGTTTTCCAGCAGGGTGATCTAATTTATGTGCCGGTTATGCTGCATTATACGGGAATACATTTGACTTTTTGATTTCCCGATTGTAAATTTTACTCCTGCTGACAGAAAGAGTAATTGCTGTGACCAGAATCAAACTGATTGCTCAAAATGTTGAAGTTGACTTTTTTGTTCCACTTGTACAATATATACATTCCTGAAGGCTGAGGTTTCGAAGGATAGATATGGTATTGGTGTTTACCAGAAGTATCTTTGAAATGCTTTGTAGTGCCAAAGTATACAGAAGGCTCATTTACTGTGTTGGAAGAGTAAATGCAACAGGGGTGTTTCTGCAGAAGTAAAATATATGTATGTTTTTATTTCCTATTCTCTTACATAACCTTGTTATTAGTTTGAAACTCTCCAGGCATTCTGTAGGTGATAAAAAGAGGAGAAAAGTTATTTCTAGAAAGCTGAGCAGTTCTAATTTCTTCTGGTTTTACATTAAACATGCCAGCTTAAGCAGAAAGGTGTAACCACACTCCGCTTTGGGGACAGGATAGCAGTTGGGCCAGCAAATGAAAATAAAGGTCAAAGCAATTTCCGTAAGGAGATGCAGCTGAAGGCCGCTGATCCTTTCACAGATACAGCTGCCCGCAAAGGCTCAGGAGGTGCAGTGAGGAGGGCTGCAGTTGGGGAGGGAGAAGCAGCTGGCAGAAAGAATCAGACAGGGCTGTTCCTCAGCTTGCACCAAGCCTTGTACAACTCTCCCACCAAGCTAATCATGTCCTGCCAGATCCTCTTGCTGCCATGCAAAGTCACTCGGATGGCTCAGAAGTGCTTAGCAATCGCAACAGGGATTTGGGAGCATGAACGCAATCCCATGTTTTCAGCTGTCCCCTGATGGTCTGATGCCGGACTCAGGGCTCATGGTGTGCTCCCAGCCTTTCCCCATGCTCCCATCCAATGACACCACTATTAACAGATGCTCTGGTGTAGATCAGCACCACGTGCCCCACACATATTATTTGAATTTACTTAAACTCACTGAAAGATGGAGCCTTTGGGAGGTAATCAAGTGCTCAAATAAAAAAAGATTATTTTGATTAGTTTTGTAGGCTAAATTCAGATTAAAATTGCTGTAGATACGGAGAAACAAGATAATAATCCCACGTGTGTTAAAACACTTCATTTTCCCTGGTCCAGCCCTTCTTTGAGCTGGCTATGCCTCCCCATCCCTTCCCATGCCATATTTGTTGCATGGCATATCACCCCACACATGATGAGGAAGACTGACACAGTGGTGTCTCCTTCTATCCACTTTCCCAGAAACCATGTCAGCTGAATAAACATTCCTCTCTGCTCAAGAAATAAGGAGTGAGCTCACAATGAGATTGATAAGGGTGGAATCTTCCTCCCTGACCCCACAATGCCCACAGGTGGATAACTTGCTTCCAACCCAATGCTCAGCATTGGGCATGGAGTAGGAAAAAACACGGGGACACTAGATTCATATCCTCAGCCTTGTGTCACCCAACCGTGGTGTCACTTGTAGAGCCCGAGGAGATGTTCTGATGTAAAATAACTTAACTTTAGTCAGGAGCCATTGCTCCATACTTAACCTACATATCCACATGTCCCGTAGGTGGCACAAATGCCTTGGAGGCTTTGCTGCAGATAAATAAACCAAGTATGGCAGAAAATACAATATAATTATTATTAAGTCAGTGTAACTTTTAAGGGTGTACTATAATGTATTTGCACCCTTAAGAGCATTAGGAAGGAGCAGGGAGAAATTCAGGTCATCGCTAAGGACTCTCAAAAATCCTTCTCCTCCATCTCTAAAAGCAACCCAGAATGTTAAATATAATAATATTTGGGGAGTTTCTATGGAAAACTCTGGAAGCTTCTGAATAATTTGATATTTAGAATGATCGTCTGAGTATCTTCAAAAATACTCTGTGAACTACATCTAAATGGTATTACACAGCCTTGTAAAAACAAATAAGGCATCACTTCACGGGAATGTGTAAACAGAGAACTTAATTCTGCCTTTCTGTGGGGAAAACTGGCAAAAGGGAAAGTTATTGTAAAAAATCTGTGTGGATGAGGAAACTGTGGCATCACCACAAGGACTGAGTTGATTGGATATTGGAAGGGGAGAGTACGGATGGGCAGAAAGCTGCAGAGAAAGGAGATCTCTGCCACAGGCTGCAACGAACCCAAGTCTTGTTTAGCAAATACACTTTGCACTATTCCTGCACATATCACAGACATAAAGGCTCAATGCCATCCCCTCCTTGATATTCTCCACCCCCTCGGAGCAGGATCTGTGACTCCTAGTCAGGTTGCAAACCTGATTCCACAAACGCTGTGCCCTTTATAGAGCCTTCATACAATTAATGTTCTCCCATGTCACTCTGTGTGGCTCACTCTGCAAAAGCTGGTGAGAGAAAAGTGTGCCAAGCTGCTCCACCTGCAGAGGGCTGGAAACACTAGGGCACTAGGGCCTTTATTCTGAAATGGGCATCTATTGTGCGTTTCAGCTGCCTCCTTACTGTTCTCCATTCGGTTTCACAGGTACAATGTGAAAGTCTGGTTCAGTCAAAGTACTATACGGAGCTGTTTTAACATGCTTTAACTCTGAAGTCCCCAGGCTTAGTTTATTAATTCTCCAGAGACCTATATTAGTGCCAGTCAAGGGAACCTAGCTCATAAGAGAAAGGTATGTTAATCTTTTTATTGTTACATTAAAATGCATGGCTTATTACACTTGCCTCATAACAGCGCACAGCTACATGCAAAAACTGATGATAAAAATGAAGTCATGCTTTTTATAATGTGACTACTAGAATAATTTTACGTGAGTAACTACTATTTGGGATACATTTGAAATGGTAAGGAATTCCTAGATGGCTGTTCCAGCATACTGTATTAATCAACTCAGGCGTAATTGTATGATGGCCCAAAAGTCAAACTTTTCCTTAAGTTTCCTGACCTTGACCTGAAGAAAATGTTATAACAAAATTTCAGATTGGGTTTCTTCAAGGCAACAGTTCCTCTTACCTAAACATACCTTTGAAATGAAGAGAAAGAGTTTGCTGATAAATGTTTCAACACCATACTTTATTAAAACAAGTTATTCCTGTTGTTTACTATGTGGTTAGCCCATGATGAAAAGCAGATCTTCACCAATACATTTTTGTGCAAATTCCTTACCTTTCTGTTTACAAAAGAAAGTGAAGTACCTTTCAGTGGTATTTGTCACAGAGCACTAGCAGCCAACCATGCGCACTGTCAACTGCTTAAGGTTTCACTTCCTAATTAACTTTCTGAGAAGCGAAAGAACTGTCTAAAAACACAAAGCTCCCCCATTTACCCTCCTGCCACTCCTCCCCATTCATCCATGGGGCAGCCGCAGCCACCGAGAGCAAAAAAGTCCTGCAGGAGGGTCCCCACAGCCCCAACATCAATGGGGGAAACCTGAGCAGCCCGACTGCACAGCAAATCACTTATCTCCTTTAGTGGGGGCTTCCTCTCAAAGATGCAATTCCAAATGCAATCCCACCAGAAAGAAAAAATTCTCGATGCTAATATTTTTCTGAAACAAAGCTATATCCTCTCTCTCTTTTGCCTGTGCTCGTAGAGATAACTTACCATTCAAACTTCCCTTTCTAGGTTCATGGAGTAAAGGGACTGTTCCCAGGTGCAAATCATCTTTTGTTCTACCGAATAGCAAAAATAGTAGACATAGCTGAAATGGTTATGGAGGGTGTAGAGATCTACTTGAATGTGATAAACAGAAAACAGTGTTCCATGGACCAGCTCATAAGTGTTGCTTTGCTTTTGTGCAAATGTTGCAATTGCAAAATGGTATTAATTTAAACAGTTCAAAATGCAGATCAGTACAAAAGGAAGCACAAATCCTGCCCATTTCAAATGCATGCCCCTGTTTCTTCTAATAGTTAACCCTGGGTTCACTTTTGATTATCAGGTGTGTCTTTTAGAGCACGGTTTGTTTACCTGTAGCAAACCTCTGCAACAATTACCACAGCATGAACCAGCTGGAAAGGGCTGAACCCAGATGTTGAACACAAATATGATTTCACCAAGCTTCTACAAACAAGGACTGGCTAAATCTCTGAACAATGTGCCCCGTCTTCTGCTGTTTGCTGACCCTTGGGCTGGCTCAGGCTCTTTTTTCCTTACGGTGATATAAAAACAAGTTTGGCATGAGGCTGAAAGGCACAGAAAACCAACCTGTTATGATTTTTCTGCTGTTTTGTCCTTGTCAGGATGATTGTAAAGTACTAATTGCATTATAGCTCGAATGAGATGATTGCAGGCTGTGAAGCTCTTCCAAATGCAGGCATGCAAGCTTGTTGACATCGCCATCGCACAAATCCTGGTAGCTGACCTACAAAACAACAGACTCATCAGCTGAACGAGCTGCAATCAGATAATATTAGCTGTCAGACATCTCCAAAGAAACAGTCGGCATCTGCAGAGCCCCGGTAATTAACTGTTTACAGGTCCTACACCTGCCTGGCGATAGGATTTATTTCACAAATCATTTTAATGACCATTTTCTCCAGCAGAAGAAGGTAAAAAGTTCAGTACCAGCTTGCTCTGTGCTGCAGCGAGCAGAGCGGGAAGGAGAGGAAAGGAGACAAAGCTCTGCAGAGTGGGGTGATGAGTGACGGGCCAGCTCCTGCAGCCACCCTGCACAGCACAGGCAGCTGGGATGCTCGCCACACAATGGGAAAGGGCTCTGCTGGCTGCACTGCCAGGCACCGGCTCTCTCTTGCAATTAGGAAGCGAGGCCAAAAGTGCAACACAGATCCTGGCAGAGGGTGAGGTGTGCACGGGTGGTGCCTGGTCAGCCGCTCGTAACGTCGCTGCTGTTTTTACAGTAGGAAAGGCAATGACACGAATAGGCATTAATCCTCCCAAAGGCTTTCTGGTCCCTTGCCAGGTCGGCTCTAATCAGCTGTGGCTGAAAAAAAAAAAAACTTTCAAGGACCACGCAGGGGCATAGGTTACATTGCACAGCTAATCTTAGAGATGCATCACATCCAGTCCCCCGAATCAGGCAAGATAGCTGCTTAAATAACCCTCTGCTCATGGACAACACTGGTGATCTGCTTAAGAAAAAATGGTAAAAAATCATGCTAGTTACAACATGATTTCAAATACTCATGTTTCAGTAATTTTCCATTTTTATCATCAGCAAACCCACAGATACAATATTTTAATTGTAAACCGTAAAGACAAATTCTGAGTGATGTCAAATATTGGGTTGACGTGTTGTGCACTAAGCTCCCTCCCCTCCAAAAGAGGTGCTGACTTGTGAACATACACAGGCTGTAGGTCGCTCAGAGCCAATGTTTCGATGCCACTTAGCAGCAACTTCTGGGCTCAGGCACCACCAGCACTGGGAAGTGACTCTGGTTTCCATGCCTGAATCAACAGTTCAGACACACTGCGAAGATTGATAACGTGATTTCTTTCTATTAGAAAAGCAATATTTATATAAGAAAATACAATAAATGTATTAACAGCAGGAAATCCCATTTGCACTGGGACAAGTCCAGATGTTGCTTCCTAAGTGCAAACTCTAAAGTGCAAATTGCAGCGGGTACCACTGAAATTGAGCTATCTGAATTAAGTTAATGGAGGCATTTCCTATTCTGAGATTTCGGGAACAACAAGGCATCTCTTAAGATAAACAGGGAAAACTGGAGAATAAACACTTTACACTTTCTGTTCAGGAACTTCCTTCAGATCATTTTTAAAGCAGGCACTTAAAAATTTCCGTACCTGAAGGGTCATAATTTCAAGAACATGTGAGTTATCCGAGAACACGAGAAGTGAGGTATGCCTCCTGTCACTGTAAATAATCTGATAAATACCCACGAGTCCTGCCTCAGCCATTGTGCTCAATCTTCTTGGCAAATCGGTGGAGGTTTTTTGTTTTTTTCTTTTTTTGCCAGACTTATTCTCACGGGGGTACTGCTCACATTTGCTCCCATAGCCACTGCATGTTAGTAAGAGCCAAGCCATGCAACCACACTCCCACTGCAGCAGCAGGGTAGAGGCATCTAACTCCACACTAGGATTTCACAAGAAAAAAAATGGGGTGAAAAAGCTGGGCCTGGCAGGCCATCATGCAAAGATTATTACTGATATCTAGCAGCACACCGGACACCACAGTGCATCCAGAAGAAAGGATTATCCTACATTTTTAAACAGGCATCCTGGCCAAGGAGGGCTGCTTTGTGTCCTGAAACACCTTACTTTCCTTTCCTCACCCCTGCTGCCACTTGTGTTTTGAAGACCTGGAACTAAATCTGGTTGGTACAGATATCCCCTGTGAAAAAATTCCAGGTGTTCAGCAAAAAGATGTAAAGAGCATGATTTTAGTGACTATTGCAATGTTCAGATTGGGAAATACACCTCTATTTGTACAGAATATTTGCATCCCCAGAGCCTCATGCCCATTTTCTCTGCTGAAGATCAGGCTGTAGCCTTATGCACCTCCTCAAAGGTCATCCCGTCAGTCTGCAACCAGACAAGGAGTGGGAATTTCCATTTTGCAGGAAATTCTGCAGTTGAGTTGCAGCCACAGCACAAAATGCACATCTGGAATTTCCAACACTTTTTCAAGGAGGGATAATCAAAACATTTCCATCTGAAACCAAACAGAGCAGCTTACCACACCAGTCATGGATCATCTAAAGAGCCCCAAGCCTTGGCATTGATTCAGGATTGTCTATGCAGGGTCACCCTCAGCGAGCATCTCAGCCACACCTGGCATTGCTCCCCATCCTGTCAAAGGTAAGGAGACATGAGCAGCAGTGAGCTCTCACCACCGGCATACGAGCTGCTGAGTGGCATCAGCATTCTGTTGCATTCTCCGTGAAAATATTGCGGCTTCTCAGAAATTTTAGGGTTTTTTTTGGACTTGCATTCTTGTGTTTCCTAGAGGGTGCTGGGGATGCAGATGGAGGGTGAGTATATCCACATGCTCATACTGGCTTTTCAAGATGCAGCCTTGGGTTTTGCAGTTGCAGGAGGAAGGGAAACTGAACCCAAATATTCTGTTACTGTCATAAACTCCCCCAGTTCTCCCACTTTCAATGCTTCTAAAATTAGGGCCATGCACCACTGCCTCACTATATCCTTTTCACTCTGCTCTTTACAGATATTCTATATGAGGCCAGGCTACAGTTTCTGTCATCATTAGAGGATTTCATGACAAATAGGCTATAAACCTGAACCTTTAATCCTTCCTATTCATGCGAGCCTATAGACCCCAGGGAGCACCTGCATTGTATTCTCACAGATGAAACTCCCTCAAAGTGAATCTCGTTCCCCTGAGGATATTCAGCATCCACATCACCAGTGGCAGCTTTCTGAAGGGAGCTCCCTATAGCTCCTCCATGTCAATTTTTGCAGTAATGCAGTTAGGGGTAAAAATGCCTCATTACATAGGACAAACTCCCTGGCCACAAGGAAGTCAAACAGCAAAACTCCTGTTGCCATTAAGCCATGCTGAGCAGATCATATAGTCCAAACGCTACATATGGAAAAGTTGTCTGTGCATCCCTGTGTAAAAATAACATTCATATTGCTTTTGTTATTCCTATTATTTCCTGGTCCATAACAAGATCTCCCTCCCAGAATACTGTATGCATGTTATCTGCAGATGAAATCTGCAGCATCACCTCTAAGACCCTGAAGATTTTGTAGCTTAAGTCGTCACTTAACACACACTGCTCCACTGCCAAGAGAATTAATGAGTCTGGTTTTCTACAGACTTGTGTCCTCTGTGTCCCCTTCCTCCTCACCATAACAATCTCAGCCTCCCTCTCTGCTGTGCAGGACACCCCAGTGAGCAAGAAGCAGCAGGGGCTGGCTCTTGGGGCTGGCTGCACATGCTGCTTGAGCAGGTCTTCAGGTTTTCCTCCTGCAGCAGCATCCATCTGAGCCACATGTTCCAAGTCAAATATCTTCACAGAGCTTGTAGGTGGTGAAGCTGTTATTCTACTAAATCTGGTAAATTTGGCTTAAAATAAGCTAATCTAATGAAGCGTTCAATAGTCAGGAAACATCCAAACTGCTTGCATATCTAATATTTAACTAGCTTTTCACTGTTTTTTTTTTTTTTTAATTATTTATTCATTTTTATTTTATTTTATTTTATTTATTTTTATTTATTTTTATTTTGGTTTGGTTTTGGTACAGGTATTTTCCCACAGGATCCTTATCCCATTTAATTCACAGGGCCAGCATGCTTTAGAAATGGATCCAGATTACAAAAGGAAGGCTGTTATTTGCAGGGCTTCTCCCTCCTTCCTTGCAGAATCTGAAAAAGGAATGAGGCAGGGAGCTGCAGAAGGAGAATGAAGTTCATGCCTGCAGCTTCTAGTTCACAGCCAGACATTTCACATATGGTCACTAATTGTGAAGACTTCATTTGCTGAATGCCTGGCAGAGGATCTGGCACTAAGAATTCCCAGATACAAGTCCCTGGAAACTAGGAACTATCTAACATTACATTTCTCTGCAGACCCTTGCCTCCTCAGGAAGGGCAACCAAAATAAATAATCACTTCTGGTCTCTATTCCTATGGATTTCACCATCCCACTTCTACAACAGGGCCAATATCCCCTTCATACCACAGAATCCGCTGTTTTAATGATGCATGGATTAATATGAAGAAATATGTCTATTTCATGCCTATTGCCACCCCTAGAAAACATATCTGCAGAAATGGACCTGCTTGCCATCAGAGCTGGAGTGGAATGGGGTGCAATAAATCAGGTGTGGGGCCACTTGCAGAGCAATGAAGGGATGCAGCAATGCTAATGACTGCTCAGCAATTAAGAGCTTGTACTTACTGTGTGCACGGAGGGAGGCAGAAAACAGATCATTTGAACAAGAAATTTGGACCTGCATATGGGAAAAAAAAGGGGGGCCAAATAAAAGGTAAGTGCCCTTAATATTGGTATTTAATAATGGCTATTCAATGCTTCATTTTATGGTCTTGATAAAGGTCCTCTAAGAATTATTTAAAAAAAAAAAAAAAAAAAAAAAAAAAAAAAAAAAGTCATATACGACTACAATGGGAAATCTTATGGCAAAATAACATGACTTCTGAGGTTCTTGCCTCTATTTTGGCTCCCATAGTAGGATTTTATCTGGGGTAAACTTCTCTGTCCTGCACTTCCAGGCTTGTCTCATCCTCCTCTGCTACCCCAGAGCTACCCTGGCTTGCTTCTGGCTCTTCCCAGTCCTTGAATCTTCTTTCCTTTTTTCAACATACATCCCAATCTCTCTCTTTTTGGCTTCTTCTTTCGGCCCCAGCACCTGGGTCATGCTCCACCATCACTTCCTACCTGTCCTCTGGACCCAGTCTCTTACCCTGTCCACGTGTCCTGACCACCTGAAGTCCTGCTGCCCAGCTCTTCACCCAAACTCCCTGTCCCAGTCCCAGCCACCCCAGCCTCCCATCATGTGGGGTCTCCAAGCATGGCAACTTGCTCCCGTGCTGGGGACTGTGATGGAGGGAAGAGCCTTCTCACCACTTTTATCCATGACCAGAGAGATGACACAGATCATGGTCTCAGGCTCAGCAGAAATGTCTTATGGGAAGGGCAGCTGAAGTCAAATTATCTTCAGTCAGAAATGAATTTTTAGCTGCTCATGTCTAAGAAGTCTCTCATCATAACTAAGGATATACATACCTGTGATTTTTCAAAACTTGTTAATATAAACAAATTTTGTCATGAAGATAACCAAGTGTGCAGTCATGAAACAAAGGCAAAATTTCAAATCACGATACTGAGGCCTGGTGGGACTTTGACTTAAGGTTTTTGTAGTTTCTTTTTTTTTTTTTTTTTTTCCAAAATATCAAAAATATGAACAAGCAAATATATTTGTGAACTGATTTCTTAAAGCAGCAAAACAGCTTGGTAAAACAACACTTTTCGTACATTATACAAGTATAATGTTCTTCATTTCAGTGGGGAGAAAAAAAATATGTATATGAAAAAGGAGTCAAAGTTTAGCAAAATTTTCTGGGAACAAGATTGAAAGTATGTAGCATCAGCAGCACTGTAATAGCAGTTAAATGTAACAGTGCATAAAAACTTAATAATAAATTATTTCTTCAAATGTATCCTGTGCAAAATATCATCTTGCACAATGCATTACAGCTGACCTATAGAGGAAGTATCTTTTTTAAGCAAAAGCATTTAACAGACATAAATGCTAAACTTGTCCAAAGATCACATCTTTAACTGCAGATCCAACTTAAATCTAATTTTAGTTTTGAAACTGGTTGCAGGATTTACTTGTGAAATGCCAGAAAACTTATCCAATGCATAGTGTTGTAAATTGCTAAGGGCCGGCTGCACCTTTCATATAAAACCAGAGACTTAATCCCCACAGAGCAAAATTTAGTCTTAAAAATGTCATCATGCTTAGGCCTTCCAGCATGCTTTATCATTTACTATTATTTGTTGATTCTTATATACACAAGCTCAGCTAGCAACAAAAGACCCTTAGTAATATAAACTAGATGAGTATAGAAAGAGGCAGAAACACTAATTCCCAAGGTTACCAGTTAATTGTTTTTATTTGAAACCATTACATATGGACATTTTTTTCATTTTGTACTGTTAATTAGTGTTTTCCTGATCAAATTCACTTGCTTTAAAGCTTCTTGATTATTAAATGGTGCTTGCTAGTTCAAACTAATCTCAAATAAGAAAGAAAAAAAAAGTTTAGTTGTGTAGCAGAGATTAAAGGGCTTTGACATGCTCACTGTTAACAGGAAGTAAAGAAAATACATTTCTTCATCAAATCATTTTCACAAAGTCTCATATATTTCATCAAAAATGGCCATTAGTGTTATTTCAAAGACGTTCCTGTGGTTTCTGCTAACTACTTATTACACAACCATCATTTTATAATATAAACCAATGACTTGGTGATAAAGTACACCAGTTGGAAACATAAACAGATGCATTATGGATAACTTAAGTACTGCTTTCTCTTCTACAAAATTCATTCTATGTCACTTAAAAGGAAAAATCAAAGGAACCTTATGTTTAATGATATTTAGATATTCAAGATATGCCTAAACTAAGCATTTACAATAGTCTATGTTGCAGAATACTGAACTCTGGATTCAAAAACTAAATGAGATGGAAAATGCTTATGATCCCTTGATAAGCATAGCTAGGAATGAATTGGCATATGGAGGTGAAAGAAAAGCCAAAAACAGCAAGAGTTGTGCTGCGCAGGGTTTTTGTAATGACTTTGTGGCCCTATTTCCCAGATTATATTTCCAGTTTTGAAAATCAGACAGGCAAGGACTACATTTTGAAAAATCAAATTCTTCTGCAAAACTATTTATATGTTTTTATAACTATCTTGTGGTAAACGCAGACCCAGTCCTAAAATGCATACACAAACAGGCAGCCTCAGCTCCAGGATGATGCCATTGTCTCTAGCAGTGCCTTCAGAGAAAATAGCTCTCTAGTTGTATGGCAGAGTTTCCGTGTTTGTTGGTTGCCTGTTTGATGGTATGGGTAATCTCAGATTCAGGTTCCTTTAATAAAAGTTAAAGCCTTCATTAGTGTACACTTAAAAAAAATACGCAAAAAATGCCTTTCACCTTGTGTAACAAGGGAAGAGTTGATAAATTTAATCAAAGATGGTTCCTGAGTCTTAGAAGTGTTAAAACCAATTAACAGGGGATTAAATTGAAGATGTGGCATGCAACTTTGAAAGACCCACATCAGAAGTAGAAGCAGCAGAAGCTGCCGATCCCTCACTGTGCCAGAATGACTCTGTGGGTAATGCCCTCCATAGATAGGACATTCCATGGCACTGCACATATCCAGGACTGAGATTTAGAGGCAGAAGTAGCCTGAAATATTTGTCTATTTTTTCATGTGGTCACATATTCCCCACTAGAAGCTACGCACTGAACTGCTCTCAGAAGGGAATTTCGAAACACCATCTCATTTTTAAAAGGAAAAGCCCTAGGAAGCCAAAGAGGAATTTCCATTTCTCTGTACAATTTCCAGTAGCCTTCTTACAATTTGTTGTCTTAATTGTAGCCCCAAGAAGAGCATCTCTCCAGTGAGTTATTTCCCAATGGAGGAAACGTTTCCTTTAGCAAGTCTTTCAGTGTGGTAACCAGTATCACCTTTATATAAAAGATGAGCTATTGTCCTGACGGATGGACTACAAAATTGGTGAAAAACTGGCTGGATTATCAGTCAAGGGCTAGAAATTACTGAGTAGTGCCCTACATAGTAGCTGGTGACAAGAGTTCCTCAGGGATCTGTCCTGGGACAACGATGTTCTGGGCTGCATTACCAGGAGTCAGCAGATTGTGCCAGTGATTATCCCCCTCTACTAAGCACTTCTTGGACCACATCTGCAATACTATGTCCAGTTTTGTCCCGCTCTCCCAGTACAGGAAAGACACTGATCATATAGAGCAGCCTCAGCAAATGGCCAATAAGGTCTATAGGGATCACTCTTAAGAGGGAGGGAGGAAATCAGGACTTTTTCAGCTTTTTAATAGAAACAAGATCATGATTATGGAATATAAGAATGCTGTTTTGTTTTTTTTTTTTTTTAACTAAATTTTGCTATTGCTTTTTTCTGTGTCAAAAAGTTTGGGGAAGATTTTTTTTTCTTTTGAGAAAATTGAAAATGTCATCAAAATCCTATTTTTGATGGAAATATGTTTTGAAAATATTCCAAGTAACTCTAGTGGATAAATAAACAATAATAGCAAAACTGGCAAAGCCAGTTGACTTTAAACATCACATAGCTGTATTTCTCCTACTGCATCCTGGTCAAAAGTGCCAGAGGAAAACTGTCAAGGAAGCTTGAGGACTCCAGTTGTTGCCAGTGCTGTCCTATCTCTCTTTCTTCTTATATATATATTTTTTTCTTAAATAATTTTCCTCTTATGTGAATTTTGGCTAATATCTTAACCAAAAGGAGATAATTAAAGTGCAGAGTGATAATTAACCATAAAGCAATCATAAAGCAGTTTTTGCAGTACATCTCAAGACCCACAGTTATGAAGGAAACTATCTGACTCAACCTAAGTTGAGGAAGGAGAGGGGGAAGCTCTGAATCATACAGAAAATTTAGTACCAAGCACTGAAAGAACATGAGAGTGTACATGAGTATAATGCACCTGGTTAATTTTTAAATCAAAATATATATTAAAAAATGCAATTTTAAGCTCTTATGGTAATTGCTTAATGAAGAGCAACAACAGTCTATGTAATGGGGTCATTTTATACTAAGAACAAACAGTGCCCTCTGTGGTTTAACGGAGAATGTGGTGTTGGTTTCTTCTGCATTGTATTTTTAAACACAGAAGCTAGCAACACCCAAAATTGCCCTATTTAGTATAATCACTTAGCTCGATGAAAATCCTCAGTCTTTTTAACATGCTTACCTCAGGAATGCAGATTACAAGTAGCAAACAGAAAGTAATCCACAAATAGCTTTAGAATCCTGTTTGAAAAATTGGCCTGCAAGCTGTGTAGGTCTAAAAGCCAAGTGAGTACATTATGATCCAAAAAAGTGAACGATTTTTTAAAATGATTTATGTAAACTAAGAAAGAAAAACTCACTTTAAAACAAACTAGACCGTGTATTGTTGATACGATCACATTTTAGAATACACTAAGTGTTCCAAATGGCCCTCAGATCAATTTTGGGAAGTAAACAAAGCTCAGCTTTCAATGAGATTTAGGTTTTAAAACACAAGAAATTAGGTATAGGTTAATTCAAACATTCATTAAATCCAGACTGCCATGAGTTATATCCCATGGTCTAAAGTGATGACTAATGCAGATAACAGTCATGCTTATGCAATCTGTTACAGATAATATGTTAAGTAAAATAGTTTGCACAAACTCTAAAATAAAGGACCTTTCCAGTTAAGAAAAAAGACAAAATGAAAGCATCATTTAAAACACATATTTTGTTCCGTATTTGAAATTAGAGAGTGTGTCCACGTTTTATATACACACACAGGCGTTCGCGCACACACATTATTTTAACAGATGCCAGATGGGAAATGTATCTGACATGGAGTTTTTTGTTGGGATACAAACGCTGTGTTCATGCGGTGCAGAGAATCTCAGCAGCCGCTATGGAGCACGGCCTTCCTGGGGCAGGCCGCATGATGGCCCCAAGACATGGGGGGACACGGCTGGTCACAGAGGAGCAGTGCCCATGGGGCCACATCCTCAGGGTGCCTGTGGACCTCAGGAGGAGAAAGCAGTTGAGATCAGTTCCCACCCCATGTGAGCAGATGTCTGGGAGGAGGACATAGCCCATGGAACAGTGCTGGAAGACGCAGCTCAGACTAACCTTCAGGAAGGGAGCACTGGGGAACTGAGGGGGGTGCTGCTCACTTCCCACCCCAATTGCCTCTACTCAGCTCCAGCTGCCCTTTGCCTATCTCATCCATGGCTCAGACAGCAGAACAGTGGGACACCTCTACAGACAGGTATGTCTATGAGCAGCTGAGCCCCAAAATGGGGTCAAATCATGTGAGTATCCTCCATGATGTAAGGCACTATGATTTCTGCCACTACTATCACCTAGGGAAGTCATCCTTGACAGCAATATATGTAACTCTTGTTCACACTCCTATGAGATCCTGACCATTGGCCAAGACAGCCCTGGACACTCTAGCAAGCTGGAAGACACTGGTTGGCACCCGAAGACCTCATAGTCCAAGTGGAGATGAGAGTGGGTGCAGGAGGGAACTGGGTATGCCTGGGGACAGCCACGGCCCCATGGGGACGCAACACGTCGCTGGACTGAGCTCCTGTCCACTCTCAGAGTCATTGAGGCACAGTGGAACTTCCTTCCAAAATTTTATTGCACAATGTTGAATCTGCTCTTGGGGGAGACACAGGGAAACCCGAAAGTGTCTGTAGCTCAGTCTCAGTGGTTCACCATCTGGAGCATCACCATGTTATTCTCACAGGCACCAAGACTAGGCCTGCTGAAGCAGCTGGAGAAATATCAAGGCGGGTCTACTATACAATAAAGCTATTACCATACTTCATTGATGGTTGTTTGTAAAAGACTCTGAAAATGTAAAGAGTAATATAAGCACTGAGTGATATTCTTAGTGGTTCAAAATCTACTTTGGCTTTTAGGCTTGATATATCTGCAGCATGCAAAAAAGCCTTCTCCTTGTACTTTGTCCTGTAGTTGGAAAGCCATCAGTGGGCAGAGAGTGAAAAATGAACTCACAAGTATCTATCAAAACACTTACATTAATTTAGCATTCTCTTATTAGTGAAGTATTGTAGTGCAAAGTATTATTAGAGTTAGCTGGATGTCTGGGGTGGATATGGGAAGACGAAGAAATTAAATACTTATTTTACTACCCTGGGTGTCACTTTTGTTATGATATCTGGGTGTAGAGTGCTTTTCTGGCTGGGCCCTTCTGTAAACTCAGCACTGCAGGGCACAGCACAGACCTGTCTAAATAATCTCCAAAGGCAGTTTCACTTAGCTGATTACTGGTGGTATCGGTGCGCTTACATGGGACCTCCTGCTCTACTTCCAAGCACCTCTTTATCCACTGGCATGAAACTTCAGCACATCAGTTGTGTGGCACCTGGGAGTATTTCCTATTTCCCGAGGAATGCAACCCAATGCCCACCCTGACCACATGATAGGACATAGCAGCAGATGCTCCTCTGGCCCCATGCTGATGGACAAGGCTGTGGGGTCAGAAGTCAGTACACAAGCCAGAAGAGAAAATGAGTGGCCTGAAAAGCCCAGGGAAGATATTTTAAAATTACTCGTCCAGGCTCATAGTTTTGTAACAAGGTTCTGCAGTCACGCCTTTTCAGCATTCCCCTCCCTTTCACAAATGGGCAACTGATTTTGGTAGAAAGTCTGGGGGTTGTGTTTAAAAGATCATTCACACAAAAAGGGCATTTTGATCATAAAATAAAGCGTTTGAAAAAGAGACGGTCAAGAGGACACTGAGTCAAAAAATAAATAAATTAACAAATTTATTACATATAAATAATATATTAAAAACACTTTGAACTGTTGTCACAGGGTCTCATGGGAGCTGTAGGCAAATTGTTTCCTGTCTTCACTTTCATCTGTGGCTGCATTTCTTGGCAAGACCTCATCTCCTGGAGTGCCAGAATGGCTCCCAGGATGCACTGTCGTGCCCTCGCCATGAATAGGATCCACTGAGAATATTTTTCTGTGAAAGATATAGGGGAAGAAAGGAACTCACACTATGAGAAAGCCAAAAGACTCTTAAATTATTGTTGCATGTTTGTGCAGTGATCAAAGGAAAAACATCTAAGGTATAGAAAAATATAAGCAAACTATTCTGAATGGCTTGGATAAAATTTGAACACTCTACCACAAAGGGAAGGAAGGAGACACCATTAACAAATCTATTATTTATAGGATTAAATTACATCTTGATGAAGCCTCAGGCATCCTAGTGAAAAACAGTATCATAGGCCTAGTGGGAGTATAGAGGCACCTCAGCCTGAGGCTCCCATTTTCCCCTCATTAATATCAAAATATACGTCCCTAGCAGCTAATTTCCATTTTTCTCACCCACATGTTCAAAGTGTTGCTGGTGACATGGGCGGTTTCCCAGGGATGCCAAGAGCTGTAAATTAAAGAGCTCTTTAATTTCCTCTACATCCTTTTCATCCATACATGAGGAGAGCCACTTCATGTCACAGGGGGAAAAAAAAATCAACTCACTACACAGAGCAGGAGCTATCTGCTCTATCTTGCTGACAGCACAAGATGCTCCTACAACAGAGCTTTTTCTCCACTAATTGATTGGCTGTCACAGCAGTCTCAAGAGGTCTTCAACCAAGTGACAGTCTTAAACTGCTTCCCCACAGATGCAGTTCTGCAGCTAAACTTGTTTCATAGATATCTGATGCTTGATAGCCTGATGTTTGGCTGAGAATTGTTCTATTTCTTCTTGCTGTATTCCAGTGTAGATTATGAACCATCACTCACCAGAACTCCACTGAGGTTGGGTGAAGGTTGCAGAAGAGTTAAGTTAGAAAGTCTCCCGCAGAAAATGAAAGGTAGAAAGCAGTTCTTCAGAGCAGCACTCAGCTGTGTTCATCAAAGGACTATCCTTTTTCCTCCTATAGTCATCTGTAGCCTTTACACTACAACTTCTAACTTCTTCACACAGAGAAAACTGGTGCCCTACAGACCAGAGACTCCTTCCTTGAACAACCCTAATCTATATCATGGGCATGACGATACCATGCCCTGACCACTGCACTGTTCTGTGGGAAACAATAAAAGAATACAGGTTGATTCCTTCCATACATATTCAAGGGAGGCAGATTATGCCTAGTACATCCAAGATTTGGATTGATTGGTTTTTAAGCATTAGGTTAAGTTATTCCAATAACACTTGGTTGAGAAATTGTGGGAACGGGACAGGACATGGATGACTGACTGTTTGTTTTTTTTTGCCATCCTGGATTTTCAAGGGAGAGAAAAAGATAAGTAACATGGTATCAGTAGCCTTACTGGCTACCATCTAGGAATGAAAGTTTCAGAGCAAGTGCTCTACCTCTTGACATGAAATATAAAAAACCAGAGCAAGAATCAGATGTACTTGTTCCACTAGGATCACACCAAAAGGCAACCAGGAATGACTAGCACACTTCACAGATTTTTTTCCTCAACAGGGGACAGCGAGCAAACCGTGGAAAGCGTGGGTCAATTCATAGCTTCACAGCATACTCTGGTGGTCACCAGCACTCAGCATAACCTCTTTTGACCCAACACCTTTTGTCCAGTCTCTTTTCAGCTCAAAACAGATATGCTCCCATTGCTTCTCCAGATTCCTTAGCTTTTTTTCATAGCCTCCAAATTCTTCCCCATCAGTCCTAGCCTCCCAAACCGTGTTTTAACCTCAGCTATTCATCCACTAGATTTATACATTTATTACACCATTAGGGATTGTTATGTTCTTCTGCTTTGATCTCCTCTATAAAATAACACATAAAATTTCACTGCAATAATTATTTTTGGTGTCATCAGGATGACACCTTTTTCTAAAAATCCTAATTTTAAAGTGTTCATTGAAGGAAATGTGCCACAAGTGTGTTATGTGGCTCAAATGGTTAGCAGCACTCTCTCAAGATATTTGTCCCAATTTCTGCTCAAAATTTTCAACTTGCAGATCTCAGGCCTTGGATTGCATTTTTTTCTTTGTTTGTTTGTTTGATTGGTTTTTGTGCCATACCATACCAGAGCTCTACCTCTTAGAATTCGTTAACTAGAACCTTCATCCAATGTAACCAGCAATGCTAAGTAGAAAGAGTACCTTAAAGATTTACCTCCCCTTTAAATCTAACTTCTCCTTTTATTAAAATTTTGACCCTCTGAGTCTTTCACCAGAGGGCATGTTCTTTCATGAACATGTTATTTCTGAGCACGTCCTCTGATGTGGTCTTTCACCCACTCTGGTCTCCTTGTAAACACCTACAATATGCTCGGCACACTGAAGGATCTGATCAGCCTTTTTAGTAGAATACCTTTTCTGACAGCATCCTTTGTAGAGTTACTTCTGACAAGTCAGAGCTACCTATCTCACAAGCAAGGCTCATTCTCTGTGTTAACAGAAGTGTGATGTTACTTTTACCAACACACTCGTCAGAAGACTTGTCTTCAGTAGCCACCTGCCTTTGTTGCTTACTCCTCCCCAGTCTCTGCAGCAGTTGCAAACCTACCCAGCAATGATTTCCTTTCAGGTCTTCAATTAGAAAAACTGGAGGAAAAAAAAAAAAAAAAAAAAAAAAAAAAAACAATATGCCAATAAAAATATAGATATTCCATTATGATTATCTGTTCATTTTGATGTTATGGCATCTAATCTAGCAAGAATACTTCTGGGATGGAATTACATTGTCCTTTATTAAAATGTTACATGGTACTAAATCAAACATTTTACTTGTTTTTCAACCAACTCATAAGTCATTCCAAATATATACATATATATATGATTAATATATCTTAGTTTCATTTTTTTCCAAAAAAAAAGCAACTATGTTTTGGGGATTAATTATATTAACTTCCTTCATTCTTCACTAATTGAGCTTTTCATCAACAATTCATTTTTTTCATAAAATTAGTGTAAAGGTAAAAGGCTTAAAATTACCTGGGTTTCAATATTACCCCTTTTAGAATGGTATAACTTTAATTTTTGCTCTGTCCTCTAAAACCTTGCGCTGTTCCAAGACTTACTGAAAAGTATCATTAATCAGCCAGAGAGCTCTTCGGCAAGCTCTTATAAAACTCTCAGATGCAAATTATCTACACCGCCTGATTTTAAATTGTCTAGTTTTAGTAGCTGCTGTTTAACATCCTCTGAGTAACTGCTGGACTGGAAAGTGTTTCAGTATCAGGATCAGCATGTAATGTGACTAATTCAGATGGCTTTTTCCCAAACACATAACAGAAGTATTTACTTAACACTTGTGTTATTTCTCCATTATAATTGACACTTCTTCCATTTCTTCTTTCAATAGCCAATATTCTTTTTTTTTTGTTCTCAGACTCCAAAACTTGTTCTTATTGTCTTTGGTGGTTGCAAATATTGATTTATTCTTGTGATTTTTATTTCTATTACCAAGCTTTCAGCCTTCTTATTTTTTACTTAAAATCAAGCTTGTTTGTACACTGCAGTATAAGAATTTTAGAGTTTATTCTGTCTCCAAATCATAACCTGGTTATAACACACTTACGATCCAATCATGGCATGTGACTATTTATTTTCTATTCAATAATATTAAATCTAATTTACTATTCAGTTCCAAAAGATGCTAAATCGTTTAAAATTCAGTGCCTCTTGAAAAGTGTACAATATTTTAATGTAGACAGAATGAGACAGACAGTTTATCATTCAAATTGAAATTTTCAGCAATTTATGGGATTTTTTCATTCCAACACACAGTACCACCATGCACTGAAGAAACTCACTATTGTGATTTTGTGATTTCTTTTGAAAACTAATTAGAAGCATCACATGTTTTCTCTCAGAACAGCATTCAATGCCATTTTCATGACCTCATGTGAACCACTCCAGGAATGCACGACAGCAAGAGACATACCCAGACTCTTTTCCATGTGCATCCACATCACAAAATACCTTGGCAAGCTCAGATTTTTGCATCTCTTGATGCAAGGCATTTTCTTACAACATTCAAATGGTTTAAATAGATTTTCTCTATGTTCTCTCCAGTCTTCAACGTCCTTTTCTGATGATGAGCATCAGAGCTGGACGCCATATGCCCATCAATGCCACTCTTATACATATGAATGTACAATTCACACAAGCTCCTTTCTGAAAATTTCCATAGCTGGTAAGGGTAAAAATGTCATCCATCCATCCATCCAACCATCCATCCATCCACCCACCCCTTCTCCACAGTGCAGAAATGTTGAGCCCAGCTCCCAGCAGCTGTGCCAGCCAGGAGCTCCCATCTGCTGGGATGATATCTTATCAGATACCACTACCAGGGAGAAGGACATTTTGTGTTGTACAGCCATGTTGTGCATGCAGCAGGGGAACTGCCAGCTGTCAGGGCAAATCTGTGCCGTCATGCTCTGCTCCCTGCATTGTTTTCTCCATCGCACCATGTCCTCCAACCACAACTCCCCCAAAACTGGAGTGCAAACATGGGAGGAGAAGAGGGATGTCCAGTGACTCAGAGAGAGATAACCGCCTGTCTTATGTAGCTTACCATTCCCTTTCCCCTCTTGACTCTTCCTAAATAGGTTGCATTCAGAGACTTTTGCATTCCAGGCATGCGAGTCCCATGGGCAACATCCAGTCATGGCAAGGCAGCCAGATTTATTACCAGGTTCAGGGCACTGCTATATGGACAATTAAACACTCGTTCTCCTCACATCTCTTTGTGCCTCAATTAATTTTAGCTTGATACCTTGATAGGATGAAAATGAGCATTATTTTGTTCCTTCTTCTGCCCTGGTTATCAGGTGGATCTGCTGCCCTGCTCCCTTACAAGGTTGGGAGGGATGTCCCTGTTCCTGGGGTCAGCACCATCCCCAGCTGGTGTCTCTGGTGTCCCTCTGTGCCCCCATCTCCTCACTGTGCCACATGTCCTGCAGGTTAGGGGCAGCATCCACAGGAAAAAGTTTTTTTCTGAAATCACCCTATAATCTGTATGTATTTAAAATAAAAGGGTTATTTGGGCTTGGTGCATTGAAGTCTGTTATGTTTGCAAACTCCCTGTTCCCCCATCTCATGCAGAAATGAGGAAGAATTTTTTGATGTGGCCCCAAACCCCAAGCTGGGGTGGCTCAAAGGAATTTCCTAACTAGCCTGCTTGGCTGCTTTGTCTGTGCAGCCAGTCATTATTTGCAAAACTCTAAAAATTTGGAAACCATGGCTAATAATGGGAAAATAGACATTTTCAGCACATCAGAGGTAATTTGAAGGGACAAGTTAAAGGTCATATTCTATCCAGGTGACTCTTTTCTTGTTGAATTTCAAAAGGGTGCTGACACACTTCTGAAAATTGCACCAAGAAAAGGATTTTTAATAACCAGCAATGTCAGGAAACATCAGCAGTCGGGGTGCACGTCCAGCTGCCCACGTTGCATATTCATACTGAGGCAGAGCACACTGTGCCCTTCTTCATCTGTGCTGCCAGGCACAAACAGGAGGGGTTAACATGAAACGTTCCTTCACTTAATCACAGCACCTGAAGGGTGGCTGTTGGGAAATACAGCGACCAATACCGTGAAGTCATTTTAGGTGGATAAATAAATAAATAAATAACGTGCATAACCCAGGGATGATTTTCAGTTTGGCTCCAATTTTAATCAGGATAATAACACCCAAGAGCAGCATGGCAGTGCTTTTCCTTTCATTTTGTGCCACGTTAAGTGATGTTGTTTCACAGCTTTAATAGTCCTGTCAGCATTCATCAGCAAATCAAGACAGCCTCCAGAATACCGCCATAAAAACACAGTGGATTTTTAATTAGAACAGGGCAGCCTTTAGCACACCAAATACATGTTAAATTGATATTTCTAACTGCAAGCTCTAGATTACCCAGTTTCAGCTGTTTCCAAATGAAGCAAATCAAGCTTAATGTGGGCTCAGCTGAACAAATGTATTTTCTTAGGTTTACGGCAGCTTTTAACTTTTAATACCGTGTCTTTTTTCCCCCCTTTTTTAAGATGATGTTATGGTAGGAAAATGTTACACTTGCCTATGTAAGATTTACAGATGACCTTTTTACTGGACAAAAGTTCTGTGGGACATGGGACAGAATATAAATCCCAGTCTCTGCTCCATCAAAAGCTGATAAATAAGTGAGGAAGATTAAGAGTGCAGTTTAATGAGGCAGTATGTTTTCCATTACAGTTGTAACTATTTGCCAAAAAGTGTTCTTTCCACATTCATTTTGTTTTGAAAAATAATGAGTCCTTCTAGTGAGCCATCTAGTAGGTTTTCTGGATGCACCACTTTTTAGGAGATGGGTGGTTTGTGGTCACGTTGGTGTGGATCAGAATAAATCAGTCTTTTGTTGCTTTTCCTGCAACATTAAGTACCATAGGCTGCTGGATCATTTGTTATTATTGTCTGGGAAATATTAAACTCTACTCAGGATTCCCATCCAGACCCATTTTACAGTAACAGAAAGCACAGAATAAAGCTGTGATGTTTGTTACTGCTGTGTTCATTTCCCATTAATTACGTGAAATATATCCACTGTTGTTTTTCTATTTAGCAAGTCAATACTCAGAATGCATGAATTCAGGAAAAAAAAAAAAAAAGAAAAAAAAAGAAAAAAAAAAGAATGCTTTCAAAGGTCAGCTTAAAACAGTGGAAAAGGGAAAATTATTCTGGTGACAGTGCCCACCTCCTCCTGATCTGCACATCTACCACAGCAGTTGGTTGGATCCCCTGAAATCAGACAATCTGCACTTCACTGGTTCCTTGTCATAAAAAGCAAGAGAAAGGACTGTGCCCACCTGCAGGAGAAAGCATCTTCAGACACCTTTAACATAGCAATCTCACCTGTTAGGCACAAGGCTTCACCTAAGGCAGCATTAGGAAACCAGGAGTCAGGCACATTGCTCCTATTTCCTGCCTTAACAGAGAATCACTGGAGAGTTTTTGCTGGTGGATGCAGCTGTATTTTCCAAAATAATTCATGAGTGATTTGTGTTGACCCATTTGTGGAGGAATAGTGTTGGAATATGTGTTTCAACCTATAAAAAGGTAAAAGTACAACAGCTGGAAGGAAAAAGCATAGTTAGACAACTAAGTTTTTTGTATTCTGGTGCCCATTTGGGTGCTGGAACTCTCCCACTCATTTTGAATTTTACCTGAGAGTCTCCAAATCTCAAAAATAATGTAAGGGGGCTAAATCCCTCAGAAAGAGATTGAATTTCCAATCTCTAGAGCAGGGAGACCACTACACTGCCCAGTGGGAAACTGGTGGCAGTGCAGAGGCTACGTTGCTCTCTGCCTTGCTCCAGTGGTGGACTGGGACATAAGACCTGCAGACATCAGAGGATGCACCATCACTGTTTGCTGTACCTCTTTACTTCTTGTACCTCTTGTAACCTCTTCACATCTCTGTGCCCTGCCTTGCTGCAGAGGTCCAGAGGAGAGCAGGGAGCTGCACCAGGATCATCCAAACAAACCACACGTGCTGCCTCTCCCAGAGCTTGAGCCCCCTTCTTACAAAGGTCTCTCTGGTGCCAATCCTCCTGGCAGCGAATCACTCTGTATATGTTTTTCCTTGGTCTCTCAGGAAACCTGCAGGACTTGCAGGCTGTTCAACCAGCTTATTCCACATGGGGAATGATGCACTCTGGCAGGCTGATGGGACAAAATCTCCCTCCAAACATATCTCACGTGTCTTATTGTTGGTTTTGGGTTTAGTCCTAAATGTTCCCCCCTGCCCCAAATAAACATATACATCACAGTTAGACATTCCACCTCAATCATTTTTCTCACTGCTCAACCCAAAACAGCCAGAAAGAGAAATACCTTTAAGTCAATCATCAAAGCTAAATTAAATAAGCACAACCCTTCACTTACGTTTTAAATGGCAATGAAGCTTTGAAAAAGGGTTCTGTACCTGAAACTTCATGTGTAAATTATGACTTCACTTTCAAAATTTGTCTTGGCCAAATTTCTGGAGTAAATCCATCAAATGCAATCTTCTGTGGGAAGCTTACTTCCGAGAAACAATTTCCTACACTGAGATGCAAAGAATAAGTCGAGTGACAAATGCATCCGTTTGTATATGACTGTTCGGTAGAAATACACAGACATCAAGATAATGCACAACTCAGAAGGACTGGGACAATGTCTTCATTTCACCATTTACCATCTGTTTCAGCTTCATGCTAATGCTCAGAGCTGGAAGGTGCTGAGTGTCCCCAGTTCCACAGACACTGAAAGGCACAATTTACTTCAAGCCTACAAAGAGGCCTTCAAAATTAATGGAGGACCAAACAAATTAAAAAGCAGTGGAGCAAGAAAGCACACTCCATCATAATACAAGTGGACAAGATTAATCACACATTAGTCTGATTAGACCTCAGTTGAGCTGGAATCCCTATTAGAGAAGGCATAGATCTGTTTCCATCCCCATGAGTTTCCCTAGCCCCATTTAGCAAGCCCTTACTTTTGTCTGTGCATGCCTTCCCTCAGGGTGAGGCATCAGCATTCTGAGAAGTGTCCTGCCATTGAGCCAGGGTGTGATGGGGAACATGACTGTTGCCCAGAGAAGCTGTGGCTGCCCCAACCCTGGAGGTGCTCAAGGCCAGGCTGGATGGGGTTTTGGCAATCTGGTTTGGTGGGAGGTGTCCCTGCCCATGGCAGGGGTTGGAACTGGATGGGCTTTAAGGTCCCTTCCAACCCAAGCCATTCTGTGATTCTTTCAAGAGAAGGTAATAGCAGTGTTTTCCAGCTGGCTTTGAACTTGGGACTTGCCTGACTTCTTGCTCACAGAGATAGAAATAATGGCAGCTAGAGCATTATTTCTGGCTCTCATCATGTACAGAGACAGACTTGTATCCAGCTCAAGGCACCTCAACCTATATATAGGAAAAGAGCATCTTGGGTGTGAAAAAAATACCTGGAAAAAATAAAGAGGTTGGTTCTGCTTGTGCTGTGCCCCCTTTAACACATGATGTTAGTTACGTGTTTAGTAAAATCATGCATTCTGTACATAAGGGAAAGACAGCAGCACTCAGCTGCTAGAATGATTTACTTCAATATGGATCTAGACCACGTATGGCAAAGCACACGCAAAAGCCTGGCACAAAGGTTCAAGAAGCAGCATCTTCCCTTTTATTTGGCACTTGGCAGAGTACACCTCACCTGCTCTGTGGCAGTCAGGTTTGGTTACCTGAGCTAGCAGAAGGAACTTATGCCTCAAGTTTATTTCCCCCGGAAAAAAAAAAAAAAAAAAAAAAAAAAAAAAAAAAAAAAAAAAAAATCTTCTGGTGGGGAAAGACCCAGACCTCCTTCTGCAGCTGTCCTAGTCTGGCGGAGGCCCAGAGGAGCTCTGAAGTGGGGTTTGCTGCTGCTTGGATGGGTACCTTATCCCAGCTGTCCCAGCTTCATCACAGGCAAGTCTGCCTCACTCCAGTCCCAGTGCTTTCACCTTTCTTCTGCTCAAACCATCATAATGTGCAGCATGAAAATGACTCTGTCATCTCATCTTTCCATTAGGAAAATATCCGGACTCCGGTCCCTGCTCCAGCAAAGTGTGGTTCTAGATAAAACGTCCCTGTCATGGACTAGCAAAAGCCTAAAGCCTGTTGCTGGGGACTGCAGCTGAGAGATGTGGCATAACACTCCCAGTGCCCTTGTCCAGAGGGTGCCCAAATCTTTGCAATTTTAGGAGAAAGCAGGCCAGTGTCTTCTCTTCTAACAGATTCATCTCAGTGGGAATGCTTCAGACCCTCTTTCAAAGAGAAATAGCTAAGAAGAAACATGTGAGAAACACTACTGGAAATCCATTAGTGCAAGAAAGGATTTGTTTTCAAAGTTTAAATAATTCAGCTAAAGCAGTACTAGCCAGCAGAGCGGAGCTCACATAAACATTTCACAAGTGGGTGGCAGGGAGCAAAGAACCAGAAAGGAGTAAATAAATTACTCCTCTCTGCCAAATAAATCATGCAAATTGTAAGCTTTCTGGGGCATATAATTTCAATACTTTTTTTTCTCTCTATGTTTATACTGCGTACCTCAACACAGATTCCCAAAATTATTTAAGGGGACCTCTAGACACTGCAGGAATATAAATGGAAAATTTGATGAAAATTAGTCATTGATAAGGCAGACATGGCCCCAGTCTGAAGGGAAGGAAAGGCCAGAAAGCCATGCCTGCATCACTTCATTGCATATGTGGCTGAGCTCTCACACCTCCCTGCACTGATGAAGCTGGGGCAGCCCCAAGCTGAGGACATCCCAAACGCTGCCCTGAGACCTTGCTGCCCTCACAGGTTTATCACCTCCTGTGGCATTTTCTACCTATGCCTCTCCACTTAGGGAAGAAATCAGAAGTGCTTTCTGGAAACACTTCCCACATTAAAAAGACCCAAGCAAACATGTCATGGTGACTTCAAGGCAGGGCTCTACAGAATACATGCAGCATTTAGGTTACATTTGGGTAGGTGCACATCAGCACAGCTTCAAAGAAGTGGCAAACAGCTCCTTGAGGCAAGCATGAGGAAATGTTCCCATTGGAAACCTTAGAATGATTATTTTATATGTATACCCCCCCCCGCCCCCCCCCCCCCCAAAAAAAAAAAAAAAAATGCTGGGTAATCCATGTGTGCTTAACCTTTGGGCTCTTGACTAATTAATTAAAGTTGCACATAGTACACGCAGTGTTAGTGAGGTAATATTTAATCATGTTTAAAGTAGTGAAGGTTTTGGCACAGTGCAGTCTTTTCTTAGTCCAGATTGGAATAACAGGGGTTATATAAATGCAAATTACACAATTTGACAGCTGTGTAACATCAGCATGTTATGACTTAAAGAGCTAAATCCCAAGACCCTTACTGACCGGTGAAATCAGGCTCCCATTGATTTTTGACTGTGCAGGGGCCTGCAGAAGACAACCCTGGCTGCACCTTCTTGCCCTCCTGAGCATCCTTTCTTGCCCTCCTGAGCAGCCCTTCTTTCCACCCTGCACCACTCACTCATGGTTTTTTTGTGTATGCCTCTCCTCCTTTACACAACGCCAGCTGTTCCAGAGTTTCTTCCATCTCACACCCACCACGTCTTCTTTCTTCACTTTCTCCCACTTTAACTTTGTGCTTTTTTTCTACCTTCCTCCATCTCACTGTATTTCTGTCTAACATTCCTTTATTTACTTCTAAGTGCTTCTTTCCACTCATAAGAACAGTTTCATGATTTAATTGTTATTACTTTGCTGCTTTCTGAGCATTTCTGAAAATTCTCCCATTCCTATGGCCATTGTCCTTCCAGTTCAGCACATTTGTCCTTTCTGCCCATTTCTCCTTCTCTGGCTTTTTCTTTGCCTTCTCTCCACCCAGCACTGCCTTTTCACCCCACTTTTCCACAGTGCCCAAGCAGTGCTGTGGGTGCTGGTGTGAGGCTGTCTTGCAGGATCCCACATGTCCCACACAGAGGACAGAGGAGGATGGATTTGTTGGCAAGCAACAAGATAGGGTATCTAGAGGTCCTCCATAACAACAGTGACTCCACCACCTGCTGATATTTCTGCTCTGGAAAAAAAATAAATAAAAAATAAAAAATAATAATAAAAAAAAATCAAGCTGTTCCTCATTATTTAATGCACATTCCAAACACTCTTCACTAGGGTGAAAGGACAAATCAAAATGACTTTATGTCTAGAGGAACATGAGAAAAGTGCATCCATTTGCAAGGCCCTCATCTCAGGATTCGTTAAGGATTCATTCATCAATTCCTCTTCAGTTTCTGATCAATACCTTGCTCAAAGTAGTATACAGCTTGGTTTGGCCTGGACCATCCAAAACTTTGTTATATGCAGGTGACACCCCACCACCACCTTGTTTTCTTTGTCATGTCTTCTGCTTTTTCAATGTGCCTCTTGTCCCAGTGACCAACATACCCCGAAGGCACTGCAGCAAACGCCTGAGCTGGCTCCTCTGCAAGTCCTACAGCAGAGCCAGCCTGTCAGTGCTGTTTCTGTTTTTGTTGGCTCCAACCACTTCTCAGAAGAACCCGATTCCTAGACCTGGCAGAAACAAGGACTCTCCAAGAATTTTCCCCAGAAACAAGGCATCCATAGCGTTAGCATATTTACCCTCTTGCTTTCTCTCCCTTTTCTGCTGTGTCCAGAGACTAACCTGGGCACACAAGACAGGTGTTTGTCCTTCCCCTGGGACATACCCAATATTAATTCTGTTTTTCCTACACTAAAAAAAAGAACTTTAAAGAAATGCTTTTTAACTCATAAACTTAAACAAATGTGAATGAAAATGATTGAAGCATTTATACATAGCAACAAAATGCAAATGAAACATGACCCGTCAGGCATCAACAGATTGTCTCTAAACCTGTATTACTCAGTGCATAAACCCAAAGGCTCACCAGCTTTCATGGAAAAAGGTTTGAATCAACATGTAATTTTCAGGTGCATTGCAATGTGATCTGAAATACAGCAGAGGCCAGAACCTCATTGCAGGAGGCATTGCACAGACGTGAATTAGGCAGCAGTCCTTCTTCCATGGAGCTTACAGCCAAAGTACTATGTAAGACAGCAAACAGTAGGAAAAGCCCGGGAAAATACAAGTTCTCAACTTTTCAGACAATGTCTGAACATCAAAGTAATCTGAACATTGTATTGTTGTTTCACACAAAGGACATGCCCAGGGACACCTGTATGGAAGGCCCATATCTATGCTGCTCTCCTGGGGCTCCCCTGGGGACCAGCCTGGCATTGACACCTGTCTGTTTCAAAACTTCTAGCCCTCAGGGTCTGCCTGCTCTCAGTGCACACCATCATACACACCAAGATCACAGTATGGGCACAAAAGGGTTTGCATCACTTTTTTCTGTTTCACCCCTAAGGCGCTCTCCCAGCTCCACCCCTTACATCTGGCATGTCCCAAGCCAGCAGTGCAGAGGGGAAACAGGTATGTTGTGGGGCAGGCCCATGAGGACAACTCACAGAGGAAAGTGCTATACAAGTCCTTCTCCACCAGCATCCTTGGCCGAAGCTGTGTCTTACTCCCTGGTTCACAAAAAGTTCTATTCCACACCCTGCTCTTCATTGTGCCCTGAGCAGAGGAAGGGGCACAAAGTGTAGGAGGGAGGGACAGCTCTTCATGTAAAACACACAATAAGAAGGATCACTCAGGACATGGAAGGAATCAAGGAAAGAAAAGTTCTGCTAAAAGCTAAAGAGCATCTGACTTTACCATTGAAAACATCTCTGAGGATATTTTCCAAAATAAATAAACTACATAAATACTCTTTTTTTCCTAGAGTTTTCGAAGAAAGAAAGCCCTGCTGACCCTGGTGTCTGCACTCTTCATATTACAAGATCCAGAAGTAATTTATAAAAATTGATAATTCCTCCCTTTGTCGCAGACAGCAATTACACCCATGTACAGCTGAGGAACAGAAGTTAAATGAGTTACTTGAGGTCGCACAAAGCTAGAGCTGAACACAGCTCTTTTGGCTTCCAGGACTGTGACCTAAAACATAATCTTCCCTTTTTCTCTACCAGCATTTCAGCTTTCATCTCACTGAAGACTCAGCACAATGGTTATCACAATTTTACACTAATTTTAACTCATTTTCCAAATCAGTGCTCTGCATTTAACTACTTCAAAATGTATCTCTGAATCATTTAATATGCTGTAACTGCTTTTCTGTGTTAAATAGAAGCACCAAGTGGTCTGGCAAAGCTCAGCATTAAATAAATAGACTTCAAGAGAAAAATCTGATTGAGATGGGGAGATGTTTCTTTCCCCCCCAAAAAAAAGCTGTGGCTAACCTTATCTCTGTTTCCTAAGCCTGTTAAAAAGCTCCATAGAGTGGAACTGGGAAAATAACTGGGGAAAAAATGCATATATATTTGATTGACGCAGCCTTTTTTTCAGTCTCCATAGCATTCAAAGGGAGATTTCTGAATTTTTTATATGCTAATTATTTATACTTACTCAATCATGAAAAGCAACATGCCGGTTAGGTAGGGAAAGGAAAGCAACAAATAGAAAAGGAAGAAGTTACTGGCAATGAGCATTTAGTTTGCCAAAATCCTTGTTACGAAGCAAGAGCTGACAAGACAAACTCAATGTCTCAGCAGATATTCAGCAATAAGATAATAGTAGAGTGCAGAATAACAGGGCCAAGATGCAGACTGACCTCTGCTCTTTGCAGGAGATACAGTCATTTCTGGGAGAGTGGACCACTGGGGAGGACAAAACCACAGATCCCCAGAGGCACTGAAATTGTAGTGATTATTGTGGCCTGAAAATAAGTATTTTAATCCGATTTTCTTAACAGGAAATTCTGCATCTTTTCCAGTGGATTTTTTTTTTTTTTTTTAACAAAGAATAAAGTCAATAAAATGGTACAGAAAATGAAGAAATGATTGTTAAGCACGTTTTTTCCAAATCTAAGAAAAACTATTAATGGAAGTCATATTTTAGTGGCAATTTGTAGCTGGTATGTAGACTAATGTGGAAAAAAAAAAAAAAAAAAAAAAAAAAAAAAAAAAAAAAACTGCTGGCCACATTTTCTAATCCTTAGTACAGAATTTCTGGCAATTTACACATCCAGTGGAATTGGCTGAAACATCTGAAGACACTCACACATTAAGTCAATGGGGAAACTTCAGCGATGAGCACAAGATCATCCCAACCTGTCAGTGGACACCTGGGTGTCCCTGGGTTCAGGCCAGCTCTGTACAGGTACAACTCAGGGTATAACCTTGAGCTTCCACAGCACCAGTGGTGTAGTGGTATCATGCAAGATTCCCATTCTTGCGACCCGGGTTCGATTCCCGGCTGGTGCACTTAACTCCTGCAGCTGCTTCCAGAGCCTGTCCCCAATGAGGGGGGCTCTCAGCACCTTTTAGGTCCCTTTGATAGCTCAGCTGGTAGAGCAGAGGACTGTAGAGGATTTCCTCATGGGAATCCTCAGGTCGAAGGAGAAAACACAAAAATTTTAAGTGCCTAGGAGAACAATGCTGAAGTTGGGGGTGAGGAAGATGTCTCATCTGAAGTGCATGCAGCATGGGCAACAAACAGGAGGAGCTGGAAGCGATTGTGCAACAGGCTAACTATGACCTAGTTGCTATAACTGAAACATGGTGGGATCACTCCCATGACTGGAGTACTGTGATGGATGGCTACAAGCTCTTCAGAAGGGATAGACAAGGAAGAAAGGGTGGTGGTGTGACTCTTTATATTAAAGAGTGTTTTTATGTTGAAGAGCTTGGGATTGGGAATAATAAAGTTGAGTATCTATGGATAAGGTTCAAGGGGATGGCCTGTAGGAGTGATATCTTGGTGTGGGACTGTTATAGACCGTCTAATCAGGATAAAGACATGGATGAGGCATTCTATGAGCAGTTTGCAATAGTTACACAATCACCAGCACTCATTCTCATGGGAGACTTCAACTTCCCTTATATATGTTGGAAAGATAATACTGTGCAGAGGAACCAGTCCAGGAGGTTTCTAGAGTGTGTGGAAGATAGCTTCCTGACACAGCTGATACAAGAGCCTACTGGGGAGGTGCCCCATGAGACTTACTCTTCACAGAGAAGGACTGGTGGGAGATGTTAAAATTGGGGACTGTCTTAGGCAGAGCAACCATGAAATTGAAGAGTTTTCCCTTCTTGGTGATGCTGGAAAGGTAACTAGAAGAACTGCTGTCTTGAACATCTGGAGGGCAGACTTTGACCCGTTCAGGGGTCCCATGGAATTGGTTGCCTAGTCCAACCTGCTTGCCTGGGCTTGGACAGTGGCTGAAGGAGGACACCTCCATAAGGGGATTCATCCCACTGACATGAAACTTATTTTATGAAGGAATGAGCCACATTCTAGATGCATCAGATTAGAGAGCAAAAAGAAGTCACCCAGAGACAGCCCTGTCACAGGAAGCAATGTGAGTGCATTAGGATCAAGGGCCATAAGGTATGTCCCAGCAATCACAGAAGCTTGAAGGCTGGTTGCATACTATAGCAGGCACATGTGCTCCAGCACACCTGAGACAGGCTGGAGCAGGTGGTGACCAGCAGCCATGCAGAGCAGAAGTACAGAGTCCCATTTTTTCAGATATATTTTTAATCCCAAATTTCCCAAGGTTACTCCTGGGGAGCAGTGTGGTTTATACAATTCTGTTGGACTGAACCAAAAGGTACAGTCTAGTCCTTATTTTTTATATTACTCAACCATTTCCACCAAAAACCCACACCTTCTCTGGACATTGCTTACATGGTGCAGAAGGGAAATTTTTAAATCACATGTATTGTATACAGAATATAATTTAATGTAGAATATACTTTAATTACTTCCTGAACTCTATGATTTTGGTAAAACATATCTCCAGCATCATGCAAATCTGGATTTTATTATTATAACCTGAGGTGTGATTGAAACTGATTTGTAAATGAATTCATTTCTAAAAACATGAAGTCATACAAAATTGCCTACTATTAGTTCAAGTTTTTATCTGGCACAATAAATAAATCCCAGTTGTCCTCAGTGAGGAACAGAGAGAAAAGTACTGTGTAGTGGAAAACATATTTTGAGTAAAAAATGTTCAATAATTGTTCCTATCTGTACCTTCTTTGCTTTTAATTAACTTACAGAGAAAAGAATGAACAAAACTCTAACTAAAATATTCCTGAATTTATATATTACACATTTTTAAAACATTGTTTTTCTATGTAGTATTGTGAAAATAAATAAATAAATAAATAAATAAATAAATAAAATACTTTATACTTCCGTACCCTCAGTTTGCATTCTAGATTATTAGAAAAATGCTACAAACACAACTTCACTTATATTGCTCCATATCTAGGGCTCAGAGAGAAGGTTGCTTCTGTCAGTGTTATTATTTCCCAGTGCTCTTTACAGGCCATATTTGCTCTTCTATTTTCTGCTCATTCAAAGCTAAAAATGATAACCACTGACTTTCATTTTTCAGGGTCTTTCAGCCAAAATATTTTTCAGCCTCTTTTGTTATCAAATTCCCATCAAACCTGTAAGCCCTTGCAGCAAGATTTGGAGACTGTGGGGTTCAGGATTTCAAGGGCTAAAGTCATTGCCAAATTCACAACAATTCCACATTGAGGCTTTTTGGCAAGGATCAAATTGTCAAACCCCACTCTGTTCCAAGGTAGAGCTGCTGACAGGGATCTGCACGGACCTGTTCTGCTGGTGGGGACATCGGTCCAGGTGCTGGAGCTAGGCAGGAGGGGAGGAGGTGTGGAGGTGGTTGCAGCCACAGAGCTGGACCAAGCAGTAGCTGCAGCGTGCTCTGTGCACGAACATGGAAAATTTTCCATACATGGAAAACCTTTGTGATGTGCAGTAATTCGCAGTGCTTTGAAGCCCATGGCAGCTTCTCCTGGGGCCTCCCCACACACTCCTTACCTGGTGCCAGGGACTGGGTATGCTCCTGGCTGGGCTGGTGTGATGGGACCTGGCTGTGAGGTCCTGTCCTAGCAATAACCACCTAAGTCCTGGAAAGTTAATTAAATTTGAAATTGTGTTTCATAATTAGCTGAATGCCAAAAATTATTATATACACAGTATATATATACATTATATATACAGTATTGATTAAAATAGTGTAACTATTTCCACAATGCACACTACTAGCAGTAACTGTGCTCTTCCTACATATGTTTCTCTGCATCCAGAAACCTCATCAGTGGAGTATGGCCTACAAAATGTGTCATGGGGGACAGCAGTGAGAAGAAGAGATGTTGGTGCAGTTCAAATAACATTGACTAACTACAAAAAACTTCCATGTATATTTTAATAGGTAATATAAATAAATAAATAAATCCAGCTTAAGAAACAAAGAGATGACTGACTGCTTTGTTGTAATAAAATTATATATACAAGGCAGTTTCTTTATGGTTTTATTTTCTTTTTCCATTAGATCTGAGAGAATCACAGAGATTTTTCCCAATGAATGTAAGTGACTGGATGATTTCACTTCTTCCTTCTTTGGATTGAATTAGGCTGTTGCCATCTGCTTAGTGTCCTAAGTATTTTGAGGAACAACTCTTCATTTCCATCATTATGCAATGGTTATGTAGTTTCTTGCCATCTTTGAGTGCAGTCACTGAAAAGATAGAGCTAAAATTAGGGGGGAAAAAGGCTCTGTATGACCATCAGTTGCTGTCTGTGCTGTCTCCTATTAAATCTGCCCTGAATGTGGTTAACACTCTTGCAAACTCATTTTCCTTTCTACACCTATTTCTAAACACCAGAAGTATAACGCAGTATAATGCCATTTGTTTTGTTTTGTTTTGTTTTTCTGAGATTTGTAACTATTTGGTTTGCATGTATTCTCCAAAAGGTCTTTCTTGGTATAAAGTTTTCAGGAGACATAGAACTCAGTTTTTCCCTTGGTAGCTCAATATTTTTCTAGGATAGCTTAAACTTTTGTCTCATCACTCTGCTGTTTTGGTCTAGTGCTAACTTGTATCCAAGACCTTCTTCTGCCTTTCTCTGTAAGGACAGAGTTCTTTCCTACACAGTATTTTCACCAAGTGAAATATCTTACACATTAAATAGTTGCACAAACTTTTTTTTTTTTTTTTTTTCCTGATAAGCTACACAGATCAAGTTTTTTACATTTTCAGGTTTCAAATCATGTTAATGGCTCTGTGCAGTTTCTAAGTATTCCAGTACAGGAGTATAGTGTCCCAGTATTACAAATAATATGTTGAGAGGGGAAATCACCTCCCTATATTGACTTCATATACATCAACTTCCTTTTTCATAATATCACACTGAAAGCTAACCTTCAGCTGTGTGTTTACTATGACTCCTAAATCGTCACGTGTTTTCAAACAGCAGACAAACTAATGCTATATTGTTTTATAATACAATGGCATATAGCACACCCTGAAAAATAAATAAGAACTTAAGTATTACAATGAAGATATGACACCAGAAAATGTGAGTCTGTCACAGCACATGTATAAAATATCATCACACTCCTATCTCCATAATTCCTGAGTACTTGCCAGCAGCACGTTAAGCAATGGGATTGCTATCTGTTTTGGGTGTTTCATTCACTCCCTCACCTGCTTCCTGAGGGTGGAGAGCTGACTGTGCACTACTGGGTTTTCCTTTTGCTGGGTTTCTCATTCAGATATATTTTTCATAAATGCTTCATCTGCTATACATCTAGTCAGGGAGAACAAAGCTGGGCAACATGCCTCCTGCATATGGTGTGGAAAGCACTGAAGCTCGGGATGCTCATTATTCCCGTAGGAGTAAGATCCACCGTCTCCAACTGGCTGCCCAGAAACCTCTGGCTATACTACAAGGCCAAAGTTTGTCTGTAGAGCTGTCTGAAGACTACTGCTAGCTGGCTGTTTGCTGCATGTTAGCATCTGTTTAAGAATATTGAGCAACACTGTGCAGCATTTGGGGTGAAAATGTCAAGTTACATTCATAGACACTTCAAGAGGAGTGCAAAATGTTAAGTACTCCAACTGCAATGTGGGAAAAAGACTAATATTCTTCTGATTCACATGAAAAATACCTTTCATGACCACCTGAGGATCAGTGTTTTAGTTCTATATCATGTGTAAAACAGGATCCCTCTTTTAGCAAAGAGGATACGATGCTAAATCACAAGAATTCCAATTGCTGAATCAAAAGTACTGCTCAAAAACTTGTTTGCTCCAAATACCATGTCACTGAATATAGAACCTGGTGAAATGATTACAGATGAGAAATAAATAAAATAAACCACAGATGAACTAAAGTTGCTTCTCAATGCTCAGTGGTTTCCAGGGAAAATTGAAGTATTACCTACTGCAAGAGATATTGATACTCCCATAAATCCACAGGTAGAGCTTTTTTAGCTGATGCCTATAAATGGCACCCCCACTACCATCTGTCCTTCTTTCTCCAGCAATCTCCCTTTCTGTTCACTATTCCAGTCTGTGGAAGTCCCAATGGACTAATATAAAGTAGACAATTTTTAAAAGCCCCAAGTCCCCTTTAAATAAAACACTTTCCCTAGCTGAAGAGTAACACCAGAAACTTTTATTTTACCCTAGGTCTCACTCCATATGACACCTATAAACAATAAATCAAAGCACCAGCATCAGCCTTTTAACCTCCACCACTACTAATTTCTGTCTAATTAAAAAGGCTTTTTAAACTTTCTTGGATAAATATGAAATGGCTGAATATGATGGGCTGGTATAGGCTGCATTTGGTATGATTGTAAAATGAAGTTCACAAGGTTAATCAAGTTACCAGCATTTTAGAAGTTGGGAAACTTTCTGTCCCATATGGCTTAACAGGTGACACCTATAAATTACACAGTACATTACAGCGGCATCCGCTAGCCTTGTTAGAATAAGGAGTCAGTCAGCATTTCCATTATAAACCCCTATTTCCAAAGTTTATTAGATAGCCATAAAAAACATTCTCCAACCTGAATCTTGGCACAGTGGATTTTCACCTTATGAACAAACCTTCTGTGTTACAGAAAGCAAGATAATAATCTTCAAGTCACATTTCAAATTAGATCAAAATTTTCAAAGCTAATTAAAAACAAAACCCCTGAAATTTTTAGAACTCTTCTTACCATTCCTGTGTTGTTTGTGAGGATATTAAGTTTAACAAGGTTTTGTTCCTTTATGGCCTATAATTTCTTGCTAACTGATCCTGAAGGCAGGTTATTGAACTTGCAACATGATAATTCTTTTCATAGCAACACACCAGAACATCATAAAGGGAATCTTATACTAACTTCTAACAGAATGACATCTTGGGCTCTGGTGGAAAAAAAAAAAAAAAAAAACAATGTGAATGAAAAAATAATCTGTGAAAAACACTTAAAGATTTTTGTAGCTTGATTCCCTGTGGCTAGGTGCAATAAGTGCTTCTAGCCAATATCCTGTGAACAGATGGATGAGTTTCACCCAAGGCTGGGCAAATTCTTAGAAAAAGATCTCAGTAAGATGGTGGAAAAATTTAGGCAATGGTTTGGTGCTCGGAAAATACGTGGAATTCAACATTAACCAAAAACAAAGGGGGGACAACTTCAAAATACACCAAAAACATTATTTATTATACTTAAGAGGCCATAAGTAGAGATGAACTAGTTATAAGTAAAAGAGATGAGAGATGTGCCTCTCACTGTGCACGCTAGGAAAAAACAAGGCTGCATCTTCCTATAGTGCATCTCGTCCTGTTGTATATGACTAGCACCCTGAAGTTCCCGTTTCAGCTCAGTCCTTCAAACACAGACTTTCTCTGAACAAATAAAAGGTCTCCCTGATTTCCAAAGGACAGGCCACATGCAGACAGGCTGGCTCAGGTACAAGTGTTGGCAAGGTCAGGGTTCTTTCCACACTGTCAGTCAGGCTGTACATATCCTATTTCTTCCTCTCACCCAACTGCACAGTCAGCTGAAGCCTCTCTGGCCTTTGGGGGCCCTTTGCTTTATGCCTTTGGTTCACCTCACTCTTATGCAAGAAGGTGTGGGAATTACAGGACTTTGCATCTCCTTCTAGCTGCTACAGGAGTACAAAGAAGTTTTAGCTGGTCACACATTAACACCCCAAATTATTCCAGTCAATAAGATGCATTTATTTATTGTAAGATTAATAACAAAATAATAAACTTGAAGTTTGGATGAGAATTGTGTTGTTCATAGCCTCCCTGGCAGGCTCCCACATGCAAGACAAGAGAAACTCATTTAACTTACTGCTTCATCAACTCCCCCCCTGCCCATGCTCAGCTACTATTTTTACTGGGCTTTTGCTTCCAAATTGCAACTTTATTAACACTAATGTACTGTATTTAAGTGTCCTTGGAAGAATGTAAGTCAAACTAGTTTCTGTTTACATTTGGGCTTCTTATCTGAGAAATCCTACCTCAGTGGTGTCTTCTTGTCTTCATTATGGCCTTCCTCATGCCTTTGCTCTACGTTGCCTGACACCTACTAGTGCGCAGCATCTCATGCACAGATTGAATTTATATCTCTCCATAGTAATAACAGAGGGATAAGAAAGAAAAAGAGAATGTGGTACATGACCATCCAAGTTCTTGTATAACAACGAAATTGCTATCTTCTTACAAGTGGCCTGGGAGCAGCACAGTCCAGGTCTAGTTTAACCAAGGAAATGTTTTAAGTTTTTGCTGGACCAGAAAGCTTTCCTCTGTCAAAAATATCCACAGACAAAAGAAACTCTTTCCCATGTGACTTCCAAGGTTTTTTTTCCCTTTTTTTTTTTTTCTTCACATAAATACAGAAACAGGAGATGGTACTCACGCTTTACAGTGAGAAGAGCTTTGACAGTCTCAGCAGACAGAAGAGAGCTTTCTCAATACCTGCCACATTTAGAGAGAGCTATATTCCTCTTGAGATTACTCCTTTGCTGTGGCTTTATATCAGAGATGTGAGAAGGGTAATTAAAAGGAAATACTTGTCTGCGGCAACTCCCTAAACCTTAGCTACTACATCTGTACTTGTCTCTCTTGATCCATGCTATTTTTCACTGTTACTTTTGTTGACACTATCTAGGTGATTTTAAGACCTCTAGCTTTACCAATTTCCTGCAGAAGACAACATACTGGTTTAAACACAATGATAAAGTTTGGACTTCCTGTTCTGCAGCCTTTTTGTACACGTTTTTGTCATAACTATTGTAGTGATGCATATTTTGGTTGTTGCATTAACTGCACCCCAGTGATTGTTTAGCAAACTGCAGTCCCCCCAAGAGACTCTAAAAAAAGAATGATTGCAAACGTATTTATTTTTTACGTAAGTGAATAATGCAGAACATGATGTGCCTCCAAGCTCTGGCAGAAGCTCACAAGTACAGAGCAGGTAATGGTTGAGGCAGGACAATTTGAGCCTCTGAACTATGAGTTGTCTCTATCAGAAGACTAAGCTCCTGATAAATACAAATGGCTTGGCTTCACTCTATGAAAGAAGCCACCTGCATGTCCTTTTATCTTCTGCTTGTCCCATGGTACGTGAACACATAGTAGCACTCACTATACCTTACCTGAGGCTGTGACTTGCCACTCCACTGTCACATATCCCTCCCTGTCAGACATCCAGTTGGGTTTTGGATACCTTTGTGTGTCTGAGCACATACGTATAAATACATACAACTATGCATGGGGTAAGTGGATGTAACTTGTGTGTCCAAACAAAATACTTAAAATACCAAATAGAGAATACCTAACTCCTGTTGCAAAGACAAAGTTGCATAAAGTCAGTTAAAGGATAACACAGAAACAAAATAATTTAACGTCTTGCAAATATTTCCCTCATTATTCACTTGTTTATTGTGATTCTTAGCCTAGTTTTCCACAACTGTGCTTACCCTGTCTGTCCTATCCATCAGCGTATCCTAATTGTATTTGGCAGACAGTAGACAACTTAGAGGATATTCACACATATTTGCTGAAACTCAGAAATGTCTGATGGAAACTGCAAAGCGGCCTCAGCTGTTGTTCAATCTGTTTGGCAGCAGCTGGCCAGTCGACAGGCGTGTGCTCTCTAGAAAATGCATACATAGATATGTGTGCGCTAGATATTGTGCACGGTGCCCAACAGCACAAACCTGCAGGAGCTTAGAGCACTGTGGACGAGGAATAGGACCAGAGGAAGAATGAATTGTGCTGTTGTAGGGGAGGCTGGCAGCGTGGGTAATGTTCAGGAATAGAGGTTACTGCATTGCGCTAAGGAATGTGAGACATTGGACAACAAACCTAGAGGAAATCGCTAGCTCTGCTGCTCAGGGAACTTCTATTTTAGCAGAAAACACTAAATCCCTTCCCGCAGACCAGGCTTTCTCCAGTGCTCAAACCCCTCATCCTCTCACCATGGAAGGCCACAGCTTCCACACCTGCTTCCCCAGGAAAAAAAAAAAAAAAAAAAAAAAAAAAAATTGTTTGAGAGCTGCCAGAAGTCTAGGATGCTGCTTGCACCAGGAGAGAGAGCACTTGGCAGCCTCTCGCTCAACTCGGATATCTCAGACTGAGATATGTCTGGGTTACACCAGCTCCTGGGACTAAATCCGCAAAGTCACTCCCACACTTGAGCTCCTTCCATGGCAGCGGAGTGCATCGCCTCCAAGCCACTGGCCCGACCCCTCCAAAATATCCCTTCATTTAATTGGGCTTGGCTAAGGAAGGAGTGCAAATAAATCCATTGATATTGCAACTTAATGCACAGCATCTTCCCTAACGCACTGAATCGTAATATGAACAAACTTAAATGCTCAGGAATAAATGTAAAGCTAGTCAGCATACATAAATCCAGCACTTGTAATTAAAACAATGTAGTAGAGAAAGACTTTTAACCACATACAGGATAGCTGAAATTAATTCATGCTGTCTGTCCAACTACCTGCCAGAGAGGTTGTAATTCAGCTGACAGTGTTCTCAACAGATGTTGTCTGACTGTCAAAAAAATAAAATGTCTGGGTTCATTTCCAATATAGAAATGGAATGGAAATAAATATGAAATATTTTGCCATCTGTTACATTGCTGAGTCACTGGAGAATATCATCCCCAAATGTGCATACTTGTAGATTAATTGGTCTATAGCTGTCTGGCAGCTAGAATAAAAAAAAATAAAAATAAAAATCCTCCAAGGCACTGATCTGACCACGTTACAGAAGATGTATGGAGACTGTTGTAAGGAGGAACATTAAACCCAAGCACTAGGAGAAGGTTACAAGAAAGCCTTGTAGACATTGAACCATCTTATCACACATCAATTAATAACCAGATTCTTCCAATTCTCCACCCAAGAGCATGTGGGTGTTGTGCCTTCCACCAAGTCACTTATAGCCACGCTTGGAGGGTGCTCCACATGATGCACAGCGGGGTGGGCTCAAGAGTGGAGAAAGAAGGAGGGATTTCTCCCCAAGGAGACAGGGATTTTCTGGGGGTGATTTTCCTTTGCATTTATGTGTTGTTTGGATGCAAACCTATTGTGGAAACAGTATGAGGCTTCAAGCAGTTTGATGTGCCCAGCAGCAATAGGTTGTGCCAAGATAATATATCCAATTTAAGTGGCTGTGAGGGTACCAAGAGGGACACTGAGCCTCCTTACCTTTGTGTCCTTTTGTTCCAGGGTGTTAGCATACCTGGGACAGGCCTCAAAACCTATATAGGTCCCAGGCCTCAAAACAGAGTTGACTGGTAGAACCCATGGCCAGAGGCCAAGCAGGATTACTGCAGATTGTGGCACGTGGCAGGAGATGCCTATATTTAGGCAACTGAACCCTTCCTACAATGCCTCTCAGTTCACCAGTGCATCATCTCATGGTTCACAAATGGCTTTATTTACCAGCAGCACCAATTTATGTAAAGACAATTCTATTCATTTTTCTGACTTTGAGGTTGAACCATGGGCTTGAGCACAAAGCTGAATTCATAGACATGACAGCTTTCTGGTGCCATAGAGGGGTCCCTTTTGGGGACCAATCCAGGCTCACTGGGTGGATTTCAGTCCCACTCATTCCAGTCCCCCAGCACCATGAGAGAAAACCCTCTGCACAGAGTATGCTTATGAGTGGTACCATGGGACTGTTTTCAGGGTACAACTGGGATGACTGTAAAAGGGAAAAGGGATTCCCCCTTTTCACTTTCTCTAAAGTCAGATCCAAAAGATATGAAAAATGACAACTCACTGTAAGAATCTCCCCAAGCGGAGTCCAAGGAAATACCAGGACCAGCACCTCAGCATGAGCCAAGTCAATGCTGACATTCAAAAGCAGAAAGAGGATATGCAGCAAGATTCAAGGATGCTATCAGGTGGTGTGTTTAAACCTACCTCAGCTTCTCCCTCTCCACTGAATAGGTGATGAAAGAGAAGAAAGCAGAAAAGCTGAAGAACGAAGTCTTCTAGTTCAGCAGAAAACACTATAAATTGTCTTCACATTCTACATGGAGAGGAAAAGGAACAGGTCACCTCAGCAGAAAAAGGTGATCTTGTCAGGAATTTGGTTTTATTTTTCACTAAAAATTGGGATTGGCTTACATGTTATTTCTTTCACAGTATCCTACCCACCGCAGGGAGAAGAGGTCCTGATGAAAAATGTGTTTCACAGAACATCTTGCCAAGATTGGCTTTTCTGCCTCCATCCCTGAGCCACCTCCCAGTGAGCTCACCCCCAGCAAGGTTCCCTGCCATCCCCTACAGATCTTCAGCAATGTGAGCAAGATGGGCTGTTAAAGAAGTGCTGGTAGCACAAAATGCAGAAAGCATGGCAGCCCATTGGCAGCACCTACCTGACCGCAGCAGTTCAGCCCATCAATTTTTCTCCTTGATGAGGAGCTTGCTTACAGTGACACCAATGGCAGCGTGAGTGGAGGGTTAAAATTTCTTCAGCTTTCCCTTACTCCTGACTCAGGATGCTGTCATCGGAGGCATTTAGTGATGGCAATGCCACTTATACGTGAACTGTATTGTCATCCATGTGAAGCAGTGGCTCTGGCAGCCCAGGAGGGCCAGGAGGGCCAGCCAGGCTCTGCCATGTTCCCTCCCATCCTGGTGCAAGGCTGGAGGCAGCCCCACTACCTCCTCATTTGCTGATGACTCCCTCTCGCTGGGGAAGGATTTGCTTCTCAGGCACCTACAGCCAGAGTACCTAGCTTCTGGAGTACTCAGGTGACACTTAGGGTCAGGATCAGCCACTCAAGGGTTAATTCACCTTCTCAGAACATGGCAAAGCTCCCTTAATTGTTTTAGCAGAGATAATGGATCCTTTTAGACACCGGCTTAACATGAAAGAAACCGCAGCACCAAGAGATCTGTTCCTTTGCAGCTCACGTGAGACCGGTCATGAAGTACTTGGCCATACTCTACTCCAGTAGATGGGGGCACTTCTTTCAAGTCGGTGGCTTTAGGCCAAGGCTACAGCTGTGCTGCTCAGAATGAAATCAATTCCTTCAGTCAAGTACATCTCAGAGCATGTCCACTATTTACCTATGCATGCTTTACCCTATTCAAACAAAGAAGCATGTAGAAGAGAAAAGAAATCTGGGTGCAGCAGAACAGACCCTCTAGAAACCCTCTCTCTTGCTTCATAATATATTTATATGATTATTTTTTAATTTCTTTCTAATTTTTAAGTATGGTACCCATCATCCACTAGAGGAGAAACCAGCTAAGTTGGGATTACAGACTTCACACCTGGACAGCCTCAGGAGTGAGGGGAGTTAAACACAAGTGGGAAGGGGACACATTCCCACCCAAACCCTCCAAAAAATAACACATTATCTTTGTAAGAACAATTAATTATTTACCAGGATAAAGCAGAGATACAGTGCAAGAACTCACTCCTACAACACTTTGAGCAACTTTGGTGTGCTTTGAAATCAAAGAGAAACGTGAAGGCCAAATGAGCCTCTCATCTGAGCTCACACCTGTATTTTACATAAAGTCTGTAAAGACTGTATGCTTATGGAGTCAAAAAGCTAAAAAATTCCCTCTTCTGAATTCTGTAGGATGGTTGAGGACTTAAAATAATTCCAACCCATACAATTTTTGAAGTAATGTTAGATTTAAAGTCATAAAACCCCAAACTGAAAAATGGCCATTTCAGAGTGATGATATTTCATGAGTTGTATTTAGATTAGGTGAACTCACTAAAAGAAACAATAATTGTTTTTTAGACTGAGATTGTTCAGTTCTAATTAACATTGGAGAATAATTTAAAATGCCCCTACAGTTCACTTTGTAAATTAGGCAGATACAGGCACCTGCTCATTTACCAGAATCCTGAAGTATTCAGGATGGTGAGAGAGTTTTGAGACCAGGCACTGGAAGAAGCAAAGAAAGGCAGGACTTGGTCTGTTCTGTTTGCTTGAAGCACATAATCCCATGGAATTTAACAGAAAGAACAGAAAAAAGCCAGAAGACAAGAAAGATATGGTCAAAAACAAGCCATGTAGATTGCATCAGGAATTAAAACCATTAAACAGCAGAAAAGGATCATATTAGGCCAAGGGAGAAGAGGTGAGACAGGGAAGAACAACAAATCTTCAAGAACAAACTCAGGAAATCAGACCAACTCCCCAGAAAGTAATAAGAGAGCTCACAAAAATTTTCTAAGGTGTCTGTAGATAAATCCAAAAACAAAGAATAAGAAATCAAAGACTGTAGACACAACAGCATGGGGGGGGGGGAGGAAGAAGAAAGAAAAAGGGAAGGAAAAAAGAAGAAGAAGAAGAAGAAGAAGAAAGAAAAATGAAAACGAAAACGAAAACGAAAACGAAAACGAAAAAGAAAAAGAAAAAGAAAAAGAAAAAGAAAAAGAAAAAGAAAAAGAAAAAAAA
>CM021766.1:134322547-134507499 GCA_011076525.1 Nettapus auritus | reverse complement strand
AAACAAAAACACCCCCCCTGGGTTGCCGGCGGGGGGCGGGGCAGGGGGGCGGGGGGGGGGGGAGGGGGAGGGGAAGGGGAAGCTACAACAGAAAAGCAAAGAGGACTGTAGAGACTAAAAGGAAGGATGATGTTTGCAAGAGAACTCACTCAGTTTAAGTCAAGTATTCCATGTGAGTCTCATTTTCCTGATTTGTGCTTTGTATGTTTGATACCTCTTGGAACCAAAGCGAACCTTTATTTCCCCAGGTCATGAGTATAATATTTAGCAGCAGGAACTCCACTCATCACATCTGTCTGATCTAGCAGACCAGGTTTGCTTTTTGGCATAAACTTAATATTGTAGCTTTCTCATGCCATCATTTCCTTGCATTTTAAGCCAAAATAGATCAAGATTATCAGTTTCATAAGGGTGAATGATTGCCATTTCTGCTTAGTATCTTCAAATAGAAGGTTTCATCATATTATCTCATCTTACTCTAAAGAGAACTTCTTCAAGGATCTAGTCAGAATTCCTGCCTCTCCCCCATGAAGGTCCTGACTTCCATTTATGTGTTCCATGTGGTCATCACATCGTCCAAGACATCTGAGCTGTTTTGGACCCTCATGACTGCTACCTCTTTCAGCACATTCTGTCAAGACAAGGTTGTGTTTAGATTACCATGTCCCCCAAAATTTTACCCACTTTTTCATGAGGAAGATATATAAGAGGGAAATTTTCATATTTTCCCCCTTAAGATGCAGATGTCCAAGGCAAGATCTGTGCTCCTGGGTAGAGTTATTGGTTTTTCCTATGAACCAACTTTCCAGGACATACTAGGGATGCTCCCTAGCAAGGTGACCTATGGAAATCTTCACATCTCTGTGTCCACAGCTGAAAGGTCCAGAAGAAGACACCCACACAGAGATACTCATTGGATAACTCATTGAACAGGTGAGAGCTCAGGAACTGTTGTTTTGTTTGTTTGTTTGTTTTTGGGGGGGTGATTTTGTTTTGGCTTTGTTTTTAAACAATAAAATTCATCATTATGATATCTCTCTTCTCCTTTCCTCTTTCTATTCTTATTTTCCAGACCTTTCCTTTATGAAATTTCATTTGTGGCACCCACACCTACATACAATTTATTTGTCTTGAGAGTAGTCTGAAATATTTCTGTTTGTGTTATGGATAATGAGTGTTTTTCTACTATTTTGCAAAAAGGGAAACATCTGAATTCAATCTCTAACCCCAGCAACTCTATGTATACCCTCTTCTTCCACTTTCCCCAAAACATTCACTGCAGCCATTGATGGATGCTGGCCCTGTGGTCAAATCCAGTGTGGCTCTTCTTGTACTTCTGCCAGAGGTTTCCAGCCAGGTGCCCATGTGCTGTTTCTGACAGTTAGAAAGGGTCAGCTTGATTCATATTGGCCTGAATACGTACAAACCAAAAATATTAAGTAGAATGAGACCTTAAAAAATTGCAGTGACATTTTATTCACCACGAGGGAGACGCAGCACTGTAACAGATACCTAGCAATGGACTGTAATTAGAGGATTTCTGATCAGGTCTGCCCTGATCTAGTGATGGTGACAGACCTCCTTTTATCAGGCAGCTCCCTCCGATGTGCAACTCAGTGGTGTTCCCATGATTTCAAATAGGACGTTTAAAGAAGGACAGCCCCAAAGTGGATGGGTCAGAACAGCTGAATAAACATATAAACCAGGTAAAATGGTTAAAAGAAAAATAAGGCTGCAAGCTTCATCTCTTCTTTAAATGTATTCCCCTAGGAAAGTCAGTATTCATTATAATTCAGAATGATTGTTTAACATGGGACTATTTTTTTTCCAAGAATAGTGAATGTTTTTATTAATGGAGCAAGCAAAAGTGCACTTGGTAACAAGCTAAGTGAGAACAAGACTTACCTACTTATGCCAAAATGATGGTCTTCTGCTCTTAGATATGTGGATGATATCTCTACATGACTGATTTCCAGGCCTTCTTTTGCAAATACGTCCAGGAGGTAAGAGAGAGAGGCAGGGAAAAAAATAAATAAATAAATAAAAAGAGAGAGAAAATCTGTGCAGCTTGTTTTACTTCCCTGGTGAAATAACCATTTGCTTCCAAATAGACCCATAGCTCCCAATAGCCCTGACTGGCTATTACTCCACTGTTCTGGCAAGTTGCTAATGGCTTTGCATTTTCTCTTATTGTCAGCAAGAGCGGCTGGAATTCATTAAGAATTATATGAATAGCCTCAGTGCTTTCATACTAGATTTGGGAATACACTTAGAAGTGATCAGTGATTTCAGACTTCTGTTAATTCTATGGTAGCCCATCATAATTACTGAAGGACTGAATTAAAAAAAAAATAATAAACTTGGTAAATGGAGAAAAGCTGTATGTATGTCTAATAAAGTGGTATATAAGTGTAACAGAACATCAGTTACTTTAGAGTTGTTATTAAGTAACCATTGCATTGCTTTTAAAGGTTCTAGCAAGAGTTAAAAATGAAAACAAAAAATAGCATTTGCTATATATTAAAAAAAAAAAAAAAAAAAAAAAGTTCCCTGAAATTTAAATCAAATACTTGCACAAATTTACATAGTTTTAATAGGCCATAAAGGACCAATTGTGGCAGCATTCACTTGCAACATCTTATCAGGGAACAGCAGAGCCACCAGGCCCGATATTTTTTTTCCAAAACACAAAGAATGCATGCTGAAAAACCAGCGGACAATTCGGGGGGCTGCTTGGAGAGAGATTACATGCAACATGAACATGTTACACTGACTCACATATAGGGACAAAAGTAGAAAATATGGTCATTTGTTTTTATCTTCTATTATTTCTCAGGGTGAAATATGTTTTTAAAGAGACAGGAATGTGAGGAAACATTTATTTTAGACTCTCATGGAATTAAAGTCTTCACATGCAACAATCTTGCTACTTTCCTTTCATTTTTCCTAATCTTTGAGTATTATTTACAACCAGACATTGAAGTAAATACTCCTACCCCAAACATGAAATGCTGACTGAAATGAGACTGGATATCTCAGTTAGGGCTATTAAACTATGAAATAATCTCCCAAAGGAAGTGATGCAGGATAAAGTGCTTCAAAAACTGAAAACTAGACCAGACAAGATACTAGGAAGTATAACAAAGAAAAAAAAAAAAGGAAAAAAAAAGAAAAAAAACATACAGCAGAGACCGCATCTGGCCAGCCTGAGAGGGTCCTGTAATTGCTTTTGTGGCATTATGTATTTTGTAAACCTTAGTGATACACAGGAAAGCACCTGAAAAATTCTAGACCTGTTCACCTGGTCAAACACACAGCATGAGCAGAGTTACTGACAGGTGCTGGTCTTCTATGGATGATGCAATTCACTTGACTTTTCTGCCACCTGGCAGAGAACAGCATGTACATCACATTAGTAAATTGTTGGTCAACAAAAGTCAACACTTCAGAAAAAGAAAACAGGCATTGAACTCGGGGTGGTGCAATGCTTGTCGTGCTATCCCTTCATCCAGTTCCCCCTTGCCCTGCTTAACCAACCCCCCCCTTCACCATCACACCCCTTGGTGGTGCCACCACCACCACTGCTGCTGCAGAGGATGGAGAGAGAAGACCACAGCCCACTGCTCCAGGAGAAATTTTCCCCGGAGTTTACTAGAGGAGAAAACAATGCTCTCAAAATGCTGGGGATTTCTAGTTGTGGTAGAAATTGGAGCCCAAGTGGATTGGTACCCAACAGACAAAACTTAGGGAAAACGCTTGTTGAACTGAACACAACCAGACAACACCGGAGGCTTAACCTGTGGCTGGCTGACCTGAACACAGGCGAGGACATGGCCATTACTACAATAAGTCTACACGTTTTGATCTATACTATAAGGATGAGCATTATCAGCAGCGGCGATCAGGGCACACGCATTCCCCTGGAGATTAATCACTGTTTGGAAAGAGCTGATGGACAGAGGGCCTTAGGGCATTAACTCCAAATGGCCATTAATCCCCCAAAACACCATCTACTGAGGCATTTACCACTATTAAAAGATAAAAACCACAGAAAGGGAGAGGAACAGAAGGACTGCATGAAAACCATCATTTTCTTTTTCCTGCGGTATGGTTCAGATCTGTATAATGATTCACATCAATCAACTGTTCTGAGTTACTCAACTCAACTGGGACAGAAACAATTCTCCCTTTTCCTCCTTCTCTCTCGATTAAGAATAAAAATAAATAAGGTGCCTAAAAGAAAATGAGGAGGGGAAAGGAAGATACAGTGCTGCACTTTGAGCTGGTGTGTTTTATTAGTTGAAAGGCCACGTCTAGCTGAATGCCGTGATCAGTTGTGGAAATTCAAAACAGAAAAAATGATCTTCGTACTAAGTGCAACTGACTCCCAAGATATCCGTATACACATAAAGTGAAATAATTAGACCTTGGATGAAAAATCTTGACAGTACAAAGAAAGACCATGATCTAATATCAGAACAAAGTTAACAGATGTCATTAAGTGAGACGATTAGCCGATGACGGAAGGTCGCACCCAGTTTACTTTTCACAGTTGACAGATCAAAGTTATTCGTTCAGTTTGAGCAAAGACTGAATACAGTTACCCTAGGAAAATCCTTTCACATAACATTAAGTCTCTCTGTGTCTTGTGTTTCTTAGACATGAATTGTCAGGAAAAATACCGATGAAATAGTACAGAGCAAGGGCAACCAGCTCGTATAGTCCTGAATGGAAATTCCCTTAGTGGTAGGTAAAATAAATGTGTAATTGTATCCAGTGGCCCTTACACTTGTGTGAATCACATGCCTGAGATGTTATGAACTAGACCCCACTGCGAGTGACACAGCTGTGAGCCAGGAGAAGCCCCTACACCACGTCCCACACCAGGACAGGATAGTGTCCAGCAGGCACTGGATCCAGCCCTGCCACCTCCCTTCAATGCCAACCCTCACAGCCCACTGCACATCTCCCCTTGCCCACATCCCACTCCTGTGTCAGCCCCAGCAATGAATGAAAGGGGATTATGGAGCTGGGGGTGTTGTGCGATGCCAGACCAGGGGAAAAATGCCCAGGGTCCATCCCTGCCCTGAGCTTCCATCATGCCCTGGAGTTGGTCTGGATCAGCGTCAGCATCACCATCGTGTCCCTCTTGCCTAGGTGGGCATTCAGCCGGGTGAATGCATGTCACAGATAGCAAGCTGGGCCATCACAATTCCTTTTTTATTATTGAATTTTTACAGAGCGTCTGCCTGGGTTTGGGATAGCTGTTGTTAGTGTTGGGTTTTGCTCTTAGTTTTTCTTGTTTGCTCTCCAGATTTGGAATGAAGGAGAACATTTAAAACTCAGATTTTAAACCTGACTTCCTTCATACCTTTTCTACAACAAAAATGTTATTCATTTTATATTGGATTTCATTTAGAAGGACACTGGAAGTATTCATTTGTAATCTTGAAACCTACAGTGAAAAGCATATAGGAGAAATTCTCAACTTCAATAAGTTCACTTTACTCCAAGCGTGCATCCAACACTTCTCCATTTACTTAGTTGCACCATCAAATAATATCTCTTAGAGAACTGCATTTCATTTATCCTCCAGAGACTGAATTAGACTGATTTTAAAAACTCTGAGCCTTTACCTCAACATTGCCCAATTTGTACCAAGCTTCCAATAAGAAAAAAAAAAAAAAAAAAAAAAAAAAAAAGAATCTGCAGCCTCCAAATAATCCACAGAGCAAGTATTAAAAATATGTTTGTACCATAATAAAATAAAGGAAAAATAACACATTTATACTGTAATAAAAATATTCACAAATGCAGTGGAGTAGAGTTTCAACAGGCTGCAGTTCAAATATTCTACAAAACTCTGTGTCAGCTAAAGTTACCATTTGAATGCAGAGAGCCTAACATTAAAGAATGTTTTAAAATGCAGAAAGATTATGCTGGCCACTGCCCTTTGCAAGCTGGGGAATTTGTTCCCTGCCAAACCTGCTGCGGGATGAGAATCAAGACATTCAGACCCTGCCGGGGAAGAATGATTGCTTCATTGTGTGAAGGTATTTCTGTTACATGTAGCACAATAGTGGGGTTCTTCATCAGGGAAGCGCACAGTGGATTATAAAAACTCTTAACTCTGTGGTCATCAGGAATTTTAGCAGTATCAAAGTAAGAGGACCAAAGAAAGTGGCGACTAACAGAGAAAAGAAAGGGAGGGCTTAACCTTTGTCCTGAGGGTGATAAAATAGCATCACATGGCTGAAAATCAGTCTAACTTCAGCCATGTGATGCAGTTGACACGGTCACTTTTGTGAAAGTTACAGGATGGCATCAGTAGTCAAAAGGTCATATTTGAAAGGACTTTCTAATTATGCCATCACAATACTGGCTGGAAGACTGAGGTTTCATTCCATTGCTACAACTCTGGGTATATGCTTATCCTTGCATTAAAGGCCATTGTAATATTCACAAGAGCAACAGGCAGACCACAGGAACTACAGCATGCAAGTGACGCATTTATTTTTGGGTAGAGGTAACACACGAAATCTCAGATCTCATTGTGCAGAGCCCATCTCCACTTGTCTCAGCTTTTACACAGCAACAATTACAGTGGTATTTGGGTGGGATTATAAGTGTACTTAATTGGAAAAAGACAATTTCTGAAGGGATCTTTGAAAACATGGACCAAATGCTCTGCCATTCTTGTTGATGTGGTTGAGAGACTGCAAAAATATGTTTCTGTGTTTCAGCCTTCTTTTGGGAGAAGACATATTCCTTAAAGCAGCAGGAGCTGATTGTTCTCCACTGCTGGTGGACTTTCAAACAGGCCTGCTTCAACTGCCTTTAACTGCAGACTCAAGAACAGTTCCTTATTTCCTCTTCCCAAGTCTGTTCTGCTCTCATTCATGAAGTTGATCAGAAAGATGGACCATATCTCCTGTGAAGACAGGCTGATGGAGATGGGGATATTCAGCAGGACCGCATTACCTAAAAGGGGCTTATAAAAAAGATGGAGAGCACCTTTTTGCACAGGCAGATAAATATAGGACATGGGTGAATGGTATTAAACTCAAAGAGGGAAGGTTTAGATTAGATATTAGGATGAAATTCCTCAGTCAGAGGGTGGTGAGGCCCTGGCACAAATTGCCCAGAGAAGCTGTGGATGCCCCATCCCTGGAGGTGCTCAAGGCCAGGCTGGATGGGCCTTTGGGCAACCTGGTCTGGTGGGAGGTTGGGACTAGATGATCTTCCAACCCAAGCCATTCTACAGTTCTATGATTCCAGGAAAATTGTCTGCCATGCAACGTCCTCCTTCTGCAAGTTTTATGAGCATGCCTTCTTCTCAATCTCCTACCCAAATAATGAACCCATCCATGTCTTTCTTGGAAAAGAGCAGCTCCACACCACTTGCCTGTGATTGATAACAAAGGTCCTCTGCTATGCCTTCTCTTGCAGTAACTTCATCCACTTGTAGGCAATATGTCCTTTTCTCTGTCCTGATAACTTTGTCCTTCCAGACTGCTTGTCTCCCACTACGTAATCCCCTGAACCCCTCTAGCTCAGACATTTCAGCCTGCTTAGCCTTCTGTTGAAATAAGTGTGACCAGAACTTTATTCATAAACATTTCCTTTGAATTTTTCCTGTTCTCCCATCTCCACTAGCAACACCAAGAGGTTTTTCATGATATACCACACACCTTTAGAGACACTGACTCTTCAGAAGTAGATGATAAACCTGTCTTTTACCTCTTACGAATAAACATTGAGTTTCATTTTAAAACTGACTTCTCATATTTATTACAGTTACTTGGACAGATCTGAAAATTTTCTCTATGGTTTTGTGATCATATTCCTCCACACTGAGTGATGTAACATCAGATGAGAGTTCAAGATCCTAGAGCATAAACTGCCATAAAAATCTGTAAACCAACACAACATAAATTTCTCACACATCTCTTAGATGGTTTCCCCAAAGGCTCCTAAATGGGAACAGGCAGACATCCCAAGTTGAACAGCCTTGAGCACAGATCTTGCAAAAGAGCAGTTTGCCAACCTGTGAAGAGTATTGATCTCCAGCATCATCCTTATCCCACTGTAACTTTCTGGAAGGCAGATGAGTGATTCCAGTAAGCCTTTCCCCAATTTGCCTATAAAAGTAAGAAGGAAAGACTAAAAACAGGTCCAAATCAGTTTATTCCAAAAAATAACTTGAAAAAGTACAGAAATATACAGAAGACAGGAAGTCCCCTGTTTTGTTTTGCAATTACACTTTGGTTCCCCAGAAATCTCAAGTTTAATCAGTCACCTTATTAAGAAAGAAAGAAGCCAAATTCTCTGCTTAAACATTGAGGCACAACCTTCCCACGCCTGTGATCAGACCTGGGGAGGGGACCCCATGTGCAGCTAGCAGCAAAGCCCTGCTGACTGCTGCTCTGTGTTGGCTGTTAAGTAATTCCAGCGATGACAACCAGCTCCTGAGCTACAGATGCTTCTCCCAAATTGCTGCTTGCTGGGGAGCAACTGTCAGCTATTAAACTGTTGTGTCACAGGCCACCCAGACCTTGCTGGACAGTATTTACCTTCTGCCATTGCTCTTTTTTCTAGATGAGCCAGACAAAGCCAGAGGCTTTGTCCAGGTGATGCCTCCCAAGAGCACTCGCATCCCTATCCAGGGCATTGGCCTGCCACAGCTCTCACTGCCAGTGCATGTGTCATCATTTTTCAGAAGATAGGCAAGAAAATTGCTAGATGTTTCAAGCACCTGGGCCATCCCACACAAACTCTGAAATCACTGTGTCTTACCAAGTCAATGTGCCTTCATCCTATTTACAAAGCACATGCTGGTAGCATCACTTAATTTTGTTTCCAGCAAGCAGCAGGAGATATGTTGTCACCACTGCTGGTGGATTTTCAGACAAATCTGTTTCATCTGCCTTTACCTGCAGAGACAATAATGGGTCTTTATTTGCTCATCCCAAGACCAATATGCTCATCACAAGATTTTAAAATACGAGCAGTCGGCTAACCCCAAATTGTTTTCTCCAAAAAAATAAAAAATAAATAAATAAATAAAAAATCATCTCTCTCCAGTTTTAACATGAAGTCTGCTTTTTCCAATTTTACTTTTTAAGAGGAAGAGCACACAATGCATCACAGAACACATCACTGTGTTTGAAAGACAGAGAGGGAGTTATGACCCACAGCAGTGATTCAAAACTAATAAACACATCGTTGTACCCAACATTTACAGAAAGACTTCCTGTTTGAGGGAAAATCAATGACCAGTTTAACACATAGTATTCTTCTTCTTTCCTTTTTTTTTTTTTTTTTTAAGGAAAAATTATATTCTCTTGGGTATCAAAAATCACTGTTTATAGCCAGGTTCTAAATTCCTGAAACCAAAGATGTATTATGGGAACTTTTAGTATTAACTATATTTAGTGGGCATTTTATTGTCCATACAGGCAATGCTATAAAAAATATTTCTTTCATGACCTATATATATATATGTGCGTGTGCATGTGCATTTGTGCTCTTGAAGAAATTCATATGGTCAGCAAAAAGGCTTTGGGTTTTATTTTTTAAATGAATAGAAAGTCTCACTAGATCTTAAACTAAATGCAAAGGAAACCAGAAATGGACAAAGCATTTGTGAGTACAAGCAGCCAAAACAGTTTGCAATCTGAGTATCAGCAGAATCAGTCATATATGTTATAACAAAGTTATTGTTAGTTTTTGCCCACACACCAAGAAAATGTTTGAAAGGCCTGTGTCTCTTCAGACTTCCAGCTCAGGAAATTGTGTTTTTTTTTTTCTTTTTTTTTTTCTTTTCTTTTTTTTTCTTTTTTTTTTCTTTTTTTTTTTTCCATAGAAAAGAGCAAGCAGATATATTCATATTTTAAATGAGGGGAACAAAAGTAGAGGAAAAGCAATGTTTCTGCATGAACACGTGTTTCCCTCTGTGACAGTCTGCACCGAACAAAATAACAGCCTGTGTCTGCAGGCACCAGGGGATTGGGAAATGTAAGAGTGCAGCACGCAGAAAGCAGAGATGACAGCTGCCCAGCAAAACTGCACACAAGAAGGTGAATGGGGTGACTCCAGCTGCCTCATCTGGCAGACACTGAATCCAGAGTTGAAGTGCTTGGAGGTGCTGTGCCCTCCTTCTTCCCTCTGCAACCCATGACCTGGGAGGTTAGCCACACAAGAGCAGCTCTCCCACAGCCATCTCATGTTCAGTCACACGTTCAATGGCAGTGAGAAGGGAACGTGGGAGGAACAAGCCCACCTTATGCTACAACCCCTTCAGCCATCCTTGCCGTAGAAGTGGTCTCTGGCTGAGGGGAGGCCTCGTGGCGGCCTGCAGCTCCCTCACAAGGGGAGCGGAGAGGCAGGCGCTGAGCTCTGCTCTCTGGGGACAGCGACAGGACCCGAGGGAACAGCATGGAGCTGGGACAGGGGAGGGTCAGGCTGGATGTTAGGGAAAGGTTCTGCACCCAGAGGGTGGTCGGGCACTGGGACAGGCTCCCCAGGGCAGTGGTCACAGCCCTGAGCCAGCCAGAGCTCAAGAAGTGTTTGGACAACTCTATCAGACACATGGGCTGTTTTTTTGGTGGTGCTGTGTGGAGCCAGGAGTTGGACTCAAAGATCTTTGTGGGTCCCTTCTGTGATTCTATCTGATATATTGTGGGTTCATCCCACTTATGCTGCATTGAGCAAAGAAATGTTTGCCATTAACTACTGCTTTTAACTGGTAGTCTTCCAAGGACAGAGAGATGTCTTGAGATTTAAGGACTGCAGAACTGGCAGTATGCTCAGCCTCAAAAGAGAATGCAAATACTGAGTCTTGAATTGAAACTCTTTTGGTGCAATCACACTGACCTGACTCCTTACAGAGGTTCCAGCAAAGCTCATAGTGGACAGAAAACTGTACCTGGTACTGCACAATGGTATAGGCCTACTTGGGTCGCTCTGGTGAGTGCTCCTCATCTGATCAGCCATCCACACAACCCAGCATGCAACACGTTGTGCTGCTCAGGAGAAGAAGCTGGTGCTGGGCCCGGTGGCTTTGATGCAGTTTTTAGGGTCCATCAGAGGTGCAGCCCTTTCTGTGGTCTTCAAGTTCCTTGACTCCCCTTCTGCTAGGTCCAAACAGACCAGTGCTGCTCAGCACTGGTCGCAGTTTTTCTGTAGAAAAATAAAGAAAATCTGTATTTTTTCTTCTCCTAGGCACAAAACCTTTTCTCACCTGTCCACACACAGGTATACACCTAAAGACCAGGCTGCTGCAGCTCTTCTGCCACAGGCATTCAAACTGCTGAGTCTTGCAATTATCCTTGTCCTGGGAGAGAACACTGCCTTGCAGCTAACATGAATGGAAGGCCCAAGTTAAATCTGTCTTTCATAACAAGATTTAATCCAATTTATAGCTGGACTTAATGTGAAACTGAAGATGTGTTATGACTTAGAAGGAATATCAGCAGCATCTCAGACAGAACAGGCCTTGACTATAAAGGTAAGTCCCTTGAGAGCGAGGTGTTTGATTCAGATGGACAAGCAGAGCCGGGTTTATTATCCAAACTTCTCAAGCTTGCAACACTGTGCTGGAAATCTCATGAAAACATGATTTATTGGAAGATTTCTAATACTTCCTGCTTCTGCCTGGGCTGGAAGTACCACAAGAACTACATTTCTGTGGTATTTTGGTATTTCCAGTTGCGGTCCCAGCTGGAACTGAAAAGGGAAAAGGCACACACACTTGGAAATGATCATTTTTTGGTCATCTGCTTTTTTTTTTTTTAATCTTGGGAAAGATTTCTGCTAGGTCCACTTTAAGGCAACATGTCTGGGGGAGGAATTCTCATTCTAAATGCTACATAAAGTCATGACTTTTCAGTTACATAAAATTTGCACTTTAGTTTGGAATTTTATGAAAAATGCCTCTCTGGCTTACTGTTTTATATTAACTCTACATAGTTTTGTAACATAAGAATTTCACGATGTCAGTCATGCATAATAATAATATAACAATCTAAAATAATAATGTAATAAATCCACTCACTAGTCATCATGGGCCAAACTCTGGCAACCCTTTGTGAAAATGTGTTGCAAACACATGTACAAAAAGTCTCTTAGCTCAGTCCTGGATGGCTTCAAGCCAAGAAGTTATCTAACTGCAAATCAACAGACAAGTGTCACCAAAAATGTCTAATAGCTATGCAGCTCTGCTGTGAGCATAAGTTATTCCATTTTAGGCGTGGAAAGGTTTAATTGGGTTTGATGCAATTAACAAACCTTAATTATGAGTAATTTGTTAGTCATGCTTACTTTTGGCTGAGCTTTGCTTTTTTCCTTCTCTCAACTTTCCCTCTTGAAACACCTGCAAGTAGATTTGCAGGGGGAGCTAGGCAAGAGGGTAGAGGGGGATCTGGCTTGAATTCTGATAAAATGTCTTGTTGGTACAGTTTTTTATCGTTTTTTATGAAAACAGCTGCTCTCCTTAGAGAATGTGCCCATGGGCAAAGCCGTTTTCACTTCTAACAAGGGTCTGAGGGGCTGCACTGACAAAAATCACCTTCTGGAAAGAGTGAATCAGTGCGTCTGCAACCCAGCGCAGGGCTGCTCCCTGTCTCATTAACCTGGTCACCCTACATCTGTGCCAGGCAGGTCTCGGTCATCTCTGGTGGAGAAACAGCCTGGACTGGTCCCTGTTCAGATGTAATAAGAGCCGGGGCAGCATCCAAGGGGGGTAGATGCCTTTGGATCACCTGATGGAGTGTGCCTCCATGCTGTGCTAAATACCCTGCTTCCGCTGGGAGTGTAACTTGTACTCTCCCTTCAGCTCTCCTGTTACATGGAGCATATCTTGAACCATCATTTAGGTCCTCAAACTTGAACCATATCAGCTTTCTAAATACAGGCTGGTCTCATATTACCGCTCAACTGAGGTCTTTGGAATCAACAAAGAGGATGAATTTTATCCATCTGTTTCAATCTTTATATGAAGATAATTAGAAATAAACAAAGCAATTTTGACTATGAAGAAAGAAGCCTGAGACTGAAACATGGGTTTACTGGAGAAAAGGTCTTAAGGATGCTGATTGTGCTCCTGGTGGGACAAAGAAACAGCAGTTCCTTCCAGAACAAGCTCAAATTATTCATTCTCCACAGCCAACTGTCCTGGAGGTTATGCACACTCATGTTCCACTTCACTGCTGTTTTGCAAAGTGGTGCTCTTTCAATAGAGGGAAATTTTACTCTGTCTACCCCATTCAGCAGAGCATGGCTCAAAGACTCCCAAGCGAATGGGAAAAAATGTTAGTCCAGAAGTGGAAGCAGTATAGCATGACAAAAGGTAATCCTCTTTAGCGTTGGCGTGGAGGCAGGCTAATACAGCAATATTATTTTCAGGGCCACCCCAAGACGCCTGCACATATCAGTGCTGATGGGCACTGACTCGGGTGTCTCCACTTTACCCTGCTCTGCTCAGCACGGCTGGACAGCCGCTGTGCCATTGCAGTCCTCAGCCTCTTACCATGCCTGAGGGATCTTTCTTGTACCAAACAACACAAGGTTTAGTGGTACAAAAACATAACCATGGGAATGCCATATAGCTTTCTAAAATGTAAAAATCTATGGTTGGGCTTCTTTGAGCTTCTCTGTGATTTTCAGCTATATATAACTCTTCCATCAGCTCTGGACTACATGCTTACGGTGGTAGCATCTTCTTTAAGTCCTGTAGGTACCTAGGACACCACTGAGAGCAGGTTCTCATCACCACAGTAATGATAAACAACAGGCTCCACCATAGACCAAAACTTCACTTTTTGCAAATTCTCCAGGCTGAGACAAACACTGTGGAAGCCTGCAGCTCCTTTCCTCGAGGACATGAAAGAGAGGGGCAGATAGCCTAAAAAGCCAAAATCTTATTAGTTTTTATATGAAAGCCAACTTAACTTTTAACAACAAAACCCCTGATGATTTTGTGCCTGATAGACCAGATACTTTCTAATCAAAAAGCAACTCTGTGGCAAAAATATACAGTTACCAAGGTCCCTCAGAAATATTTAAAGCTCTCATGAACATAACCAGAGAGTAATTAAGCTTTGGAAAAGAAATCTCTGTGGCAGCAGTGGTTATGTGCTGTGTGTTCATTCATGAGGGTGGAAGCTAAAACCTAACAAGAGAAGTTGCAGATTTAACATAAAATAACAGCAAGGGAATATAAATAAAATGTAATATAGCAAATGGGGAATAATTATTTTGTGGATTTATGACACCTGCTTCCCCATTCCATATTCAGAAGTGGTAAGGGAAAAGAAAAAGGTAAGCACTGAGGTGAAAAGTTCTCATAATTTTTGGTTATTATTATTTTTCAATTAATTTCTAAGTACGTAGTACAGTATTGTGAAGAAAAAAAGAGGTTAGGCCATAAATAATATTTCCACTCATGGGAGTTTCTCTAAACTGCAAATTTTTTGCTGTTGTCAGAAATGGGAAAACACAGAAAATATGCAGGTTTTAGATTTGAACTTCACGTGACATTTTCAGGATCTTGCTTTTTATTACAGCCTTTTGAAATACTGATAGTGGTCTTGCAAAAAAATAAAAAATATTTTCACATTTATTCTCTATCTGCGGTAGATTCAGGTACATAAGGTTTCATACCAATTTCTGTGCACTTGTTAAAGGGATTAGCAGCTTCTGCCTTATTGTCCCTTCCATTCAGCCTCCCTCAAAGTGTTTTCCAAAGTGTTTTCTCATCTTGTAATAAGCCAGATATTGTTATGACCACCCTACCTTCACAGCCAGGCGAGGCTACCAGCAGCAACGCCTCCAGCAGCACGTTCAGCACCAGTTCAGCTGGTGATGGGTGAGCTCATAGGCGGCAGCGATAAACCCCGGGGCCTTTCCCTGCCTCCCGAGGAATGCGGTGGGGTCACGGCTTGAGTGGCCTCAGATACTACAGTGATGGGCACCCTGGAAAGGCTTATCAATAAATAAAGCTGTGACTTTCAGTGCTTCATTAAACCTGAGGGGCAAAACCCTCCCACCGTTAACAAGCAGGGGAAAGGGATAAGCACTTCATTTGTGAATGCAGGAAAAATACTGTATTGATAAAAGGGTCTGCGGGTCCTACACAAGGGTTGTGACTTTTTCCATGTTTTTGAGATCCTGTGCTATTTTTTATGCACCATGTAGTCTTTGCAGAAGCACAAAGATTTTCGAAATGGGTGCCAGGGCATGGACAGACAGCGGGACTGAGGGCTGTAGCCTGTATTTGCTGCCCAAATGCTTGCCCCTGAACTCCCAGCAGAGTCAAGAAACTTTGCGAATGACTTTAACCTTTGCTTCTCACAAAATGCACTTTGCTTTGATCCTTGAACCATGATCAATAGAAGGTGCAGAATGGCAGGGAAGAATTTTTCTGCTCAGGGGGAAACAATGTAGTTCAAAATGCTCAAATAGCCTTAAAAATCTCCAACTAGAATGTGTCTGGAGATTGCAGACCAGTTATTTACTTCTTCCTGCTGGTTTCAAATAATATCATGAAGTCAGCTCCCTGTCTTCATTCTGCAGGAGGAGAACAAGGCCTGTGTGTGACATGGACATTTTCCTGCAGCAGCAAAATTTTCCTTGCTTGCACTGAGGCTGAAATTGATCCCCTGTCCTGCAGTTATAATAAAGTGGATGCAGGTGCCATAGAGCTACACTGCTTATTGCACTATGCCAGAAGTTCCTACACAAGAGGAAAGGACGTTCAGCGAACAGCTACATCAGCTGAGCAGTGCTTCCAAGATGAGTTGGTCTGCCACAGGAAAAATGTACTTTTTGCAGCAGAAATAGCAGCATTTCACAGTCACCCAGGGAGCTTGTTTCCAAGAATAAGAGCCACAGGCATGTGTACAAATTAACTGGTAATAAACATTCTAACTTTGGTTACAGAAACTGGTCCAAATTTTGTTTGACAGTATATCTGAACCATCTTCAGAGCGGTTTGCTGTAACAGGATGCTGTGATCCTGAAAATTACAGGCTAGACCCACAGGTGGTTTGAACAGATGCAGTTCATTCTAGCCTAATGTCAGAAGCATGCTGTTGTCATGGATTAAAGAACAAGTTCCTTTATTTTTCTCCATGAAAACACCAGGCTAGCCACACTGCCACCAAACACTGGCTTGACCCTGTTGAAAAACCCTCAGGTTGCAGCCACTGGAAGTCACTCTAGAGCAGCCACAGCTCCTGGGACATTCACTGCTCTTAAGGCTGAGCCCAGTTCTCATCTCTTCACTCCTGCCCGGTGGTCAGAGGACATCAGAGATGCTGCTACAGTTCAGCAGGAGTGACAATACTGGGTGGTGTCCGCTGCATGCACATTATCATGTTTACAAGCTATTGGTTCTGCTGAGGGCCATGCCAAAAGCTAAGACCTTGCCGCAGGTGCTTGGACTTCTGCACCTTTCCTCCCCATCTAACACACCAGCCAGTTCTGGAGGAAATCAAGAGCTCCAGTATTTACCACAAAACAAGCAACAAAGACTTGAAAGGAATTTTTGTGTCTCCAGTTAGAGCCTTGTGATGAGCAGCAGCATCCATCTGAAGGACTGTGAATGTGAATTGTGCCTGTGGCCCAAGTAGACACATTGGATCTCTTTTTCTGTAACCCAACAGTGGACAGTCCTCGCAAATATGAAAAATATGAACTCAAACACACCTGTAGTATTTATGTGTGTAAGTGCCAGATCCATGAGCGAGGCTCATGCTGCGCCAGTTCTCACTGTTTTGGGATGGTGTGAGAATGACCCAACAGCATAGGGAGGAGGCAATCAATGAAACCAAGAGTTAACTACTTCAGGACAGGAGGGGTGGCACAGGGCTGCACTTCTGCTCTGCACAAATATTGAGGAAAAAGCATTAAAGCAATTAAGAAAGAGTCCTCACAGCCTGCTACTCACTGTTCAGCTTCTGCAAGCAATAAATGTAAAGCAAAGATTATTAGATGAGTATCTCATTGCAATTCACAGTTTGATCAGCCCACATCTTTCAAGGGATAAGAAATGCAGAAGTGCTTTATGTCACCATGACTCTGCTGAGCTGCAATAGCTGCTGAAGTTTAAGCTGACTTTTTTCTCTTCTGTTTGACCAGCCTGTAAGTATGCATGGGGACAGTACCCACAGCTCACCTAAGCTGAAATATGGGTGCTCCAGACCCAGGTGGTGTCCAAATCTTATGCCATGTTGCCATAATCTTATGCCATCTTATGCCATATAGCAGGGCATATCTGGTGCTGAAAATCAGGTATGTCAGAGATTTTGTTTCAGTGTATTCTATTGTATTCAGTGTATTCTATTTGCCTACTTTTAGGTACAATCATGGAATGATGAAGATGATAAATATAGCCAATATTTTTATGGAGACTCCAAGAACTCAGGACACCTAAAAAAGCTTAAAGAATATCGCACTGAGTATACGTCAGGATGCAGGTTTTCTTTTCACTGCCCAAAGGCAGAACAAATCATTTCTCTTCCCTGTAGTGCAATCAGACCTACATTTTTTTAACATCATATGCAATAATTATGCATCTGACAAGATTATTGTGAAACTATTACTCTGTCTTTGGATAACTAGACACCACCAGAATGTCATTTCAATTTCATTCTTTCAATGGACATCTCTCTAATCGTATCTGGTGTTCATAATAGTTAAGCTCCAAGAGGAAGTTGGACCTGATGACTGACAGTGGTCCCTTACAGAAAATACTTACGCAGTTCTGTGACTTGGGTGTTGCATTGAACCATTCAGAAATCAGGAAGAGAAAGCCTTCATTTGGCTTCACATTGCATGCACCCAGATGAAATCCATTGTGTTGTTGTTTAGTATTGCTTATAAACATATGAAATATTTTTGATTCTCTGATTCTAAGATTTTCTTCAAGTCTTGAGCCAGTGCAAACATATTGCCATTTTTGTAACTACAGTGGAACCATTTTTCAGAGCTAATTTTTTGTTGTCGTAGATATTAAATGATTGATATCAAATATAAATATTTTATATATGAAAAAGTTATTGACTTCCTAGATTATTCAGCAGAGTGGTACACCTGTTCCTCCCAAATGAAAATGTATGGAAGGAGTTATTTTAATGTTATTTTTTCCCAAAACTAAGACACAGTTGCAAGTTGGGAAAAAATGACTACTTGCACACTTCCACAAAGGATGGAGAATTAACAAATCCCTAAGCTAAACCAAGCAGGTGTTTTCAGACAAGAGCTTTCTAGTAACTGGCTTTATTAGACAGATTTAAACTAGATGTGGTTTTACGTTGTTACGTTTAAAGATTTCACACACTACTTGGTTTCAAAAAATAACACCTGTTCTGCTACTTCCTGCTTAGCTCTTTCTAATTGTCTTTACTCTTTGTATCTCTTATGCAAAAATAATCAGATTCTCCCTTCTGTGTCCTGAAGACTGTAACAAAATAAATAAATAAATAAATAAATAAAAAAGACTGCTACATCCCAGCTGAGACTAGAGGCTCCGCTGCTAGCTAGCTTTCCTGGTAGAAGTCGACATGCCAGAAAGTTTGAAGGTTGAGCCAAATAGAAAAGGTCTGGTTTGGCTGGCATGACTAGAAAGCTCGCCAAGTCATTGAGGTGACTGTATACATATAGAAAAATAAATACAGAAAATGATATATAGGGTCACTTTGACCATGGGGAAGTCATGCCAAAATATTGTCACTGTCTTGGCTCTGCCATTTTAATGGGTTTTGTAGCCCAGCCAAAACCTGGCACTCCATTAGCAGCTGCGTTGCTTGCTCTTCTCTGCACAGGCAAAAAGAGTGATATTTATTGACTATTGTAGCTAGACTGTATGAGTGTACAGTGTGCTTTCTAATAGGGATGAGTCAAACATTTGTACTGAGGATAAAGCTAGCTAATACAAGGAAGTCCCAGAAGGAATCAGTGACCACGCACATGAAAAAATAGTGGTAATTCATGATCTGAAACTTCATGAAGTCTGCTTCCAGTTCTTAATCACTTTTGACATTTTTAGGCATAATCAGTTATTTGTAGCTTTGAAAATTAAAATAGCTCTTCATTCTATTCAAGGGATCATCTTGGAAAACCATTTCATAGCTGAAAATAATTATGATTATCAAAAGGCCAGTGAAACCACTAATTCCCTGCCAAGAACATTAAGACAAAATGAGAGAAATGCCGGGCTTCAGTCACAGGGCTCGCTTTCCACCAGAGAGGATGCTAATTTGCTATTCCTATGCTTCCATGAACCATGTGGATTTTTTAAGCACAGCGGTAATTGCTACAGATTTCTGTGTCCTTAGCTTGTATTTAGTGGGGCAACAAGAGGTGTGGTTTTGGTTTTGCTAAACCTTATTGTGTGGGTTTGGACTTTAAATCCCCCTAACCAGCAGTGGTTTGCATCTAGGTCCCATTCATCTGAATCATAAGAGTCAGGGGGAAGGAGATAAAGCTGTCTGGTTTCATACAAAAATAACCAAAATTACAGTTGGTTTTGGTTTGAGCAAAGCAAAATCAGGGTACTTCGGATCACAGTTCTATCTTGTATTTACATCCTAAAGCAGTTGGTTAACAAAACCGCGTTTAAGATTTATCCACAGCTAGCAACAAAATGAGCAAAATCTTCTGCTCGCTAACCAGACCTAACCCAGCTGCCAAATCTGCTGGGGCTGTGTTACTGCAAACCACGTGCACGCCACGCAACCAGGCTGATTGATGGCCTGACAAACCCCGTCCCTGCTGACAAACCCGTCCCTGCACACCGCAGCACCCTCAGCAGAGCCCTGCTCCATCCCACAGTCACCATGGGCACTCTCAGGGGGAAACCAAGCAGGGCAATGCCACCCAGTGCTTGGCAGTGGGCAGGGACAGTCAGAGCAAGGGCCCTGTTGAAACCTACATGTTCATCATTTCAGCATCAGACATGTATTTAATATTGCGCCTATTAAACGTGTAAGGACGTCTCTCCAAACCACAGGAAGTGACTTCTGTAGATGATTAAATACTTCCTGATAAACTCAGAATCCCATCATAAGCATATAATCACTGCTACATCTACAGTCAACAGCCCTATCCTCCTCAAAAGCATTAATGAAGAGGGAAGGCTTTGGAGAGCACCCAGAGGAAAAGCAGAATAGCTTTCTTCACTGTGTTTGCAGTGAGCAGGAGAGCAAAACACACTTCAGAATCAGTTTCCACCTCTTCTTACTCATCCCCACTAAGATGTGGTCTCCAGATATGTGCAAAGTGGTGCTTGTTTACTCTCTTTTCCCTAATATTCCCTACTATCAGGAATATACCCTATTCCTTCTGAGATGACATGTCTCACAGGCCTAGGCACAATCTCTTCAGCAAGGTACATCTTGTGAGCTTTTGCTATGTCCATCAACAATAATAGCTCAGCCTTTACTATAATATTTATTAGTTGTGTTACTATTACAGTCCAGAAGCAGTACCTTCATTGGTATAGCAAACATGTTTGCTTATATGGCTGCATTTCTTTCTCTCTGCGAGCACATACCTAGTTCCCCATTGCCACGGTTTCTAAACACCAGACATAAGTATGTTTGTGTCTGTTACTGCAAGCAGATTTTCTTTCATGGTAGAGAAAAGAAAGCAAACAAACAAAAAGTCAAGAAATCTTTTCTTAAGAGATCAGCCAGAAAAAGTTATCAACTGTGGGATCCACTTTGTCTGAATACAAACTCAACATCCAGCCTACAAGCAATGGAAAATGACGGTCACCTTCTGAGGACAACTTATCCCAATGTCTAAGACACTTCTAACAAATCAGCCCAGAGGTACCCATTTGTCTCTGCTGAGGCCAAGCAACAAGGTGAGATGCCTGACTTCAAGGTGTCAATAACCAGGTGGCAGGAGTCCCTCCCCAGAGCCTAAGAAGCCATTACGCTGAGTGAATACCGTTACCGGGGCATTCACACAGCGCACATGAAGGACATGCAGAGGCCAAACTTCTTGCTGAGAGCTGCTGAAAAATCAATAGAGGGAGCTGCAGCACACCTTACATGGTACCCCTCTGGGGCAAGATGCTGCTACTGCACATCTGCCCTTGTGGTAGATAAGGCCTCCGCAAACCTGCTTCCGTAAACTATTGGAAAAATAAAGGAAAAACTGGAAAAATAAAGGACTGGAAAAATAAAGGACTTTAAGAGAGAGCAAACCAGCCCTCCACTTTTCCTGCAAGCCAGAGAAAGGCTATGGAAAGAATACCCAGTGAACCCTGGAGCTGGGTTCAGTGATATCTAAACCAACCTCAGGCCACCAAAGTCCTTCAAGTATCTGCAGGAGGGCTGAGATCTGACTACACCTCAGCTCCCTGCACTTCCTCAGAGAATCAGGAAGCTCATTGTGTTGAGCCTGCAGTCATATGTATACAGATTTGGGATATTCGGACGATCAGCTTACTTTTGGCAGGCTATTCTTGTCTAATATCCCTTCAAGGGTTGTGATGGAAACACATAAGAGCTGTGCAAGATCTGTGTGGGGCTTGGTAAGTGTCTTCATTCGTGGCTTGTGAACAGAAGGAACTGATTTTCATGAAGATCTGCTAAGTCTTGTTTGGCTGCCAGAATAGGGAACTATGCTGACAGTCCTGAAACACTTCATGACAGGGTGACGCTTCTCCACGGGGAAGAGATTTCTCACATTGAAGACACATCACAGACAGTCTAACAGCTGCAATGGCTGCTTGGAACAGGTTAACAGATCCCAGATCCCTTGATTCCTCACACCTCACACTTAGGTTGGGAAGAGTAAGATGGAAAAAGTGTAACAGAAAAAAATAAAAATAAAAATAAATAAATAAAAATAAAGACACTGAGTTTTTATACGGCAGACAGATGGGAAGATGGGAAAGAAATAACAGCAGTCCTCCAGAGTCCTCAAAGAAAGGAGCTCAGAGCATGAGGACCGAGATTTGTTAGGTCAGAAGGTTGTGCTGGAGACCTTTAGGAGACATATATCCTCAGGGCTCATGTACAGAGCAACCCAGAGGGACCAAGACTGGCAGAAATGGACTTTTAGTTCAGCTAAACTCCAAAAATCACTTCAATAGGAAAAAAATATATATAATAATAATAATTTTTAAACAAACAAACAAAAAAAAAAAAAAACACTTTGCAATTCCTAATAAAGCCTTTTTGAGAAGAAATTCAGTAAATTTTACTCTCTTCTTTTGCCTAAGACCTCTGGAGGCTTCATAAGAAAATCTTGTCCCTTGAAGTGCAAAATGAAATCTTCCTCTGCACCAAGATGTTCTGCGCTGCATGACACGGGAGGCCCAGCGGACTGCATGAAGCTGTTTTGTTCCCATCACATGAGGGCTGACACAGGCTCTGCTGAAGGCAATCTGTCCTGTTTACCTCCCTGTCCACCTCAAACTTTCATTTTTCAAGTAATTACACAGCAGAAGCACTCTCTTGAGTAGTGGTTGGCCTGTGTTGGAGCTTCCTTCACCACCATGATGTACAATTTATATAGGGAGATATCACAGCTTCCACTCTGTGGGAGAACAACGAGGTATGGGAACCTTAACAGCATGGTCAACATTTTTAACTCATGACCTCTATCGCTTGTTTGGTTTTTTATTCCAAACTGAAAGTACTTGACAGCTGTTCTGATCTCAGGCTACTGATAATGTGCCTGTGGCTGAAATGTCACCCATTTTAAGGGAAAGGGTAGGGGGTTAGATATCAAAAGCAAAACAGTCACTTCTCTCTTTGACTTGATCTCTGGGGCATCCGACCCAGATTTAGCATTATCTGAAGTACTCGGCGAGTGCTTCCACAGATGTGCAGCTCCTTTTGAAGAACTGTCTCAAGCATCATTTTAAGCCTTGGGTATAAAATAAACTTCAAATCTGTTACAGCTTGAACAAAAAGCAAAGCTGGCAGCCATTCTTTCCTGTAAAGACCTCTGTTTACTGTAGAGAGTTTTAGCCATGTTTGAGTTTCAGAATTTTTAAATATGTATTTTCTGAGAAATAAACATAGATGACTTAACTGTAAATTAAACCTGAGTCCCCTGGCTGATAGCCCAGGCATCTACCAAGGAGGCCAACTCTCTGGCAAGTTCAGCTGCATCTCCCTGGCTGCCCTGTAGCCAGAACAAGCTCTGTTTATGTTGCTCTTATAATGCATGTATTTGTTGGTACAGAGATCAGCAAACCAGAGCTTGCTCTGTTAGACTTTCTGCTCCCAAGGAGCCACACACGGCTGCTGGCCGGTGTGGTTATGCCCATGCAGGTATAGTATAGAAAAACACTTCCATAAGCATGGAAAAACACACACTTTGGTACTGATGTTCAGTACTGTTACTGGTCTTTCAGCAGAGGCTGCTAATTAGGTGCTGTGTAGTCGCTTATGTTCTGGAAAGGCAAAAGAAGAGCACAAAGTGAAATTAGCTGGTAAAGTTGCAGCAGTGGATGGAGAGGGACTGAGATGGGCAAAACTGGAAGCTGGTCATGGACAGCAGAGAGAGCAGCCCAAATACTGAGGGTAAGGTAGGAGGTGAAAGAGGAAACAGGAACCAGATCTCAGAAGTACCCTGAGTGGCTGCAGGTACAGCCACACATGGCACGGGCTGGTCACTCCTGGGGATACACTCCTGAGCTCCACACTGCTAGTTTCCAGTCACTGCATGGGCAGTCAGTGGTGCAGATATCTCTGGTGACTCAGGCATGGTTCAGACCTGAAGCTGGTCTCTGCATTGGATGGGATATCAATATGTGGAGTATAAATCTGAGCTAAATATATATATATATATATATGTGTAGGTAGCCAAGCACAGGAATTAGGTTCAGCAGACAACTCAACAGCCATAGCAGATAAAATCACAGGGATACTATAGACACTGTAGACAACTGTCTTTATCTGTATTCTGCATCTGTCTCCTGATATAAAAAATCATCCACAATACTGCATGCTGCACCACACGATGTGTTTGCTACAGCTTCTGCACTTAGTGTTTTAAGTTCCCTTTGGCCCAAGACCTTGTGCAGAGAGTAACTATTTAACCTAGTATGACACAAAGACAAATATATATATATATGCCTGCCACTGGGGTGAGAAAGACCTGTAGCACAACATCTTAAGAAAACAAGCTTGGAACAATGGCGCTGAGATATTCAAAAGCTGCCTGGACATGGTCCTGGGCAACTCCAGGAGGCCCAGCTTGAGCCGGGGGTTGGACCAAATAACCTCCAGAGGTTTTATTTAGTCCAAATAACCTCCAGAGGTCTGTGATTCTGTGACCAGATTCAGTACTAAAATGGGTTTCACCAATAATCGTAGGAAAAAACAAGGCTGAAAATATTGATCTCTGCATGACCTTAAGGAAGCCAGAGGAAGCCATGGTGACAGATATCCAGTAACCTCATCACTGCTGAACAAGTATTTGTGCTGATGCACAAGGATGTTTTATATTTCTGCTGTACAGAGTGTGTCTCACCAACTAAAGCTGCAGGCAGACAGCAGAGACCACATGGCATGTGTTACACACAACAATTTCCCATTTTAAATATTTGCCCTAAAGCATTCATATCAGCAACCACATGGCTTTTCAGAAAATGTTGCTCATGACTTTCAGTATTGGACCTAGCTGTCCAATATGATCTGGATGATGCTCTAAAAGACTTCCGAACTACATGGAAAAGACTTTCTGCAATGCATCAACACAACAGGACTGAAAATGAACTTTAACAAATACCACTTTCTGTGCACAGAGTCAGCTTTTATCAGGCAAGTACCTCTGCCCATTGAAATTAAATTTGATCCAGTTTTTACAAAAGTCTAATCTCTGAAAAGAATGTAAACGTTATGTTTTTGTTTTTTTTTTTAGAAATAAATCACGGCATGGAAAGCTTATCCCTATCTTTGCTTCAGCTGTAAAACTATTAAGAATATTACTTTGAGAAACCCCAAATTTTCCCTAGATGGATGCTGCAGAAATGTTTGAAATGATGAGGAGGATGCTGATGATGAACAGCCCAGGACTTACACTGGTTGATCCTGGAATATCTACAATTTACTGATGATGGACTGGAACTGGATGGGCTCAGCCTTACCAGGACAGCATGGAGAAAGACTGCATCCACTCAAGAATTCTTAGAGGAGAAAAGAGTGAGCAGTCTCTCGTAGAAAAAGAAGCTTGTCCTTAGGTCTCAGAAAGCCACAGAGCCGTGGATTCCTGCTGCACACAGACCACAGCCCTCTGACCACACTGTGAACAATGAACAGGTCCATTGCGTGCAGATATGAATTGGCCTACGGTCAATGATGAATATGTTTATATATGACACCAATCCAGAAGAGATGTAAAAGCTGGCTGCTTGTCTCGCCTGCTCATGTTCTTTGACACCTACTCTGATGGATGATGACAGTGCACTTATTGCACAAACATACAGACTGACTGCAGCTGCAGGAAAGGAATATAAAGAGCTTTGCTTAGCATGTCTGATTCAATAAAAACAATGTGGTTTTCTGACACCAAAATGGCTTAACAGTTCCAAGCCCTGAGCCAGCTCCACTGTCGCACTTCTGTAAATTCCAGAGTAAATTGTCCCTACAGGACAAACGTGTGATAGAAGCTATTTATCAACCTCTTATTTAGGGGAGCATATTGGAAAGCATGCCTACAAGGCTCATGATTATTTCAAGGGGCCATCAGTACAGAAAAAAAAAAAAAAATGTTTATCCAATCTGTGCTGCTGCTCAGGACTAGATTCTCAACTAAAAGCTCCTCTGAAAGCTTGTGTTACTTGCCAGCCCCACGACAGGGCAGTAGCTGTTCATGTATCTTTTCAATCACTGGAAGATGCTCCCCAGGGCAGTGGTCACGGCACAGAGCCTGCTGGAGTTCAAGAAGCATTTGGACAATGCTGTCAGACACATGGTCTGATTTTTGGGTGGTCCAGTGTGGCGCCAGGAGATGAACACAGTGATCCTTGTGGGTGTCTTCCAATTCAGGATATTCTATGATTCTATGATTCAATCTTCTGTTCATCTGGAGGTATCTGTATGGGGAAAAAAAAAAAAAAAAAAAAGAAAAAAAAAGAAAGAAAGAAAAAAAAACACTATTAACTGCATGATTCTGTTAGATCATGCATCACTTAATTGTCAGTGATGTCTCTATCATTTCATTCAATAGATGGAAGCATTTCTATACACATTTACATACATATGTGTAGATGTATATATATACATATGCACATGTATGTATATGTATAGTGTTAATATTTTTCTTTAAAAGAAAAAATAGAGAGAGGAGGTCATGTCAGACAACAGGCTAAATTCCTCCTCTTTAGAATTTGAATTTTTTTGAAGGAGAAAAATACCATCTATAAAGATCATCCAAATACTATCTCTAAGCCAATGGAAAAAAAGCAAACATTACAGTAGGACTTTGAAAAGATATTTACAGATTCTCCTTGGAAGAGGGGGCTTGAAGAGTCTTGGTTACAGGTGCTCTACAAGCATACTAAGCCACATACTCTGTAACAACTTACTTTATTAATTACATCAAGGTAAGGCAGGTGCATTATAGGCTACATGTTGCTGATACAGAACCTTAAATCTGATGCAAAGTAACATTCAGATAACATTCAAATAGGAGCAGCAAAATCAAAACATACCCACTGATATAGTAAGAAGTTACAATTTGAATAGAGTTCACTTGCAATAATCCAATGAAAAGTAGAAAAAAGCCTTCCTATTTCATCTTATTTTGCTTCTCACATTTCTCACTTTGTACCTTGCCAGAGACAGCATCAAGATACCTGGTCTTCCTACCTAGGATAGGTACCTTCTGATTTTACACCAGCCTCTCCAATACAAATGCATACACAACTTGAGCCAGCTCATCAGCTTATGACATCCCAGCCATCGCCTGCATGAATGGGAAACTAAGAAAGTTCTGGAATGAGATTAGGTTTCCTTTATTTTAACCTACATCTCAGTTTGTCTGTTTGTTCCTAGGTTATTGGCAGCCTCTTAAGTGATGATCCAGTTCCTGAACACTGCAATAGCAGAAATCCCTTGCAGAATGAACCAAGTCTTCTTCCAGGAAAAGGAAGGAGCACTGTTGCCTGACATCAACAGCAGAAAGTGCCAATCTGGTGTTCCCAAAGAGAAGTGCTGGGACCTTTTGCTGTGATGAGCATCCTCTTCTCATGCACCTTTTGCAATCCTCAGGCTGATGAGTGCACTGCTGAATGCACACAGTGTGCATTGCTCCTACTGGCATTGTGTTAAAAGGCACTTCTGTTTCTGTTCCACCACAGGAGAGTGGAGCTAAAGAAAAAGTGAAATAGTTAAAAAATGAAGCACATGAAGAACTGAAGCCACTGCTGAGAAAGCATTTCCTCATTTGTCTATGACTAAATATTTTGGGTGGAGAAAAGTAATAATAGTGTTGAACGCCATAATAGTGCTGAAGCAGGGGATGTGTGGAGCACCCTGGATCTTGCCATGCTCCTTCTACCACTGGGATGAGAGCAATGAAACGTTCAGCCTCAGCGGCAAACACATTTGTGAGGGGGAAAAGCTTGTTCTGCTGGAAACCAGCTGGACTCTCTTGGTTTCTGGATCCTGCTCAAGACAGTCAGTTAATTTCTCGCTAGAGATCCCTCTCAGAGCTGTTTGTGCTGCGGGATGTGAAGTCCTGAAAGTGACCTCAGATCAAACACAGACAATATTGGCTGTGATGAAGGGGCATTTTCTTCTTCCTTATGTGGCTGAATCCTAAAAACCTCATTCCATTAAAAAAAATGAGTGCCCCATGGAAACCTGGCACACTGCAGGTCGTCTATTTCTAGAAGACTGCATTTTAAAAAAAAAAAAAAAAAAACGTCCTAAAGAAAAATAAATAAATAAAAAGAAAGCTGTCAAGATATCCTACACAAAGTACCACACATTTACATAACAGATTGATAAGAAAGGCAATATACACAGATCTCCAAGAGGCCTCTGAAGATCCAAGCTCTCAGTGGTGATGAATGAGAAGGAGCCAAAAAGAGGTTAAGATGTCTCCAAGTTTTTTATCCCTGGCTGGGACCATCAGGACATCCTGGTAATGTGCCTGAGCAGGTGGAGCAGCCAAGGGGTGACTGGAGTATGTATGTGCTTGTCACTAATCAGGTGAAAAAGAAATCCCTACTGGAAGAAAATATATATTTTTCTTTTTAGCAACAGCAGCTTTCAAAACTCTTACCTTCAGTGCAGTCACCTAGATAAGGGTCTGATGTTCAGTTGGGTTGTGCACCTTGTTCCTGGCAGCAGGACATGACAGGTGCCTCAGACCCCTGGGTGACTGCCCCTATGGTGATGGGACTGGTGATATCTTCAGGTGCAAGGTATAAGTGAGCGGAACTCGTTCTGGGGGATCTGAGAGACATGTTCATCTCTGCATCGATGCTTAACATGGTTCAATCTCTGTCTTGCATGCTGAAAACTTTTTACCCATTCTTCTACCTTGCCTGTTTAGTCCATGGCAGGAATTGCTATTGCAAGTCCCAAGCCTAGTGCCATTCCACTGTTGCCTAGGGCCTCTGATATTAGCAAATAATAACAATCATCATCTTAGAAATTAGAGTTTGGAAAAAAAAAAAAAAAATGATTTCTAGAGCTGCTCTGGTCAGCTTTTTACTTTCTCTGTATGTGCTGCTCTCTCAGTGCTGGCACCCACTTTACATTTGCCCTGGTTGGTAGGAGACAGAACTTTGTGTACAATAAAGGACTTTTGTCTGTTTGTTTTTTGTTTGTTTGTTTGTTTGTTTTGCCTAGCTCTCTTTGTGTGTGTGTGTGATATGTATTAGTGAAGTTTTAAAAACTTTTAAAACCATCAGAGAGAAAAAAAAAAAAAAAGAACTTAGTCACCAGGATATGAAAAACTGCTTTTTGTAGACATCCTGGTTGACTTCCAAGTTGCATCTGACAGCTAGAGAAGTGCCGTCCATCATGGCTCTTTTTCCATTTCCAATCCTTTCCCTGAAGCCCTTCATTTCTGTAAAACGTTCCCTCTCAAAGTCCCCCACACTTCATCCCAGTCACAACTGCCTTAAGTGATGCATCTGAAAGGTCTGAGCTTTGTGAAACAGCCTGTGCAAGTCTGACACCAGGGATGGATGGAAGGAATCAAACAGCTTTTTTTTTTTTTTTTTTCCTGCAGGTGTGGTAATTTGGGAAACTCACAGATGTTGAATCTGTCACACCAGCTCCATTAGTCTCTGCAAGAAGTACTGAGTGTACTTGTGTGCACACACGTTCATATAGCAATGTATGTACACACAGGAGAAAAATCAGGAAAAATTATAGTTTTCCATGAACTTGATCTTTCAGCTGTACCTTACTAACCTGAGAGCCACAAACACCCTAGAGCTTATAGAAAGCACCGGTTTGAGGATGGGGGAGTATTTTCCTCTTTGAAACCAACATATTCATCTTTGATTAATTCATCCTGACTGTTCAAGCTTTGGCTGTACCATGTCAGGCTTTACTGAATCTCCCATTGGTACTAGAATGGTTCTCCACCAACAAGCCACAGTCTACCTAGTCCAATATCTCTTTTGAGACTTTCCAGTGTATTTCAGGAGAAATTCTTGAAAATCCCAGTGGCACTAAAGTAATGGGACAATGTTTGTTAAGGGGCTTCTTTCTTTTTAGCCGTTTGCTTATATCCTTGTTATTTCTTCTCTCTACTGTCAATATTTATGTAAGTAAACAAGGTCAGGCCCTCATTAGCTGACCGAAGAGAACATTGCTCCACCAATTCCAGTTCAGATTCGTCATTTCATACATAATGAAGATATGTTTCCTTCTCCTTATTATGCCCATCATTACTGTAGTATAAAAAAAGCATCCTCTTTTGGAACAATAGGATTTTTCATTTGTTGGTGTGGAACACTGGGAGTTTTGTCAAGGACATCACAGACCTGTCTTCTGGGATCTGATTTACGAATTACCATGAGCTGTGTGCAGAGTAACCCTGCTCACATCCAAGATCTCCCCTCACCGATCACCTCTTTCTGTAGCATCATAAGCAATAATATTTTGCAGACCACACCTACTTCTTTTCCAGCCTGTCAAAAATCAGCCTTTTTTCTTACAACACTTTTTTTCTTGCTCCATGACTGCCGAGTTTCTTCAATATCCTCGTGGGGGGGATTTTGTCAAAGACTTTATGAAAGCTTTGGTGATCTTCTCATGAGCGGAGGGTATGATGCCACTTCAGAGTCCAACCCTTCCCTTCTCCCTGTCCCTGGAAAATCTGCTGAGGTGAGAAGGGAGGAGGGGACTGAACAGCCATTGTGTGCATGCTGGGTGGCACAACCTCCTCCACCTGATGGTGCTTTCCATGGAAATTGTGGCTGCATGAACTTTGGCTGAGTTTTGAAGGCTATTTTTGGAAAGTTTAAAAACCTCCAAGGAGTGACTTTTATTCTTGTAAAGGGTCTTGACTGACATTTATTAAAGAAATAAGAGCATTCCCCCTTTGCTTAGCTTTAGCTGGCTTTCACAGGGTATAAAAAAATGGGGATCGCTGGGGTGGCAGCCAGGTGGGTATGGGATGGTTTCTGTGAGCCAGGAAGGAATTAAACAACCTGAGAGAATATAAGTGGAGGAAGATGTTCCACAAGACTTCCCTCCAGGTGAGGAAGGAGGCCAGGAGAAGGGAAGAAGGGTTGGGAGAGAGGAGGACTGAGGACAAAGAGGGGAGTGGTGGACTATTTCTGTGTACACAAATGATCAAGCTGTAAGCATAGTCCATAAAGAGAAGGCATATATTAGAGACCTTTAGACAGGGGGGTGACTATAACTTGCCTATACTCTACTGTACAGAACTTTTCTGCTGCATGACATGTAGAGATCCAGGAATTTCACCTGCTGCCCTGATTTCTTGTAGCAGAGGCCTTTGGTCACAGATGGTGCCATATCCTTTTCAACAAGCACAATGTTGGAGGAATGTAAGAGCTGATACTGCCTTAGGGGGCTAGGAAACTTTTGAGGAATTAAAACTAAACACCCTTTGACCATAGGTGAGAAGTCAGTGTTTAAGTAATTGTCTAGCTAGATGAATGTCATTGCTTGGGTGCATATCTAAGTATAATGTATTAATGAGGCAGTCAAAAAAATGCTAATGCCACTGTTTTTCCAGTTAAGAGATGTGGCTGGAGGTGAAAACCTCGGGGGAAAAAAAAAAAAAAGCATCAATGGGACTGAGGGATTCAACTGCCATTCTGCCATTTACCACTTCAGATGACCTTTCTATAGTAAACCTAAGACACATTGGTCATGAGTTCATTTCTCACCTACTCTTCAAACAGCAGATTTCTATCTTCAGCACTGTCAATCTGGCACTTTTCATGAATCATTAAGTCTTTCATTTTAAACTATACAAGAAAAAGAAATGGTCATTCCAGGAACAACTAATCCAGCATCGTCTCATGAAATGGATAGGCATCTCCTATAATAAACCTTAAATAAGAACTTGTTACCAAAACAGATGGGTCAAGTCATACTTGATCCAGAAAAATGCTTTCTCCTCTCTATCTTAATAGCCTCATTTAGTGTTGTGGTATTTCCTGACTGCACCATTTGGCTCATTGCAAGAGCAAACGATTCAGTGTAGCTGCAAGAACTCCAGCAAGCCCTCACTTCTATCAACAGACAGGCGATTTGAGGGGCTTGGCAGATGGATAAACTGCAGACCATGCTTTTGCCTCAGAATATCAGCACCCCTTCCAGCCCAGGTAACAGTAAACTCCATGATTAAGCTAAGAAATAAATAGTAGTGTAAATAGATAGGAGGTTTGAACCAAATTAATTATACAGTTGTTGAATGCAACCTTATATTTCCTGTTGATCATTGATAATGTATTGCATGCTGTGCTAATTTATTACCTTTTTAGATTCCCCATTTTCCTCCTTTTCTTCCCTTCTCCATCCAACAATCACTGTTGTCCCATGTTTCCAACACCACCATTATGCCACATTCCCCTCCCATACACCACTGATCAGCTTGAGCTGCCCCTTTGACATGTCTTTAAGAGCTGACTACCTCAGCTCAGTGCTGCTCAACAGAGAGCACTCCCTGGTAGGCAAATGGACTATATACTAAATGGACCAACTATATCACAGGTGATTATAGTCTTTGTCCAGAAATGTCCCCACCTTTTAATTTTCTAGTACAGACTTAGCTTGGATGTCCTTTGTACTGGCTAGCAAATACCAAACTCCATTGAATCGGTGGTGTGCCTGTCAGTGTGGTCAGTACTATTGGCATTGTCTGCTCTAATAAGGGATATAGAAGATACTTGTGTCACATTTTCATCCCCAAGGATCTCAGAGACTGAGGATTTTTCCAGTAAAATACCTTCAGGCGTTTGTGGTGTTTGACCAGTGTTTTGTGGTGGTTTTGGGAACTCAGCCGAACACTTTTGCAGAGAAGTACCATTTACTCGGATGCAGGCCACAGCCAGAACATACCAAAGCAAAGCAGAGCTGCAAGTCAATGGGGAGGAAAAATTGGGAAAATCTGATAAAAGATATAAAAATATTACTTTGTTTTTAGAGACAGTAAAGTCCTTGGAGCGAACAAGGTGATTAAGAGATAGCATTAATACAAGAATGAGCAGGTACAAAATTAGCCCTGAACACACTAATGAAGATAATTAAAAGGCTTTAGCTATCAGATGGCAGTGAGGTTCTGGCACACACTTCTGAAGAATGCAAACTGCTTTAAAATAGAGCTGATTCAGATTGAGAAAGTGATTGCCTGGCATGACTGTGGGAGCAGGAGAGCTGCTGCATTGCCTCCAGGCTGCAGGCCCAGCAACGGCACATTTTTAATGCCCGGACACCCTATCTGCTGTATTAGGCAGAACAGACAGGTTCTCAGGGAAGGTGCAGGGAGTGAACAATAGAAGAAAATGCTTTCTACACAGTTTGCAAATGCTGAAAAGACCCTGCATTCTGCAGGGTTAATGAAAACACATCAAGGCCTTTCACGTGGAACACAAGACTGGCCCAATCAACATTGGCCAAGATGAGTGCCCAGGGTAAACAGATGTCACCTGTATAGACACGTGGAAAAGCAGTTTAAGAATATATGATTATCTGTATATGGCTGTATCCCTTGGTCTGTTGCCTTGATGCAATCAGGCACATGGACAGCAAGTACTCCCTGAACACCTTTCCTTTAGAGGTAATGGACCTGGACTCATGTTGGCATCAGAGCGTTTCAGTTGGGTTTAGTTAGGTTATACATTAGTCAAATTAGTTCATGACCTACTTACATTTTCTATAAAAGATCATGTATCTCTGATTATAGGGACAAAGCAAGACTATCAAGTCTGTGTGCTTCCAGGGACTGACCATTTGACGCCATGAAGCAAAACATGGAGCAGCAAAATTGTCATTGATTTGGAGCTAAGTTAGAGATATCACTTCAATTTGTCTGTCTTGCAATGTCTTCTATGAAGCGACTACATTTTTGAGAGTAATAAGCCAGTAGGCAATATTATCCTCAAGCAAGACCACCCGAAGTCACTTGCCAGGGAAATGAACAGACAGCTGCATTGCAGAGGCATCCTCTTCTTACGGACCAATTTCTCCTGGCTCAGGAGATGCCCAGACATCACTCATCCTACTTACTTTCTGATGAATTTTAATTATTATACAATAGTCTGTACATGTATACAGAAGATCGATAAATCCTTACTTAAGTCCAAATTAAAAAAAATAAATAAATAAATCTGATAAACTGAAGTATAAAAGCACCACTGTTATATTATTTGATCAGTTCTTAATCTAAAGACAACTGAGTGCCATACTCTATTGGCATGTGGATGCTATTCCCATGTGTACAACCATGACCAGCTTGGGTCCAGCCAGCTTCACTAAGCCACTCCTTAGTAACACTAATCCTGGTGTTATACATTTCCTCTGGGACCAGCAGACAGAACCTGTCCTTTTCCCAGGAGGCCAGTATTTTCTCCCAACTGTTTTCAGTTCTGTTTTTTAAAGCCCACATGGGGAAAGATGAGATTAATATGGCATAATCCTGTGGCACTCCACCACAAGTAGACTTTGCTAAAGCTATTAGGATTTGCCTGTACCTGGAAATGCAACCTTTCTTCCCTAAGGGAACGGTCAGTTCTCCCGTCACAATCCTACATTAATGCAGCAGAGCAGGAGCAAACCCAAACGTGAAAGAAAAGTGTAAAGTTTGTACATGGCAGCCCACCCCTCGTGCAGCTCCCTGCTTGCTAAGGACAGCTTGCTGTGGCCTCGGGTGGCCACTGCACCAGTGTGGTTAGAGAGACATCCACCTGCAGACAACACACAGAGGTAAAAATGCTCAAGCACCCCCAGCTTCTGCTGTGGTAGAAGTCAGGGTCCAGAGAGAAAGAGGAAAAAATGAAGCAGAGCAGTCAGAGACTGATCCCAGTGGTGAGGGGACTGTGCCCCAGTGGGCAGCAGGGCTTTTGCCCACTGTGAGGTGGCCTCACCAATGCCCCAGCCTGGTCCAAAACTCACCCCTTTGGTCATCCTGCCCTCATCCCACATCTCACAGAAGGACACAAGCAGGATGTGATACAGCACAGCAACAACCTCCCAGCTTACCAACAAAGGCTGCAGAGAGGAGTGGAGAACCCCAGTGTCCTGCAGCACGCATTTTTCCTCCAAAACACGGTAAAATGAATACAAGTCCACATGACATACACGTCTTGGTATGTGTTTGTTTTCTTAACTACATACTCCACATAGCTGTAGTGCTCTGTGCAGACATGGGGTAGGGTCTTTATGTTAAATGGGGTCTTTGGGGTTGAACACTTCACTCTCCGCAGGGTGATGCTATACTGTACCCCTTCTCTCTGAGCCAACTGGCTTTCAGCTCTTTGGCACAACATGCCATTACTAAGGCAAGAGTGAGCGTACTTAGCATTTTAAGTCTTTTTCTGAGTGGAAGTTACACTATGGCTTGTGACAACATAGTGAAGTTTATCTTCTTAAATAAATTTACCTTTCAGCAGAGATTCCTGGGAAGGAGGCTTCCTACAGGTGGCTTATTTGCTGCAAAGGCCATGTGATGTTTCATTTCCTCTGAATTTCCTACAGTGTTTTTTGTTTCTGTAATAAAATTCTCAACAGCAGATGAGTGAGGATCTCTTTCTCTCCCTCTGCATTTAGCCAGCAATTTCATTCTGGTTGAATCTAGTTCTCTCAGCCTGGCAGAAATCTGGATTTCAGCAGATTGGTATTTGCATGCAAAACCCAAGCTTGTTGTCCGACCTACTCTGCATCACACCCACTGAGGATCTAGCCTGGTTTTTGTTCAGGAAATGTTCGTTGGTCATCCTCTAACTGTTAAAGGCAGGCTACAAGCTGTTTCTGACTGTGGTTTCTGATAAATCCCTTGATAAAACATCAGAATTTTTGCAGAGAAATATCCTTTATTTGCAATAGATTTCAATGACACTCCTCATGTCAAGAGTGGAGGCAACTGGAGCATAATTTTTTCAGAAAGTTCTGATTCACCAGAATTAAAACTCTATGCAGGAAATGCTGCATTCAAACAGATTTCTTAACATGTTCAAGTTTTGAATTACTGAAATAAAAAGCCTCGGGAGTTTGAACATTCAAAGTTCTGGTTCTCCAGCTCAGCACTACTTTGATTCTGAAAATAATCAAATTGAATTTAAAAATCTAGACTAATTATGAAGGCTTTATTCAAGGAGGAGAAAATGCTGCCACATCGGATAACAACATTTTCATGAGCATCAATTACACCATTAGGCAAAGAAAAGTCCGTGCCTGTAAGCAAAATTCATCACTTCTCTGTGTCTCCGGCAGTCAGTTAAAATGGTGCAAAGTGGGCCTAAGTCTCTAGCATTATTTGTTTACTAGTATCACTGTTCACCAAAGGCCATTATTTAAATAGAAATATGTTTTAAGGAACAGTTGTAGCGAGCTGCTTTTCTGCCATCTGGAAAAAATAAAGGAGTCTGATTCTAAGACATGTTTGTGACATTTGTAATGTAGATGTGATGCTGTATGCATGCAGAAAACGTGCAGGTAATGATTTTTCCTTGTGAGCGTATGAGGCATTTTCTCATGATTTATTGAATTGCTTTTCTGCAAAGGTAAGGAAAAAAATATTTATGAGGGTCTAAGTTGGGGAGTAAATCTCCCAAAGGTGTTCTCCTCCTCTCAGTGCAGCCCAGCCCTGATGTCCCACCGAGGCGGCTGCTGGCCCCGGAGCACAGCTGAATGCCACAAATCCCCTACTCATCATGGTGCTGCACCACTCCATGCCCAACAGGACGGGATCAAGGCTACAAAGAAACCAAAATCCCTGTTTTCTGACCATGCTGCTATCAGTCTGAGTGGGTGATGGTTGAGAACCAGAAATAAGTACACTGAGGGGTATGTAGAGACACAGTGAGTGATTCTCAGGCAAGAGCTAGGCAAGTCTGGGAAGTAGGCATTTTTCCCTGAATAACCCCAAAATCTTCACTCTCCCTTGGTTTTCCTCTGGCTACATTCAGGCATTTATGTCCGAAGGAACACCAAGAGGCTCTCTCCTCTTGCCTCCCACATCCCTGCTCAGAGCCAGCTTGAACCAGAACAGAGGAGAGGGAACGCCACGCACTGCACCCATCGGGACCAGTGTGCACCCAACAACAAGGCAGGAGTGGTGGGAGTGGGTTTTGCCATGACTTTCACCATTGTTTTTGCCCACTCACCTCTCCTTTAGGAAGACTTTTGGAGCTCTCGGTCTTCCTAAAACACCACAGTGGCATTTCAGTACCTGGCCATGGTGATATCTTTAATTGTAGGTGCCAAATATGCTGCCTGACATATTCAGCACTCTTAGAATAAAAATAGATTTCTGTCCCTAATCATCAGCAAATTTTGTCAGCAGCATGCTCAAGGCTGGGAGCCTGTCCCCCTGCTCTAAGCAATGAGTGCGGGCTTCACCATGCCTATACATCTCTGAGTGTATTTTCAACTGCTTACATACTTACATGCAATACAGCATCATAAAATGAAAAGAAAACACCCACGTGTTCTGTGAGAGTAGACAGAGACAGGCATTATCAAATAATCTGGCTGCAGTTATAAATATATAATAATATTTAAATTTACAAATCTGACCACTTATATCTAAAAGCCATTATTTACTTTTTGCATAAAAGCACTTTACGTCATACACACATAATAAAGAAATGGAAAGTCTGAATTGCTCTACAAACGTGGGACCTCATCACCTTCTAAGATTTAAGAAAGAAAAAGTTCACATGGAAAATGTAAACTGGGGCTACCAGGGTGGATTAGAAAGATCTAGTGATATGTATCAGAAATCTGAACTCTTTCTTATTAACAGTGCTTTCTGTATATTGTGTTTTAATTCACTCAAATTAAATTTTACTTGTCACTGTATTCTTTTGAGTTCATTTCAGAAATATCTTGCAATAGTTAATCTCAGTGTGAAAAAAGAATCCTCTAGTTTACTGCAAAAGCCATGTATCAGATACAATATATAAATGATGCAAGTCAAAATGTGATCCACAAAATCAATTTCCACACCTACTGATCAATACCTTTGAGCTTCAAAAATCATCATTTATTTCTGAAATAAAATATATATAATTCTTAGAATTTGCCTTAATGCTTATCTCATCTCTGAGGTTTAATTTATTAAAATAAATTTTGCAAACAAGCAGCTATTAACAGCAAAGTATCAGCACACACTCATGTAAGAGCCAACTTACTGATGCCATGAGGGACAGAAAGGGCAGAGAAAGAAGCATTTCTGTAGAAACTGGATCAACTGAAGCTTTGCTCTCATGTGGATTTCTTTCTCTCATCCATCTCTGCTTAAAAAACGTACAAGGACTTCCTGCACTTGAACCCTTCACATTTGCCAGGTTTGGTTCCTCTACATTCACAAGGGCAGGAATTATAGGAATTATACATTCACAAATAAAGGATTATATTCCTCTCAGTGCCTAAACAATGGTATGGATGGGGGGGGGGGCCCGGCCCCCCCCAATAATCCTACCTTATAGTTCATCGCTATTTTTGTAAATCACCTCTACTGTGTTTAATAATGACCTCTGCTTCTCTTCAGGGAGAAGATTGGTCTTTACTTAAAGTACATGACTGGCAAACCAGGACATTCAAGTTCTGGTCTGAGCTTTCACACATTTGTTGTTTGGCTTTTGGAAGATTACATCATTCCCACTTACCATCATTTTCACAATCACACTCCATCCTCCTTGCAAGCAGACTGGGAGCAGGAGCCCATCTTCAGAGCTGCTAGTTGCCTTCACTTCTCTCTCCCCGGTGACCACAGAGAAAATGTAGACCCTAAGTAGGCAGTTGGTTTTAGATGCCCAAGGAGGGAAACATGCCCAGCCTCCAACACACACAGGCAGAGAAACATTCGTATGTGCACATTTTCGCATGTAATTGGTAAAAGATTTATGCCTTGAGATTAATCACAGACACACATCTTGACATTTTCAGATAAATATGATAATGCAAAGTACTCAATATTCTAACAATCAATTGTAATCACTCTCATAATAGCCATCTTCCCCTCATTGCTAAATCAGTTTTACATGTTTATGGGCCTTGGTGAAAAGATGTGAATAGTTGATGTGCATATTGAAACAGTTATGTACGACAAGGTTTTGATTTCTAAACTGCATATTTTTACATATACCGATGTCCACTAGTTTGCAAACTGGATGCAATTTTGTACTTGTGTGTACACATTACAGTCCCTTCACATAATCTTCATTCAATAGCAAAGGCCTTGGATTTTCTGCTTCTAAAGTTGACCTTAAACCAACATATACACTTAAGTTTTCTAACACAATCAACTACCACTGATTTAAGTGGAAATGATCATGGTAGTAAAAATACACCTATTATTTAAGTATGATAACTTATTACAACTATTGATCGCTAAGAAGAGGGAGCTAAATGAGAATTTAATTAATCCCTTGTTTAGAAAGCCCTGCATGTCTCAGACTTTTAGTATCTCAAATGTGAAGTGAAAGATCCACTGTATGGCACACTCAGCCTTTTGGACACGATGAGGAATAATGATCTTATTACTTCCCTTTTGGTTGCTGGTGGTTTGACCAACAAAGTGGACATGCAATTTTGAAATACGTGAAAAGTTAAGACATGAAAAATTGTGGGAACAAGTGAGATAGCATAGATTTCAAATTGTAATTGCTTTGTTTAACCTTTTGCGGTCCTGTAAGTTGGCCCCCATATTAAAAAACATGATGTATTTCCTCCTATTTATTATTTGCACTGGGCTACTGAAGAAAAAAAAAAAAAAAGGTGAAGTATGCCTGAGTCAAAATGGTCTCTGCCAGGAATAACACTGAAGCTCTTGCACCAGTGCCTCATTAGTTTATGGAAAACAGTTCCCTAAGGAAATGGTGGGGTGTAAATAAATTTAAAACAGTTCAGCCTTGCAAGTAAAGGGGATGCCAGATTTTTAAAACATTGGTGGTTCAATGATGCCTTAGTACCGTGTTGCATATACCATAAATTTCAGCTGGGCTCTGCAGGATATTTATAAGCACCCTAGAGTGATGATATTACAGACACACATTTTTAACCTGCAAAGCGCACGTATGCTCTTTGTCATCTCCAAGTAGCATTTTTTACCTGTGGCAAAAATCCCTGTTAGAGGACCTGTCTGCATCTTGACACACTCCTCCCCGGCTCTGCTCTGCCAAACAAAATGCCTTGCTTCATGTTCCTGCAGCATCCACCTGGCTGAGCACAAATACCACAGAGTCATAGAATCATAGAATCATCTAGGTTGGAAAAAACCCTCAAGATCACCAAGTCCAACCATCAGCCTGACCTACTGAGTCCCATCACTAAACCATGGCCCCTAGTGCCATGTCCACACATCCAAATATCTCTTAAATACCCTGGGGATGGGGACTACACTATGATCCTGGGCAGCCTATTACAATGCTTGACCATCCTCTCCTTGAAGAAATTTTTCCTAATATCCAATCTAATCCTCCCTTGGTGTAACTTGAGGCCATTTCCTTGCATACTATCACTTGTCACCTGAGAAAAGAGACCCATGCCCTCCTCTCTGCAACCTCCTCTCAGATAGTTGTAGAGAACAATAAGGTCTCCCCTGAGACTCCTCATCTCCAGACTAAACAACCCCAGTTCCCCTCAGTCACTACAGATAAGTCTTGTGCAGTCAGCACAGAGTACACTTGATAAATATCTCTCTGGATGACCAATGAAGTCCAAACTTCTGGACAAAATCTTGCTGCTCACATGTAGGTAGTTCATCCAGGTATCTGAAGATCCTATACCCAGAAACAGCATAAGAACAATATCTGCCAACTTTGTGGATTCCAACTGCAGATCTAGATCATGATGGGTTTTCACAAGCTCCCAGACTTGGACCTGCCACTTGGAAAGTCTACCAAGACATCTAGCAGAGTCTTCATAAAAACAGGTGTAAACCCCAGCCTAAGCAGAGGCTTATTCATATATACCCAAGGGTCCTTACACATTTTGAGGATATAGTCATCTCTCAAGCTACAGATAACTGAAGATAGATGCAAAGAATGAATGATTGATCCAAGTTCCTATATTGCTTGCCAAAGACACATTGATTCATTATTGATTTTTAACCTACATAAAATATTGTCTAAAATCAGTTCAAGGTCATGTGAAGTGTTTATATTTGTTTAGGAAAGTAATTTAACAAAAAAAATAAGCAAAATTGGTGCCCAGAGGATTAGATGAGGAAATGTCAAACACTATAAAAGAGTAAATATACTTCCAGCACTAGGTCCTTCACTGCTTTTGTGTCTAGCTGCAAACCCCAGCCAGGTCAGCAAAACCACAGGAGAATACACCTTCCTTACATTTCATATCACTGGGAAAATGCATCACGCAGCATCACTTAAATGAGCTACCTTAGGCAAAAACAAGTCTGTGGTATGCAACCTCACGGGCCACGGCTGCAGTAACCACCCTCCTGTACTCTGGTGAAGCAATAAACCTGGCTTATGTTACACTATATAGGCAGGAGGTAGTGCTTTATTCAAAGGTGACACTCAGGCACGTTTTAAATTCTACGTCTCAGAAGATAATAAATGGCAAGTGTTTTTTTGTGGCTATTAATAAGATACGCCTTATTGCTCAAGGCTTCAGTCTATTGGTCTGACAGCAATAGGCCCTGTTTCTACTTAACACATAGGAGAAAGATTACATCCATCCTGAGCTGCCAAAAATTTATGAAGCAAAAATTCTCCAAGGAAAGCCATAGCTTTATATAACATTACTGGGTATTTACAGTGGGATGTGGGGCTTCTCCCTCAGCAGGTATGTGTGAGAAAATATATGAATCCAGCCATCTTCCTCATGCCTGTACATCTGGGAAAGCTACTGCATATCAGTTATTTCATCTGAAGGCTGCAATAACTGTTTTTGCTGGCTCTGGCCTTCATCAAATCCAATATCAGCACTGAAGATTTGATTTTACAATATATTTCCCTCTTTTGGAGACAGGAAGGGGTTAATCCCCACCATCTCCACCAGGAATAAACTCATTAATAGGTATGTGAATATTGGGAGTAAACAGCCATTCAGATGATCATGCAGACCTCCCATGTTTTGCTTTTGACCCTCAAAGACACTCAGCACCAAAAATTCCTCAAAAGAGTACATGGGGCTGTGAAAATTTGGCACCTTTGGGCAAGCCACATTTTTTTAAGTGCCAGTTTGAGCAAGACAATTTGATACCAAAGTATTTTCTTGTGACCATGGGCAAATTTCTCCCTGCCTTTGCTTGACAGGGCATGCAAGCAGGGAAACTTACTCCAGGACATGGTGTATGGCCATGTCCCAGCAGGAGCTATGCAGGTTGTCTAACATCTCCTGCAGCCCAGGCAGGGTGAGGAGGACAGCTGGAGAAGCTCTGCTGGACCTGGCAAGGTGGGACCACATCAGATCAGAGAGCCTGGGAGCAGGGAGGAGCAGGGTGCTCTGGTGGCTACAAGAGGAAAGGATGCAGACGGTGAGCCTGAGCTATCTGTGGTATTCAAGGTATGGCTGAAAGCTCTTTTTCTCTCCTCAGTGTAGTGAGACTACTTATTGAACAGTCAGGGATAGCTACAGGCTTACAAATGAGTGGAAACACCAGTGCAGGGAAGATCTTTCTGCAGCTGTATTTATAGGTGACGGTAATGTTTCTGCAAAACTTAAGAGGAAAGCACCACCAAAAATAAATAAATAAATAAATTTAAAAGGAATCCTGAAATTTGTCCAGAGACACAGCTCATCAGGGTAAGTGCTCTTCTTTTCTCACTAGTACACAGCCACACCACAATAAAGGTAGCAGTAGGTAAAGGCTGGCCATCAGTTTTCCTTGAAACTTTTTTTCTCTAGCTTGAATCTGTGACAATCAGCAGGAAGATTACTGTGCCTTCCTTCCATAAAATCAGTGAGCAGCCACACATTTCCAAAGAGGTTTTACTCCAGACCCCACTGGAAATGACTTGCCTGCTAACAAAGTAGCAGAAAGCAGCTAGAGGGCTAAGTAAGGCTTCACCAATGCAGAGGAGGTCATTTAGTAAGGGAAATGATACACGGCACATTTCCCAAATGCGGTTTGTTTCCTCCACAATAAAGAGAGATTTATTTCTGATTCTGCTGAAAGACAACAGTCCAGCCTGATTCCAAATCCCAGACCCAAGAGCCTGAGATCACAAGTGATCCTTAAAATTGTAATTCAAACTTAATTCAACTGCACTTCATGTCTAAACAATAGCTTGAACCTTCATTTAATAGGACTGGAATAGTCTAGCATATTCCAAGCCTCAGTGGGCTTCCAGTGACTAAATCGTAAAATAAAATTGAATGAAATGTGTTAAAGAGGTAGAACTCATGCAATCTTTATTCCCCTGCTTTTGCTTTTGTATATAACTTGGATTTAGCTGTAACAACACTACATAAAGAACTGGGGTATGTTCAGCAATGCCTTTGGAACAAAAAGAGATGATGATAGGAGATCTTGCTACAGCTTCTGCTATTAAGTTCTTGGGAGAGCTGGGAAGAGATTGCTCATTAAATAAGTGTTATAAAGCATTCAGCACTGAGAGACCAGTTCAGAAGCAGAAAGTGAAAGGTCAACCATTCCCACTAGAAAAGTATCCATCCCAGCCAAGCAGTTATTATTGCCTGTTGTCACAGAGTCCTTCCCCAAATGTGGAGGAGGTCTTGGAGAAGCGAAGGAGACTAAAATGACAGTGATTAAACAGGACAGCTGTACATCTGGGAGTCAAGATGACAAGGCAATCCAGACAGCAGTCCCGTGCCACAGAGAGGGAAATATCTGGAAAGTGCCTGCAGTTACTGTGTGCATGTGTCATTCACTAGTGAGCAAACAGATGTGGGCTGAGGAGGAAAGCAGTCTCTGGGTCTGTGTCAGCTGATGAAACAGTCCATTAAAAATCAGTATAATTTTTAATTGCTTCTTGAAGGTAACCAAGAAAGCAAATTTCCTATATTTTCATCTTTAAAGTATCTACTGTGGTCTACATCAGAGCACACTGTAAATATTACTGAAAACCAGAATCTAACTCATAAATTACTGGCATTCTGTGCCAGACAAGCTTGTACTAATGTTTAGAGAAGCAGATCACCTGGGAGAAATATGCGCTACAGGTTGCAGGAGAAACTAAAGAGACAATTAATGGGCATTGGCTGTGCTGCACATATTGTTCCCATGTTGTTAAGGCCAAAGTTGACTGCCTGCCAATAGATATAGAAGTAATTGTCAACAAGATTTACAGTTACTTTTTCATTTGCACAGTTAAAGTAGAAAGGTTGAAAGAGTTATGTGATTTGTTGAAGGTCTGTGCTAACAACTGATAGACCATAGCATCCTGCACCAGTGGTCGGTAAAGAACACAGAACACAGGCTTCACATTTTTCTCAATTCTGGAAGCTATTCTTCATGGCAGAAGGCTGAAGTGCCTTGCTATCATCGGCAAATGTTTTTTATTTCAAACATCCGTCCAAAAAGCCATCCTTCCTGCTGCCAAACTAGACACCAGGCAAATTCTAATCCTACAAGTTGAGGAAGAAAAAGAAAAAAAAAAAAAAAATTAACAAGTTGCACTGTAATGTAATGAAATGATGGATGTGGTGTTTCAGCTTGTGGCAAAACTGCTACCAGCTCTTGATTTGGCCATTCTTATATGTGGACATGGACAGCATTACTTAATTAGATGCGTTAGACTGAAGCCTGATCTGAAGCCATCTCCACTCTGCAAAAATATAAAATGGGAAAATAAAAACCCTATGAATGACCAGGAAATTGGTAAAAATAATCAGGTAGTAGCAGGTTAGAAAGATCTGTTAAGATTTTAGGGGGCCCTGTTACCCACAATGTTACGTGAGTACAACTATGTTGCATCTGTCATTCAAACATAGAAAATACAAGAGAGAAGTTACTTTGAAGGAACAACCTGCTCCAGAAAGCCTCTTTGGGATCAATCTGCAGTTCCAGGCTGACAGTTTGTGGATGTAGCCAGGAGGTGCTGAAATGAAGAGGGATTCGTAAGGTCTTCGCTTTGGTGGATATCTGGCTTATCTCTAGTACCTAGAGGGATTCCAGAGTAAATTTCCTCCTGCAATAGAACTATGGAAGCCAATGAAATGTGATCATCCCCTCAAGGTCAAAGGATGTTACTTGCTAGGCTATCTTTCAAAGAAATGATGGTGCCCCTCTGCCAGCTCCTTGGCAGCTCATGCCTGGTCAGCCCCACAGGCCTCTCCCCTCAGCAAATACTCCCTCTGGGGCCCGCAGGCAGGGCAGAGGCAGTGTCCGTGCTTTCCTTATCCCAGCTAACACAGCTTCCAGCAGGCTTTGGCTGGCTTGTAGCTGCACCCTGCTAGCTAGTGTTTGTCTTCAGCTCTGGCAGCACAAACTATGACACAAGTGGCTCTTTCAGCCTTTTCTGAGCCGGCTCTCCAGTCCCTGAAGGAGAACACAGCTTGAAAGTGTGGCCCTGACACCGTTTGGTGCTATCCACACAGGTTTGAGAAAACATTTCATAAGCTATCTCAGCTGGAGGTAGGCTTAACTCCATCCTCTGGCAGAGGTGAAGGCCTTTGTCATGGCCAGTGTAAACAGGGCCTAAGCTTAGCCGAAATTAATTGGGCTAATTAAGAGGTAAAACTAGATTTGTAGGATGAATCTATAAGGAGTTGTATTCCCATCAGCTTTTAAGACTGTGGCAAACATTCCTTGTTACAGTAGTGCTGTGAGATCGTCACAGAAATGCTGCTGGCCAGAATCCATAGGCTGCAGCCACTCAGCCATGCCAGACTCAGAAAGGATGGAAAATGTTATGTATCAGTTCAGGGGTGATAAGTGATGATGATGCTGAATAAGCACAGTAACAGCTTGGGGGGATTTGGAGACACTTTTCAGTCTTCCACCCCAGTGGTAAGGAAATGTGAAATTGCTAATACAACCTCCCACGTTATTTTGACTAGCCATGGGGCTAGGGATCTCTTGCTTTTTAATAAAATAAATCCTAGGCTTCAGGAGGCTTTTCACCATCCTTGCATTTTCTTGGTGTATTTCATTAAAATGAGGAATGGAGGAAAGAGAGATTCAAGCTTCAGGTACGAAAAATAGCAGAACACAGAACAATTCCTGCATGTCAGGCTAGAGCAGAGTCAAGCTAATTCTCAACTCTTGGGTGAAGCTTAAACAGTTCTTCCTCCAGAAATACCACTGGCATGTGGTTAGGAGGAGAAAAAGTCAGGGGAAGTAAATGCAATTTGTTTTTAATCCACCACAGAGAAAGCTTTCCCCCCAGCAATGCAAACGTCAGTTCTTAGTCCAGATCATCAGCTCTGACACCCTATGACTCCATTGCATCCATCCTCCAAGGTCTCCCAAGAAAGGTACCACCTAACTTCCCTCTTTCAGGAAGGTTTTCTAGAGATGGGCTTCTTGGAAATCATATCTATAGACATCTCAAACAATCTATCATTTATATGCTAAATCTGTACATATTAACACATATTACCCCTACTCCTAATGCTTCCTCACCCTCCTGCTCTCATTTTCCACACCACACAATGGTCACAGAGGTTGACAACTGATAACGAGGCCTTTAGGATAGCATTAACTCAAAGGTGGGCAATGCTCTCTCTCTATGAAGAAAGAAACCATCTCATAGAAGGGACCCACGATGGCCAAATGCTGGGGAAATAACTTTCCCAGCACAACTCTCTTTGCTTTTACACAGAAAAAAATGTTAAGAGGTTTAGAAAACATGACCTATGAGGGAAAAGCTGAAGGAACTAGGTTTGCTTAGTCTAGAAAAGAGAAGACTGAAGGGGCACACAATAACAGTCTTCCAATATGAAAAGGGCAGTAGGAGACAGCAATGATGCTCTGTGGCCACAGAAGGAAGGATGAAAAACTAATTTGCAGTAAGGAAGGTTTCAGCTGGATACAAGGAAAGAGGAAAAGAGTTATCAGTCTGTGTGGTGGTCAGAGTGAGCAATAGACCAGAGCTTCAAGCTATTGGGGAAGAAAGCACAAATTTTTAAGAGCAGACTAGACATATGTGCCTATCACTGAATCTTGCTGTGGTATCAGGTCTGGGACACCTCATGACCCTTTCCAGATCTATACCTTTGTGACTGCACAAGACCTTCTTTCAGTGTAACTATGGCAAGTTCAGAAGAATTCATAAGTCCTTCTTGCATCAAAAGCATACTACCTCTACAGACTGTCTTAAAATATATAAACCCAAGCAAGCAGAGCCCAGTTACCACCAGCCCACGTGGGACAAGTTGCCCACACACTCAAATGCTGCTTACCCTGAAGTAACAAAAACCTTAGGGAAGCAGAAGCTGCAGCTTATTTCAGGCCATATGTCAGATAAGACTATTTTCAGCCATGAGATCACAAAAGCATGTAGGACTTAGAAATTAAGAGTGACTAGAAAATTCAGAACTATCTCAAAGGTAAAGAATTACACTGAATTTTTGACATTTTTTTACTCCTTTTTTGAAGCTAAAATGAATGTGATCCAACCTTGTGCACGTAACCAGTGTAAATTGAACATGTAACCTTACAAGCATTGAAACAGTGGGATGTTCACCTGTACTTAGGGCTCATTTTATTGTATTCCCGTTGAAGTTATGGGAGTTATCGCATCCATTTCAACTGGAGGTAATGGTAGTCACAATAAGTCTTTTGGAGAATAACATAGATTTGACTGCTCAGAAAGAAATTTCACTTTTCTGCTTAATAGGGATTCAATACTTGCCATTCTTTTCCCTAAGAAATTAGCCAGCTAATTTCTTTTCAGATTACATTCAGACCCAATTAGTTTGCAAGGCATATGGCTTTTGCAAACAGACAGAATTCTGTAGACCTGTTATAAAAATAATTTATTCACAATGAGTTGAGGTAGCATACGGACCAGCACGTGAAGTTTCAGACTCTTCTAGGAAACACGTCAAGTAAAAACATGCAATTTCCAAGTTCATAGATTCTACGATCATTCCCAGATGGTGTCAGACGTCTGGGCAGTACTACTAAACCAGAAGCTGATCTCTTTTCCATGCACTGAAGAAAGAAGTACTGCATCTTCAGAAGTAATATCAAACTAACCTCAAACTTCTCTATGTGTTTGTGTAGTCAGATCCATCGTGTATATATGGAAGTATATGCTGGGAAAAGATAAGCAGGAGGGAATTTCTTCAAATTATGGAACTTGTGACAAAAGAAATCACCACTTACAGCCCAATTTTATACAACACAACGCACTCAACCCTGTGAGTATGTTAACAAAAAAGTAGGTATGTTTAAGGTAAATTAAAATTTGAACGTACATCCAATGTGGTCTACTCTGGAAGAACCAAGGGGAGAAAAATGCCTTACCATTACTTTAAATAAATCAAGTGGTTTTGCCAGGAAAATATCCTTGTATAGCCTTGCTGAAGTAAAGGCATCATATAGCAAACCTGGTGCAACTCACACAATTTTTAGACAAACAATAAATGTATCAAACAACTGAACATAAATGAGTTTTAGTCACGTTTGGAAAAATTGTTTTGGCTGGGATAAGAATGGGGGTATTCTTTTTTGTGTAGAAACTTTTCATTTAGGAAAAGAAATGTTTGGTTTGAGGAAAGTGAATGTGTTGGTTTTTAACATTTCCAAGTGGAAACTCAACAGCTCTTGCTTTTAAACCGGTGTTTCTCTCTTTAAAAATTAACTTGTAAGCCTGTGTGAGAGAGAAAAAGGAGCAGAGGTAAAGACCACTTGACTCACATCCACCAGGAAAAGAATCATGATGTGTAGATATGACCAGGGAGCCATAAGTTGAGAACAGCTCAGTAAAGGAGAAAATGTGTTCATTTTGGCCAGAGAGTTTTACAAAGGTCTTCGTTTGGTATCCACACGCATCCCACGATCCAGCCTGGATTCCAAAGGCTCCTTAATTTTTGAATGGTCTCAAACGTGTGTTAAAAGCTTAACAAAGATGACAAATGTTGCCTTGAAGGTTTTACAGGCCTTAGTTACACAAACTGTTGCACAGAAATGGGCCTTCCTATGCTGTTCAGCAATAATGCACATTCATAAGTACAAAAGCAGCCTTAATAATTTCATGCCTATTGGTGAACATGAGTTAAATTCTTTTTATCTATGAATGCAGGTATTCATATTAATTTATCATAATTGGTTTTCTGATGACTGAATCTCTGATATTTTCCCAGCTACCTCATTTCTGAGTTACAGTTCTTTTCAGCATATTGTTCTTCATACATTTTTTTTGCCATGTATAAAAGCCAGGTAAGAGAGATCCCAGAGAATGCCATAAAGCCACTCAAAAGGATGATGCTGTATAGTTAGGTCTCGATCCTACAGTGTCCTACCCCTAGGATTGCTCCCTGGATTTCAGTGGTTCCTCAAACTACAGGACCAGGACCTTGGTCAAAGGAGAGGTTCATGGGCTTTAAAGGGATCTGCACCAAAATTTTTGTCATAATTTTATGTCTCCAATGCAAGCATGGTTAAATAACTTATGGACTACAGCCACTGAACATTTCACTTAACTATCCAGGGGTGAATATTACCATTTATTTGGGGACTTGTCAAAGTATTATTTTCATTACACTAATAAATACTGTAAAAGTCAAAATAAAAAATGTTATAAGTTCTGGAACATGTCTTATCTAAATCTATATGATCTGGAAATATTTAGCAAGGGAGTTCAGTAATACAAAACAGAAACAGAAAGGGTCCTCAGTAAGCCTTAGGGAAATGCCAAACTATTAATTACACATTAAGTGGATGGTTTTTATTTTTCTGTTGAAACAGCAAGTCTATGCTACAGCGCAACAAAAATTATTCTCTGGTATAACTTAGTATAGAAGTTGAAGTTATGTTGATCCCTAGAGTCAAAGTGCTTAAAAAGATGAAATAAAATTGTGTTGGAATTTTTTTAAATTAGGAAATAGGAGAGACAAATTCTGACCCATTAGCACAGAACTTGGCAAACACTGATGATAAATCAAAGCTACGGTCTGCAAATATTGTTGCAGATTTAACTGTATACTTACAAATTCTTTTCCTCACCTAAATGATTTTCCCAACTTGAATATCAGTAAATGTCTCTAATACTGCAAACAGTTCTGGTAAAGTCAAAATAAGTGCTCACATGTGTAACACTTCCCATATATGAGAACATTTGTCCAACCAAGCTCAACAGATATTACATCTTGTTGCTTGCAGTGCTGGCCATTCCTTTATATTAATTACAAATAATGAGGAATATCTAAAAAAAAGGTCCGAAAATACTTCACAAGACATGGCCATAAGCCTGCTGACATTCTGTACAAGTATGGGAATCTTCCATTTGTGTTCAAAGCCCCTTGCAGTACCCAGGTCTTTCTTTGTATACTTATGTGTATATTTACACAAAGACACATGTGGCACGCGTTGAACAGGTGAAATGCAGCCACTTCCACGATAGAGAAGAGCCCCTAATCAAAGTATGGTATTCTCTTTTGCTCCCAGAAAAAAGGTTACATTTTGGTCAGGACATGGAGGTAGATCCTTCCCTAGTATGTAAAGCACCATGGGATCTTTAATGTCTAGGCAGAGCAGACATGACCTCAGTTTTCTAAGGTTTCCTTAATTCCTCAACTCCCACCTGTGAACGGTCACAGAACAGTTGCAGTGCTTTTGAATTTGTGCTTTGCTTTGGAATTTCGGGAGGACTGTTTCAGGTTGTGGGATTTTTGTATGGGGGGAACTGAAGGAAGCAATGCTCAAGTTATGCATGAAATCAAGGGAAAAAGAAAAAAACTCCATTAGAGCAAAAGGACTTCCTACACTAACACTAGTCCTTCGTGTATCCCACTGTGAATGAAGCCCTGTGTGTTATCTCACCATCCATCACTGAAGGGAATTCAGGAACTCCTGAATGACCAAGAAAGTAGAAGAAAACTGGGGAGAAATTCATAAAAGAAATCCTTAGAGTTCTCTGTTCCATGGAATCTCTTCTTCTTCTGAGGGTTCTCACCCCAGAAAAGGGGATGGGATCTGTCTCTATGTTCATGGTGATTTCTGCCGGCTGTTACTAGTGAGGAACTGCCTTTCAGTAGGTACTATTAGTATACTATTAGTAACCTACCTAAGCACCTGGGACTCTTAACACTGTTCAGGGACTGCTCCACAGATGTGTCAAAAGATTGGGAAAGATGTATGAAATTTAAATGACTACAAATTAATAAAGCTCCCATTTCAGAACGAGCCTATGATCCCTCTCCCGTTATGTCCTGCAATCCATAGAACTGCTGTGTGTGAAATAACTGCAAAGCATAAAGTCCTGCACAGCAGAGGATGCCTTGTAATTCATTGCTGTGGACCTGCATGCAAAGCTAACGTGACTCTAACATCCTGCGAGTCTTCCTGTACCCATCAGAAAGTAAAACATTGGTGATGAATTCTCCTTCCAAATGCACATTCTTACTTCTGTGTGTGTGAGAGAGCATTCTTCTTTGTGGTCTCCCAGGGAACCTGAGAGAGGATTTTAATTATCCACCCTCACAAAGTCCTCCCTCCCCACCAGGATATTATCCACTTGATTCATAAGCTAAGGTCAACATAACCTTGAGGAAGTTATCACAGCTAAAGCCACATGCATTTGCCTACAGCAGGGGGAACAGGCCAGCACTCTGCAGAAGCAGGGGGTTGCTCTGAGGAATTTCACAGGCCTGAATCAGGAGATGTCTCCTCAAGTGCCAGGGCCAGCTTATATTTATGGATATGCATTCACTGACACAGAGGGATAGCAATGTAAAATGGGGTGGAAGTCATTGCATAATGGTGGAAGGGAGAGACTGTCCACAGAAGCTCTCCCTTCCAGTTTAAACAATCAAAAAAGCTCGCCAAAAGATGGTTTATCTTTTTTTTGCAGTCTAATTTTACGTTGACTTTGCTTTGCTTGCCTCCTCCCCCGAGTTCAGCTGGTTATATCCTCTTCTTGTTACACTAATGTCATAAAAAATGTAAAAATACCTTCATTTCACCTACTGACCACTCTTAGATATCAAAGTCCATAGCTCCTTTAATGAAGTCCACAGGCAGCATTTCCTTGTATCCTTATCTGAGTTTGGTAATAAAACATATTTTAAGCCAACCTTCTTTTACAACATATGAACTAGAGCTGGGCAAGCTTTTCATAGCAAATGTTTTATTTAGTGGATTAAGCCTTTTGTTCTCTTTGTGAGTTATTATGGACAAACTTTGACTTTAATTCATCTGGTTGTTATTCACAATTGTTCCAATAACTGTGTCAGTGAACATATTTCAGCTGTTTAGATTGTTCTCAAGTGATTCACTTCAGTTCTTTCTTTTGCTATTTGTTATACATTATTTACTATTCAAGGGTTGTATTTGGTTTTACCCACCCCACCTGGTGACAATATTACCTGATCCTTACATCAGGGGAAGGTCACCTATGTAGAGGAGCAAAATCAAAGAGATTTCACAATACTCACTCTTCCTACTGTCCTCTGTTCACAACACACATTTCTTATAAAATCTTACACAAATACATAAATATCTGTGATGAGGTTGGTTTTCTGTGAATGGGCTTTCAGTACAAATAATTAGGTGACCACATGTTAATAGAAACCATTTAAAGGTCTGAAAATACCATCTAATTGGACTGATAGCTACAGTCAAGTATCTTGAGATTCCACCTAGAAGTAACAAGGCAATGGGATACTAGACTCCAATAGTTCTACAACTCACAGAGAGCCTTCTTTTCTTGAAACAAATATTTCTAAATATTTTTGTACAATACTCACTTGGCTTTAATATAAACTAAGTAATCTTCAGGTTTCCAGCAGTGCCCAGAAGCATAAACCAGCAGCACTCCACCAGAAATACACAGAATATTCCTGAAAGTATAATTCCAGAGACAGAATCCATCCCACTAAACCTAGTTGAAATTATTTTGATTTTCATAAATTCATATAATAATCTTTTTTTTTTTTTTTTTTTTTTTTTTTTTGATTTAAAGAGATTCCCAGAAAGTACAACACTTTTATTTAAACCTAGATTTGACTTGCAGTAAAATTAGTGTACCAGTTCAGGCTTTTAGTTTTGGTCCATACCATGTCTATTATGTGCCTTGGGGCTCTGAAAATACAGTTTCTAAAACAGTTTTCTCCAAGAGACAATAAAATAGACTAAAAGAACTACAGTGGGCCAAACTCTATCCTGAACTCAACATTGGGGCTTACTTTTTTGTAGGCAGAGTTCAGCCTCTCAGTTCTCACATTTGAACAGAATAACCCGTAAACTTTTTCTACAATTCAAAGCTTTTGTTTAGAATACTAATGAACTGTGATTCAGTGAACCCAGTAGAAATGCTTTGCCAAAATCTCTTCAAGTTACTGTAGACATTTGAACCTGCATCACTCATCTATCAGTTCTTACTTATTGACTGTTATGTATCACGTGTTTTCCTTTCAATCTGTTAAAGTTATCAGCCATGAGAATAAGTTCTTCAGATTTCTTCTGAAAAATTATGTTAGTTTTAACATTTACTACATTTTTGCAATTTATCACTCTTTCTACCCTAGTATAACATGAGCTCTTCAATTTGCTTAAGTAAATATTGGCAACAAATCAAAGAAAGTACTGTAAGTCCATGGAACACAATTTTAAACTAACTACGGAAAGCATGCCAGGGATAGCCATGATGTTAAATGTGTTAGGCTCACTAATTTTCCTATGTGGTATGTTCTTCCTTGACTATATGCACACAAAGGGGAAAACACAACCTTTGAAATGTTATATTGTCTACCTCCTACAATGTCTTCAGCAATACTCTATTAATTTTTCTTCAAGTGTCACTATGGCACTATCTAGACAGAGCTGGCAACCTGACTAACGACATTTGTTAACCTTAGAATCACATTTCTGTAATATTTTCATTAGTTAGGTTTTTCTCTTATGTCTGTATTTTCTAGAGTAGTACTAGAGCTCTCTGTGTTGTGCTTCTTTGGTTACCAAGTGCTCCAGTAGAGCCCTAGAAAGCAGCAATATAAAAGACAATTGGTATCATGCTTGTGAACTTGCCTGGACTTGTATACATCCACCAAAAGATATTTACATCAAAGGGTGGCTTGGAACACACGAGGCACGAGCTGTGTTTAATTCAGCAGCATTGTGGTCAGGACCCTTATTGAGAAACCCTGTGGAGTTACTGTAGATTTATACCAGCATGGTTGTGATTAAGATTTAACCCAGACTGTGAGATCTAGCTGTAAAAATTTCTCTCCCTCCAGTTTTCAGTGGCTGTAGAGTCCAGTCTTCTCAAACACTTATCTTCTTTCCATAAATTGCATGTAATCTACATGCAGGTATCCCAGAGCATATGAACTCAAGAATCCAGTGTTGTCCTAAAGGAATTGTAAGAAATAATGGAAAACCCAAAACTTATAACAAAAAACAAAAAAAACAAAACAACAAAAAAAAAAACAAAACAACAACAAAAAAAAAAAAAAAAAGTAATAATCCATGAATCATATTTTCCATCAGAGCTATACAGAAAATACAGCCTTGCTGCAGGAACGGTTTTACAGATATTGTCATTTCTTGCCTGGAAAACAATCACAATTCATCATAATGATTATAAAATGTGTGACTATATAAAACTCAATTTTATCTTCATCAGGCAAGTTCACTTTTGCAGCTCAGCTTTCATTTGCTAGTCTTGGTTTTCCCATGCTAGATATAGCAAGGCCATTGGTAAGAACAAATTATAGAAGCCAATTTAAAACTAGTAAAACTAATAACCTGCCTTCAGAATCGTACAGGAGCCTGGTGCTTGGGTGACAGTCATAGAAAACTGCTCACACTGTGGTCTCCAAGAGACAGCAAATCTTCCCACTTTTTCTCATTCCCGTGTGTCAGGACAGCAGCTCCTCCCTCTTCTGCCTTCATCCTCCATTAGATATGTCTGACCTCTAGAAAGAAATCTTTGCCCTTCTTCCTCCCAGAAAAAACCTAAAGTACTGCCAGGTCTCAAGGCTGGGAGATGACGTACTAAGGATACAGGTATGTGAGATGGGCATCAGAAAATGCCCTAAGTGTGTGCCAGCGTGGGTGACGGTAACAGTGAGATGAATTACAGGTGTGGATGAGAAGGGAACTGGCACTCAGCAGTGCCACAGACCTGTGACCAATGAGTTACAGAGCCTTAGGGCTCAGGACAGGCTTGGGGTAGAGAGTAGGTAAGTGTGTGCCTTATAGGCCCTGAATTCAGGCCAATGTTTGGCTGGTGGAGAGGCAGAGGACACAAAAAGAAGGAACATTTCAGGACTGACAGCCAGGAATATATTTGGGAAAGGAAGAAAATGAAGGAAGGAAGAAATCAGTGGGGAAGAAAATAGACAAGGAAGTTAAAATCAAGACCACGGGTAGACAGATATCCTGGGAGCATTTTAGCTGCCTGGAAACCACTTAAAAAGGACACAGTTGTTGAACCTGGTTGGTCTGCCCAACCCTGAATGCTTTACCTTTATAAAATTAATATCTCTTGAGGCAAGTTACTTTCTTTCCTGGACAGTTGTGCAACTCACTATTTTTTGCCTCAGTGGCTCTGTACACCACGTGCCAAAGCACTGAATGAAAGATCATTGCTCATCATTAAGATCCTTGATTGACACAGAGAAGCTGTGGCTAAAAGTACAACTGTAGCTAAAAATAATGAATCCATGAAAATCTTTTCCTCAGTCTCGGACTATGTTGCATTTATTTATCCCTTTGGCCAATTCTGTTCTAGATTCCTACTGTGCTCTGTTCCAGGGCCACCCTGGAGAGGACTCACAGAAGCCTGGGTGAAGAAAACGGATGCCTCTTTCAGGGCTGACTGTAGCATTACCAAGAGTGAGTAGATGTATATATGCCTTGCAGGCAACCAACTGTTACTGCTTGGATTGCCTGCAAATAAAAATACTATGGAGCTGGACCTTCTCTCAGACGCATTCTCCAGTTAAATGTTGTAAAGAAAAGCGATTCATGAATCTTAGCCTATTGAGATAATCAACAGCAGCTACATATCTGTACTCTGGTCTTGGTCAAGCAAGACTCACTAAACCAGGCAACTTTGTGGTTAAAAAGTTGTGACAATACAAGAAGCAAGGACTGAATGCTGAAAGCCATAGGGCCTGAACAGTAGGCCTTGAAATAGAAGCAACCCCTGCGCAGGCAGGCTTCCCTTGCGTGCAGTTTGAGTCAGAAATCCCAGGAAGGGACCCCAGCACTGCCAGCACTGCGATGTTAGCTGTAGACAAGCTAACCAACATGAAACACAGGCATCAGGAGGTTGTCAGCAGCTTCCATTCCCCACACAGGTGAAGCTCCTTTCTTTGTGCTGCAGAGCACCCCATCGGCTTTGAGATCAAGAGCCCCTGAGCTCCTTCTGAAACTCAGCAGCTAGCTACAGATCATTCTGGTCAGAGATCCTACCACCAGTGTTTTATACAGTAGCCTACTGGATAGAGCATGTCAGCAGTTCTTCCCTCTGCCTGAATAGCTCACAGTTTGTACCCTAACCACAAAATACCCCTCCAGCCTCTCAGGCCAAAGCCACACAATCATGGCTGCATGTCCTCCTGGGACACTCACTGAGGATAAGCAGAACTCAAGTTCCAGTCTGTGGTCCAAGGCCTACAGAAATGCTTTCTTCTCCATTATTCAATGGGAAATGAAAAATCACTCAAAACACTCTTGGGGAAGTGCATCCCTAAAACGCCCCAAAGCTAACAACTAACAAACGTTAAATGGTAGCTATTGAGTCTTGATTTCTATTTTGCGCCGCAAGAGGAACTGAGAACACCTCTCCAAACAAGAGAAGCTGAAGCCTTTTCCTGAAATGGGTGAGGAAGATAGTTCTGTTTTTTTTTTTCAAGCAGGGAATTGAACTGGACCTTGATTTTGCACATCCTATGTAAGGGCACTAATCTCTAGGCTTTTTGGGGAGGAGGGCTGATATGAAAGAAGATGTAGCCATAACCTGTCTGAAAGAACAGAGACTCCATTGCACACTTTTCAGAACTTAGTTTTTCCTGACACTTGGGCTCTGAGTTCTTGAAGATTTGTCCCAGTGACCTTGGACTAGATCCCCACCTGGCTTGGATGTCAAGCATCTATGTGGCTATGAGCCTGCCAAGCAGCAGAACTGCAGACAACTGAGGAAATATGAAATTAAAGAAAAAAAGAATTAGGTACTACTTGCAAAATTCCTAATACATCTCTGATGGTGCTGCCTCCCTGAGATGCTTAAAACCCATTTAAGTTTTAGGTACCTAAATCTAACCAGAATGTGTCATTCAGCTGCATTTGTCCCAATTTGTTTAGGTTTTGAGAAACATTTAGTTGAGTGAAGGTGATAGGCTCTGTCATGTTCACAGTAAGATAATTCATGTCAGTGCTCACATGCAGCCCTTATGTAAAGACTGGGTGGGTGACTTTACCCAACAACAGGAAAATACATACTACCTCATCCTAGCTACCAGCAAGTGTTTGGGAGAACTGTCCAGTTTCCATATTTCGTAGAACTATCATTAGGATTACTGCTACAGAGATATGTATCATGTCTGTAATCCCCCTTATTCAGAAGAGAGAAACAGAGATTAGTTCTGTAAGGATTATTACTGTTTATTTCTCTGCATGCTGCTTTTCCAGGTCATGATTTAGATGAAATTACAATATATTTGTGTTCTTTTTGCCCTGTAGACTTTTTCAGATTGCTGATAAACCCACAGAAGAAGAAAAAAGACAAACTCTTAAAAATATATACCCTAGAGAAAACAAAACTATCATCAATAAACAATGAAACAAGAGAATGACATGAATTCATTTGGAATCAGGATATTCATTTAGTTTTAAAACAACAGCTTGCTATTTTCTGGACATAAGCAAGTACCAAAATGTAAAACAGGTTTGGAAGGTGTCATTCACTTCAGACGGCATTAAACAAGGGAGAACAAGGAGCGCTGGAGTAGAATCAAAACTGACATAGATCAGGAGCACTTAGAACATGCTATCTATAGAAATGCACGCTTTATTTCCACTACAGATTAATGAAACACCTTGCAAATGCTGTGCATTTGTTGAGAGCATGCAGGTCTGTAGGCAGCGTGCATATTACATAGTGTACACTACTCCTGTGCATTGCTTTCGAGCATCATCACCAGAGGCTTTTTAAGACTCTGCAGCCATGGAATTAACTGTGGTATTGCCAGCCAGCTGTGTATCCTCTATGGACTTTGGAACAAGCTATAAAAGTAAAAAGAAAAACATACTTTGCCAGCTCCTTACAAAACAGAGCCAGCACTTTAAAACCAAGTGGGTCCTTTTCCGCCCAGCAAATCTTGAGGTCGGCCTCTCAGGTCACCATTCAGGATTACGTCAGGGACCAACCGATTGGGTTCAGGCAGGCTCAGGTTGGTCTGGCAGGCTGCGTGAAGTGAACAAAAGCCAGATCAAGACAAAAAGTTGAGGGAGCGGGATAGGAGGAAATGAAGAAGACTGTTCCAAAGGCTTTTAAATTACGATGGCCATGTTGTTGCAATACTATTGGAAAACTAAATGAATTGCTCCCTTCCTTAGCCCCCTCCTGCTGTGGCTATATTTCTTTTAGCTAAGGGCCTGAGTCAGTAAAGACGCATCCAATTTCCATGCTGTCCAAATGTTTGTAATCACTGCAGAAGCCAGATAGAGATTTCATTAAAATGTACTCTCATGCTAAAGAAGGCTGTCCTTTAGGTGGCTGTTAGCCTTCAAAGTTCTCAAGACCATAGAACTACTAAGAGAAGGTCACAAATTTACCTTAGAAAGGACTGATTTCCTGAAAATTCTGCTCACCTGTTTTCTTAAAAGCAAAAGTGCTTCAAGAGTTTCTGTTCAGCAACCTAAAAGCTGAGGCAACTCGACTCTGTAGTCACTACTGAAAAAAGCAGACTATCTTTATTATGTCTTAGTTCACAGTTACATTAATGGAAAGGTAGAGGTCTTCTACATGCTGTAAAACCACATAGTAAATGCAGTGCACATTTTCTGGAGAAGCCAGGAGCTCTGTAACTTCACAGTCCATAATACAATTTGCAAGGACACAGCTACAAAGACAAAAAGATTTTTTTAGTACAATCACAGTAAAAAAAAAAAAAATCTAAATTTTGCAAAACTTTAGGGCTTCACCTGGCACAGATTGAAAGAATCTCATCAGTAGCTTTCCAAGGAAGCACTACTCATTACATATGAGATCTATCACCTTTTCTTCAGATGTTCCGTAGCCATTAAACACCCCCTGAGTGCAATCACAACCATGTAGGCTAGCAAGTTTCCTGTACAGAACAAAGATCTATGTCAAAAGAAATAGAAATTGTAGAGCATGATAAGTTGTGAATTTCACGGTGGATTCCCTTTCCCTTTGTTTGCCCTTCTTTTCCCCTTAAACATCCAATGTGTCTGTTTAAAGAGAGAGGGTTGCTTTCTATTTTGTGTTTTGTTTCCTCTTACTTTATTCGCATAATTCATTGCAGACTTCAGGACAGTAACCCCTGTAGAATTTGCTAGTGGCCCACAGAGCTAGCATAAAATAAAAAGTTACAAGTCCACATAACCTTAATTTTATGGTTATAAGCTATATTTATAGCCATATCATAAGTTCGAAAAGACTGCTAAGTGTTCGGTGTGGGAATGCAGGGAATTTCTCCTAAGTTAGTTTTATGGAGAAATGTGTTGTTAAACTGTAGGAAAGGTTACGGTCCTTTCAAGTCCTCCAGAGCAGAATGCCTATTAGGTATTTTTAGAGTATTTATAAAATACCCCAACCACTCCCTCAGTATCTTTCATTGAAATTCAAATGCAGGACCTTTGCTCTCTTCAAGTCCCTTTGGTTTTAACACTGTAAACTATCCTTGGTGAGAACACTATCAAAAATCAAGGCAGGAGAATTTGCTTTTTAACTCTTGCCCACCTGCATATTGTTTTTTAATCTTTGCAAGTTTTTCTCACTGCAGCACATAAGTGTGACACAGCCTAGCAAGTATACAAGGTACCTGACTGAAACTTCAGCAACAGGAGTAGTTGGAGTGGTCTTAGTACCTTTTGTGGTGATTTTACTTGATGACCCTGGGCAGGATACACATTCCTGTGTGCCTCAGTTTTTCCACCTGTAAAACTACAATGATGATAGTAACTTCTGAACATGCTAAGGTCCCCTTGTGACCAGCCAAAGAACAAATACTAGAAAGAGAAAAAAATACTGCTATACACACCTCTCAGTCTCTCCTTCTCTCCTCAGCTTTTCACTTCCCTCTTTCAAGGCACGTGCCCACTCAGCTTGCTGGATGGCCACACAATAAACTGGACTAACAGACAGAGACGTAACAGCATGCCCACGTTATGGAGCCAACCTGAACACTTGCAGGAAATCCACTGCCTCCAGGACATGGATTGGCTCTACAGTTACGGGCAGATGGACAGGATGGGCCAGGCTGCGGGGACTGATTCAGATGAGACTTCATTTGCCCTGCGTGGTAGCTACCTCCCTGTCTTCCCCCTGGATGTGCTCCTGCCATGTAATGTGGGGGGATGCAGGGCTTGGGGCAGAGCTGGCCGAAAAATAAATAAATAAATAAATAAAGCTGGCACTGAAAGCTACACACTGCCAAAGGGTACGTGGGTACCCCACAGCTTCTCGGTTTGATACAAAGCACACCTCTGTCTTTTTTTAAATCGACTTATTTCCTATGTCTACTTTTTGAAATTGTGTTTGTCATTCACCACATGTACCATGACTGATGAAGTTTCTCTCCTGCCCTTGTTGCTCACATCCATTTTTATTTAAATTCTGCATTTCACTTGTAAAGCGAACAGTTTATTATTTTTTACAGAATGTCAGGAGGGTCTGAGCCTGAAACAAGCCTTTGCAGTTCAGCCTACAGTGTCATTTAAGAGAGGAAAATAAATTGTGTGATAGAGACCCTGAAGAGCAAACACTTTCTGGCGCTAGTTTTCTCTTTCTGGCATAGAGGTTTTTCAAAATGCAAGGAAAAATTCCTTTTATCTTCCAACTACAGAGTTCACTAGCGGCATCTTTGGTTTTAAATGACTGATAATCTACTCTCCCAGTGGAGGTCATTAAAATAAATTTTAGACCAGTCAAACAGCTCCTTGAAATTCACTTTACCTTCTGCCAGCTTGTTCTAAAAACAGTAATGTCACCCTGCAATGCCCTCTGCTGGGAGACATGACTTGGAGCTGGGAGGAAAGCCACCAATTCGTGAACTCAAGCAAGTAGCAATGAAACTTCCAATTAGAGGGACTAGATTTTCACCTTCATTGTGTAACCCTGACACCACTGAAATCAGTGGGGTTCTAGCTTTTATTTTCTATGACTTCACCTTTAATCATTCCCCCTATAGAAAACTACAGTGTTCAGTATCTGAACTGGAACAAAACTGTTTATTTCAAGTCCAAAATTAAAAGCTCATTACTGACTTACAGAGATGAAAGTTTCTTTTCAGCATTTATCAAGCTGCAAGATAGAAGTGTTAAAAGGAAACTACAATAGACATTGCTCCTCTTGATTTTCTTCTAAGTCGTTTTAACTGAAGACTGCACGTATACAAAGTCACACATGCAAATAGCATTCATGTAACACATCATTCTGTCTAACATATATTTTCACTGACCAGCATTCTTGTACCAGAAACCAGGTATATATTATGCAGTAAAACAAAAGAATGTATCTGGAACCTCCTATGTGAGAACACCGACCCTGTTAAGTGCCACCTCCAACTCTCCCTGAGATGCAGCATCCTGGGGACTAAGGAATAAAATGTCAAAGTCTGTTCTGCTGAGGGTTCTGAAACTAGAATATCTCAAACTGCTAGTTTTACCACACACGATGCTTGCCAAAATAAAATAAAATAAAATAAATATTGCAAGACCTACTTAGATCCATAAGCATTTAAAACAAGCTCCAAAACTCCTTAGGTAAAACCATGCTGGATGGCAAGAAAATACTGATTTGTTCTAGTCCATAGAAATTACCTACAAATAAAGTTTTACTGTCTTGTCAAGGCAAGAGCAAACTTTGGCCAAAGAACTGACTGGCTAAGTGAAAGACAAGGCAAGAGAGCACCCATTTCTAGAAGCCATAGAAGAAGAGACAGACAACCTGGTACTTACCACAGTTATAGGTGGACAGAGACAGCTACACAGCACATAGATTCAGATTTGACCACATAATCTTCCTTAAATTCCTCTCCTCTGTGCCTGAAGATGTAGCCTTTAGGCTGGGCTGCCAAAAAAGCAGGTATGAGCCTACCCCTACACTGCTCCCCCCAGTAAGATTCAACCACATGAGGGGCCTGCAGAGGAGCCTGGTCAGAACAGATGTGGACATTCAGGCAGCAGGAAAGCAATGTGGGAAAGACAGAGCAGATGGATCAGCAGATACAGAAATCTCAGAGAACTTGCAGTTCCTTTACACATTGCTGGCCCTAACTGTAGCCAGTGCCCATCGCATGTCTCGGCCTCTTGCTTGGCACTGTTCTGGAGGGGCAACCACTGCACCTAGCCTCTGCCTAACTAACTTCACCAAGGCCAAAGCCCATCAGCAGCTCCAGAGCCAGCGCAGAGAGAGGACCCAGGTTTGCCAGCACCACTGGCAGTTTCCCTAGGCACAGTTAAGTGTCCACAGCTCAGCCTTTCTCTCCAGGTCCCCTCCTGCTATGCGCTCAGCTGCACTGGTGCAGCTGGGCTCTCCTGTGGTGGCTGTTGACGCACAGCATCATCCTGACAGAAAGGCACATGCTGAGGCAGTGTCGTGGCAAAAGATGATAGCATTTCTTGACTTCAGTTCTTCTAGTATAGCGAGCTGCTTAAGGAAATCTATATCCATTCGCAGAATTAGCCATGAATGTACCCAAAACCAAAAGAATACAAAATCAGCTATAGTTCATACAAACAGCAAACTTACCCTTCACATGCATACACACGTCACGACCCCATGGCTTACAGGCTTGTTATTCCCAGCTCACAATTCATCTGGAGAATCATCCCTTAAAAATATTTTCCAGCCTTGGCAAGGGTGATGTAATACTATCGCTGCTTTGTTTTCAACTCCCGTGTCCCTCAGCTAGGATGGCCTTGCATGCTGTTTGTCTCATGCTGCAGCTGTGCAATGGGCAGCAAGTAGGAAGGATTTTTCCACAATAGCCCCCGGTTCTCTCTGCTGGACGCTTGCTCCTTACTACTCATGTTCCTCAGCTTTGGTCCTGGCCCACCAGTTATTTTATATTTACTACTAATTATTATTGCTATCTTTTAGATGGAGACATTTTTTCCTTGTGATGAGATGCTTCCCCTGCATTACCCTGCTTTATCACTACGTGCCTCCCTCTGCCCTGCTTCACAGGGACAGACACCCTCGGTGCCAGAGAATGCAGGTGCAGCAAAGCCACGCGGCGCCTGGCAACACCATTTTTATTTGAAGTTACACATCATTATCATTGACTTGCAAGTGTGACTTTCTTGATACACTGCCTTAGAAGCTAACAGTTTGAGGCTGTTTTTTTATTTTTCCAAAAATTACTTTCCAATGTTTGTTATGCCCTCTTGGAGATCAAAATGTCATGTTTATAGGAAGTTTTCAAGACTACACCAGGTTCATTAAAAGGCTCATAGACAAGTGGTTTTTTGCTTTGCATGCTATCCTGAAAACTTTATCCTTCCCTAGGTAAATGCCACACTATTATGCTCATTTGCAAATGGGCATGTGTGGCTACAAACATCCAAAAGTACGTATAATGCTGACAGCAAGGGCTCAGGTTGCCACTGTAGACACTTAACTGCTCTCCTCAGGAATATCTCCCTATGCAAGAGAAGTAGATAGCCAGGAACCAGGTGAAGGCTGCTCACGTACTCTCAGCCTGAAATGATTAATCTGAGGAAAGGTTGGAAGTAACTGAAAGTTGTTCCAGTCATAATGCCAGTCTGGTCCTCACGGGTGAGGCAGCTGTGCCAGAAAACCAAGATGAAAATCCACGCTCTGAGCTGGCACCTTCGATGGAAGGATCAACAGTGAAGTCCAAGACTGAATTGGCCTCCAGCTTAAACGGTCCTCTGATCCAAGGCTGTCTCTCAACATCACAAATGAATAACATTACACTAGGAATCTTGCACACAGCGCTACTTTCGCTGCCAAGCAGTCTTTCAAGAAGTTGTCTCCCAATCTGATATCTTTACAGAGAATAATTTCATCCACAGAAATGCTTACTACTGATTAAATTATGGCCAAGAATCTACATTCAGCCTGAATTTACTCATGTTAATGCACTGCACCACTACTGGAAAATAAGCACGGTGTCACTCAAAATGATATTGTACTGGAGTGTGACCAGGAACAGGATTAGAGCAATAACTTGTGACTGGGCGCAAGAAGTTGGACTGGTTGAAAAATGGGGCATGACCCATTTACGTTTGCTGAAGGCAGCACAACACCTTAGTGACAGGCAGCTGCTGTGCTCCTACCTCCACCCCAGCTCCTGGGGCAAGAGCTGGAAAGGCAGAAAGGGCTGCAACATGTCATCACCACATCAAGAAGAAGGCCTCCCTGCATTCATTTCCCTCCTGGCTGGCAGCAGGTAGCACACAGCACAGAGGAAATGGCAGCTTCGGTCCTTCCCAGCTCTGCCAGCCTTTATCATCGCCTGAGCACCTGAGATTGATCATTCAGAGAAGGGAGCTGAGGGAAGCTCCGATCAACTTCAATTAAGGCTCTCTTTGTTTTCTCAGAGAAAACACGGGAGGTAAATTAACATCCTGCTCTAGGAAGTTATTTTGTCCTCATCACTGTGGTGGCAAAAGCTAGATTTATCAACAGAGCTGAGAAGGCTTGAAGTGGCTTGTGGTTTAGAGACCATGATGGCTTCTACTCAGGCCAGCCTTCCAGCTTTCTGTCCTCTCTTCCCGAGGATACACTATGAAGAGCCTTTTTTAAATAAAATTTAAAAAGAAGTGTTGCCAGACAAAATGATTGTTCTGCACTTGTGATTGACACTTTTCCAGACCTCAGCAGTCAGTAACCATTCTGCTTGCACCGATACAAGCCCCATGCAGTCAGCAAGAGACATGATTTGTGCAAATTAATTCACTCATCTCCTAAGAGAGGGCAAAATTCAGGATGTGACCTCAACTCCTGTCTCCTATACTTCTCCTGGCCACAGCTTAGCCGAAGGCCCAGTATGTCAGCTTCACCTCAATGTGATTCCAGGGGCTGGTCTGGAATTAATTGGACCCAGTCTCTTTGATTGCTTTGGGCCTTTCAGAAGTTTTGAACAACAAGGATCTAAACAGCAGGCAGTAATCTGCACAAAAATAATCTCTGCAGTTTTTTTAATTCCTTTGCAGAGGAATTTTAAAGACGTCTTTTTTTTTTTTTTTTCTTTTTTGTTTTGTTTCAAATGCTTTCCAACTGAGCAAATGCTGCAGTGGGTTCATGGGAGAAGGCCTTGAGGCACCCCAACTTTGGCACCGTTATCCCAGAGACACTCCATACATTTTTGGCACCTTACAGCAGACACATTGACAGCCACAGTATTGATGGAAAAGGAAAGAAGCTGTTTTGCAGTCAAAAGAAAATGTACTCGGATTTCTAAGGCCATTTGAAAGAATGCCAGAATGATACTGGATTTCGGCATTCTTAAGCTCCTTTAAGATGATGCAGCAAGTGGTCTTTTCCACATGTGATGATGTATTTCAGGACAAGAGTTTCTTCAAGATTTTCCAAGCCTGTGGGCTCCTGCTCCTTTTTCAAATTACAGAGATGATAGCATACCAAGGAGAATTGTGATTAGTTTAAACTCTCCACAGCTGCGAGAGATGAATGTAAAAATTCCACCAAAAATCCGCTTCTTCTGGATTGAATTTACCTACATGACACTGAGTCCCGACCAAGGGACCACTTAAAAGAGCTGGAGCAGCATCAACGCTATTTAGTTTCTTCCATCACATCAACCCAGGGAAGGCTCACAACTGCTCTACCCAACACATCCCCCGGCAGCGCTGCCATTGCACCGGCTGGGGTATTAAAGGAGACCTGAGATGCGTGGGGAGGAAAATGGAACAAATAAATAAAAGCTTAAGTACAAGGGAATTCAAACAGGGCTTGCAGCTCATTACAGGGAATGCCAGGAGGATTGTAAAACACCTTGTAACCGAGAGGCTTTGCGTGGAGCTGTTAAGGACTGCAGCCCCCACTTCATCACAAATTTTGAACGGCCCTGGTGGGGGGGTGAGTGCCGAGCTTTCTGTCAGCCGACCAGAGATGGCAGTGCCATGCTTTGTGTTTAACACAGGCAAGATGCTGCTGTTATAGGGGTTTGCTTAAAAATCCTACATAAAGCACATTCAATGAAAAACAAATGATTAAGATATCTCCTAAAGAACCCTTTAAAGACACTGTGTATGGCTGGAGCACTCAGTGCTAATTACCAGTCACAGCCTGGCCACGGCCACTCGGCTTGGCGTGCCAGCTGGAACTGCCTGAGGCTCAATGGAACTGGTTGGAACTGACTGGAACTGGCTGCAACCAGCTGAAACTGGGCAGAACCAGCCAGACCTGGCTGAAACCAGACTGAACTGGCTGAGACTGGCCAAAACCAGCCAGAAGCCCCAGCCTGGTGCCACCAGCGTCCTTCCAGCCATGCCAAAGCCTGCCCATGAGTTTCCTACAAGGCTGACTGGGATGTGCACATAGGAACGTACCTGTTTTTCGGTACTGAGTCACTTCTCTTGACAAGTGACAAATTAAGAAATAAAAAAATAAAGAGGCATTTATTGAGGCATGTGGCAAAGTTGGGCTGTTTCCCCATAATCACAGCAACCCGAGAAAATCCTATTTGTTTTTGCTCTAAACAGACCAATACACAACAGACCGGGCTATCCCCAAAAGTGCATTAAACATTTAAATGCACCTCTATTTTATATGTTTCATTTCGCCCATACAGACGAAGCCCGTATCCCTGTAGTTTTGACCAGAAAGCGCACACCCCCGTCTCGGGAGGCGGTCGGCGGCGCACAGACCTACTGTGGCGGAAGACCAACCTATATCGCGTGTAGTCGTGGCCGAGTGGTTAAGGCGATGGACTAGAAATCCATTGGGGTCTCCCCGCGCAGGTTCGAATCCTGCCGACTACGGCCGGAGCTCTTAAGGGCTCCGTGCGAGTTTTAAATCCCGAACTTCTTTATTTTTTTTATCCCCGGTTACCGCACAGGCGGCACGGCAGGAGAAGGGGTGCAGGCTCCCGGCCGCTCCCCATGCCCCCCGTACCCCGGCGGGCTCGGAGGCTCCTCCCCTGCCGGCGGGGCGGCGCGGGGCCGCCGTGGCAACGGGTGGCGGCGGCAAGATGGCGGACGAGCTGGAGCGGCTGCTGGACGAGGTGGAGGCGCGGCTCTGCCGGTGGCCCGGCGGCCGGGAGGATGAGGAGGGCGAAGAGGAGGAGGAAGGGGCGGCGGCGAAGGGCAGGTTAGCGGCCCTGCGTGGGTAATCCCCCTCACGCATCTCCCGGTGGGGCTGTGCCCGCCAGGCAGGAAGGGGTCGGGGCTGTCCCGGGGCTCAGACCACCGCGATGGTCAGAGTTTGCGGTGATATGTTTGTAAACACCCGAGTTGTGTGCCCACAAGCCCTGTTGCTTTTGCTAATCTTTGTCCCTCGGGAGTATCGGAATAAAAGTGGCATTAAACCCCCATCAGCTTGCTTGTGAGTTGCAAGCGGGTGGTGGTTAGCTCTGTGGCTGACCCCATGACAAGTAAAATATGTGCAAGTCCTACAATTTGCAATAGGAAGAACTTTATCAGTGGTATTTTCAAATGTTTCCTTCCGTTGATTATGTGCATTACCTATATGTTCTGCTAACACTCTTTCTACTAATCCTCTGCAGTAAGCCCCTACCTTGCACTGTACGCCTTTATGGATCCACTCCAAACCTGGTGATGTTCAAAGCGACAGCCTCCGTGCCAACATCTCCAGGCACTGCAGGGCACGTCTGGTGGCCCTGCCAGCTCTGCCTGCCCTCAGGTTTCCCAGCCAGCTGCTGGGTTGTCACCTATCCCCCTCCAGAGGTCAGCAGCTCTCCACAGCAGATGTCCCAGGCTCCCAGGCTGGAGCATCTTGAAGGTGTTCCCATCTTGAACATCTTCCCAATCTTGAAGAGCCGAATGACGAGCACAAGACTAATAAGGCCATTACCTCTGGCCACAGGGCTGGACTTCCTCCTTGTTTGCTTAATGAACATCTCAATTTAGTCAATCTTACTAGAACTTTTTTAAAAAGCACGGTTTTCTTTCTCAAGACTGGCTTTGCTGATGGGTGGCTGATGCAGCAGTACTTCAGGCCTCTCTTTCTCTGACAAAGAACTAAGCAAACAGCAGGCTCAAGTGACATGACTTCTCACTTGGCTGAAAACAAAGTGCCAGTGATTTCCCCTAAAAGCGTACAGGTTGGCAGGAATTCCTTCAGAACCCCTTTTCAGTGTTAAAGCACTGCTGCTCCACCACCAGCACACTTTCTGTGACCTTAAACTCTATAAAATTACTGCCCATTGCAGTATTTTGGCCCTGGAGTCCTTTTCCATGGATCTGCCAGTTGCTTTACAAAATTGAGGGTGATGCTTCCTTTCAGTACCCAAGCAGTTGTCAAAATACTCCTCTTTTTTTCTGTGATTGCGGTGTTGTAGAATTACCGTATACAAGTATTTTCATATTGAATTTCCTACTTTTATTTGAGAGGGACTGTTACTCACCCGTGCTGCAGCTAAACAGTTGTCAGCACTCAGTTGACTGGATTATGCCAAGTATTCAAATTCAAAACATCTCAGCTGTAGCTATATCTTTTTAAGCATTTTTTCATTTTTATCTCAGCTTTTACAGTCAAAATGTATTATAGTCAAAATGTCAGCGTGTCCTTCTCTAATTCAGCCACAACTCTTATGACTTGTGTACTGTGCTGAGGAGGAAATCAGTAAGTGCAAACATGTTTCAAACCCATTTTTCCAACAGATGCTGTTTGTAAGAGTGGCACGGATTCTGCTTGAGCATGAATTCTGCTTGTGCATTTATTCATTGTGTAGAACATACATATAAACACTGTCTGATTTCATAAATGTAAAGAAAGTTAGCATTGCCCTTGCAGCAGCTTTCTGCCAGTACATTAGCAGCCTGGCATTGACTAGACTGGATTCTTTCACTGACTGTAGGTCCACAATGGAATATGTTTCTTATTATCCTTTGAGGCTTCTAAGAAGGAGGTTGATCCTCACTGCTTCCTCAGTTAAGTCTGCTCTTACTGAAGTGTGCAAACCGTGATCTGTGCAGTCCTCATTGTCACTTCATATTCTTCAGACCCATCAAAATACTCACTGAATCATCTTTTTGAAGCAGGAGAGAGAGCACGACTTCTTGTGGACAGCTGTGTGAAATGGCCCGTGTTTTTATGTGCTGACCATCATATTGTATGACAATACATTTGCACAGAACGTGAGCACCCCCTTTCAAACAGGCCAAGAAAGGTGAACTTTCCAAATGTGTCCAGCCTCATGCATCTAGCTTGTAAGGATTAATGTGCAATTAATCCAATAATAGCATGTGTGAGTCGCCTTGCTCTCTATTCCAATTTCAACTGAGCTTGTCATTTTGAATTGCTAACAAAAACTCTGAGGTTTATAAATTATAAATTATGGATTATAAAATAAATTCAAACACTGCTGCTCCACTTGAATAGAGTAAATAAAAAGGCTTTTATGGGAAGCTCAGTGCATTGCCAGGTTGGAGGCACAGGCTTTAGTAAGCAGATTTACTGTTTCAAAAACAAGTTGCCCTGAGTCCAAACACAATTATCGAGGAACAAGTTCAAATTTGCATACAGCAAAAACAGACGCCTCTCCAAACACAGCTGTCACTTTTGCTGTTTATTATTGCTGTATTTTAGCACCATCTGCTTTTAAGATTGACTTATGTTATGCAGCCTTGTCAACCCTTCTATTAGGGATAGCAATAGTACCACCTTCAGTGGTGGTAGACCACCAGTGAAAGTCTGCTACATTTCCATCAGGGGCTTCTGGACACCTGGAACAATGTCTATTACCCGAGCCCATTAGAAGGGATGAGTGAGGCATAAAGCCTGCCAATTTCAGAACATTATTGTAGTGTTTTAGAGATCTCTGTGAAAATCGGGGCTGAACAATAACCCAATAACCCTCAGTAAGTGCAGCATGTGTTACAGTATCAGTGTTTTATTCAAGCCTGGAAGTGTTTGGAAATGAAGAAACAAGCAAAAGGAGGTTTATGATGGGACAGGACAGTTCAACAGGGACTGAAAGTCAAGATCTGGATGGCCTACGTTGGATACTACAGTAATTTTAAAGAAAAAATGTTGTAACTAATTTATGTTTATAACTTGCAGTTCTTTATAACGGCTCTGATCACGTTGGAAAATGGAGGTTGATGTGTTTGTTTTTCAGATCAGCTAAAACGTTAATGAGTCCTGGCAGCAGCAAAGAAGATATAGATGACATTATTGATGAAATCTGCAACGACAGCTTTGCCAAAACGCCTCCGGTGAGTGTGAGTCTGGAGAAGTGCAGAAGTTCAGCAATGGAAAGAAAAGCACCACTAACTAAAACCGGTTTAAACCAAAATTGAATTAAAATAAGCTGTAGGATAAAGTTGGAGAATAAAACAGGAAGGAAAGCACAGCACTTCTATGGTGAAGAACAGGAGAGATATAAAGAGATGTTCTTATGCAGGCAGTAACAGGCAATTAAAGGAAATGCTAAGTCAGGATAGAGCGTAGTGGCAAATGTCAGAGCTATCTAAGTAAGCACTGTTTTGAAGTAAAGGATGCAGTTTTGTCTTTTTATTTTTCCTGGCATAAGCACTTAGAACTATAGAATAACAAAAATAACATCAGTTGATGTTGGGAAGACCTTGGTGAATTGTCTCATTCAGTCCTTCTGCTTAAAGCAGGGTCAACTCAGGCAAGTTGCTCAGTTAGGTTTTGAAAGTTTAATTAGATTTTCATGAGTGGAGACTCCACAAGCTCTCTAGTTAACCTGTTCCAGCATTAGCTCATCCTCACAAGAAGCTTTTTCTTATGTTTAAGTAAAATTCCCTGTGTTTCAATTTGTGTCCATTGCCCCTCCTCTTGTCAGTGGGCATCACAGAGAATAGTCTGAATACGTCTTCTGTACTTCTCCCCAGAATACATTTTTATACATTGATGATATTGTCCTGACCTTTGTCTTCTATAGGCTAAACAATCCCAGGTCTCTTGGCCTCTATCTGTATGTCAGGTGGTATAAAGATCTTAATCATCTTCATGGTCCTTTGCTGGACCCATTCCACTGCATCCACATCTCTTGTGTATTGTGCACAGCACTCCAAGAGTCATGTCCAGGCGGCCACATCTGGAGTACTTTGGCTGGTTCTGGGCTCCCCACTGCAAGAGAGAGATGGAGCAACTGGAGACACAAGTAAAATGCCATGGAGATTATTGAGAGACTGGAGTTTTTTTTTTGGAGAGGCTGAGAGAGCTGGAACTGTTCAGCCCAGGGAAGAGAGGGCTTGGGGCGGTCTTACCAATATGTAAATACTTGATGGGGGTAGTAAACAAGGAGCCAGACTCTCCTCTGTAGTGACCACTGACAGGAAAAGAGGCAATAGGCACTAATTAAAATATATTAAATTCCACTTGAACATAAGAAAATACATTTTTACTGTGAGGATGGTCAAACACTGGCACAGGTTGCCCTGAGTGTTTGTGGAGACTGTCTGGTGTGATTTTCAAAACCCAGCTGGGCACAGTCCTGGACAGGCAGCTGATGCAGACGCTGCTTTCAGCTGGGGGGTTGGCCTAGATGATCTCAAGTCCTCTTGAACCTAAATGATTCTGTGATTCTGTCTCACTGGTGCTGAGCATCAAGGAAGGATCACCTCCCTCGGCCTGCTGGCAACATTCTTCTTCATAACACAGTCCAGGATGCTGTTGGCCTTTGTTGTTTCAAAGGCACACTACTGGTTCACGGTCAACTTGGCATCAACCAAGATTCCCAGGGCCTTTTCTGCAAAGCTACTTTCCAGCTGGCCAGCCCTCAGTATAACATACTAGGGCATGAGGGTTATTTCTTCCCAGGTGCAGGAGTTTGTGTTTTCCCTCATTGAGTTTAAAGATATTCCTCTCAGCCCATTTCTGCAATCTGTTGAGGTCCCTCTGAATGGCAGGCAATCACCAGCCATCCCAAACACTCCTCCCAGTTCTGTGTCATCTGCAAATGACTTCTGTTTTTTGGCAGCAGGAGATGGAGATGAAGCTGCCAATTTACAGTCAAGACAGTCTGAAAAAGAGTGATAGAAGGCATTGAAAATTGATTTTCATTTAGATATCAACAGCAGAAAGTTCTGTGATTTATACTTCCTATGTATACAACTCCCTGTGCAGATTCTCTTTATTTTTGTGAGTAACGTGTTTTGTTTTCATTTTGTTTGGCCCTGTTCCTTACAGGATGACTTAATATGAGCCAACAAAAAATGCTTGTATACCACAATAAGTTTCTCTTAGTGAGAGCAAATTACACCTGTCAGTAAATGTGTATAATTTTATCACTTTATATCCTATCAAATTTAGGATCTATAATTCCAGCATTCTAAATTGTGATAACCTGTCTTATGTGCAGCAAATAAACTTCTCAAAAACACTGTTCTGATAATGTAAGACCTGATATGTTTTCAATAAAACCTCAGAAACACCAAGGGAGAAGATTCCTAAATTAAATCTGTTTTTAAAGGCAAAAGTACTAGAAAAGAGGGTGTGAAGTCAAAGTGATTATGTCGTGTTCCTTCAAGCAGAGATGGGAATTCATTATAGGGGAGAAGCCTTGTTAACAATCCATCTGTAACTTCAGCAGATTTTGTCTAAAAGAGCCATACAAATTCTTAGTTGCCAACTTCTGTTACAGAGATTTTCTGGCTCTTGCTTTAAGTAAAACAGAATATTGATGTACAGCTGAAATGCTGCCTTTTACTCTTTGTTTGCTTTTTAAGCAGAAATTGAAGTCTAATTCTGCAAGACTCACACCTGAAAATAGTGGTGCTGCTGTACAGACTCATAGGAGAAGGTAAGTGAGAAATGTTCAGCTAGCTGAACGCAGCTTGATTATAGCTTGTTTTCAGCCTGGTAGTATCACTGATGTTTAATTTGTATTGACATTAACTAAGAAATAAACTGAGTACTTAGAGAAGCTTTCATTAAAAACAAAGATAAAAGTTAATTTTAGAGCATTACTAATGTGTTTTCATGTAGTCAAAAGTATTTACAATTTAGGTAATTATTGAACAACAGCTTCCTATCAAAACCTGCAATATGTAATCACGTGTATTTGGCATAGAGAGTGGTTTTCAATGAGTTTTTCTTTGAACACCTTAGGAATGGAACATTTTAAATTCAATCGTTTGTAAGCATTTGGATGTTTTGCTTGTATTCAATAGATATTATCTTAGAAACAATCTTAGAAACACTATGTATTTAAAACACTAGAGGAAATTTGCTGAAAAGGCAATGCTTGAAGTAGTGTAACATAACTGTGAAGGAAGCTATATTACTTTCTCCAGCACGTTTTGCTATAATTAATTTTTTTATGAAATCCATATAGGTGCTGTCCAGTGTACCTAGGTGGAAGCTCTTCACCGAATGGTATAGGAACAAATATTTCAAAAAGGTAAACAAAAAGTTCTACTTGCTTTATCATTATTTTTAATCACAGCTGTGTTTCTGTGGTGCTACAGAGTTCTGCATTTGAACTATACAGAACAACCCTATCTATATTCATTTGAACATATGACTGTCTGTAACTACAGTTTGAGTCAGTTCATCCCTTCCAGTCCTCTGCTCTTGATCACGAAATCTTTAGTTCATCTGAGGAGTTGAAAAATGTATGCATATGAGACAGGAGACTCCAAAAAATCTAAATCGTGTAGTTAAGGAAATTTCTGCTGTATTGTATTTTTTCTGCTTCTCATCGGCAGTATGACACTTAAATCGTTAGGCTGGTTTAAATCATCCCAGAGCCTGAACTGAAGACAGGCAGCCCAGAGCCTCAACCGAAGACAGGCAGAGTGCTTTGTAACTGCAGGAAAGGTACTTGAACTGTAGGGAAGGTAATTTAAATATGTGTGTCCAGTATCCAACAGAACATCACTGGGATTTTTTGTACAAAGTAATTATGCACTTGATGCATATGTGGATGGTGGTCAGGTACCATACCAGTGAGGAGGGTGAAGAAGAATATATCTGGAGAGTATCAGTTTATTTGATATATTCAGTGAAGTTAGCAGCCTGTAAAAATGACTACACGATCATATAGTTTGAACATGTACATAATGAATGGGCCAGATATATGAAAAATTAAGATTACAGGTTAACCTTGCTTCTAGTATTTCTGAGTGTGTCTGGTTTTAAAACAGTAATGATCTCTGTAGCTTCTCTGATTATAATAAGCTCTTGGAGATTTCTGCTCTTTTGTTTTTGACCAGAACATGTGATCAGCTACGTTGTACTGCTTGCGACTTCCGCGTGTCACTCTTCAATGATTACATCTGGGATCAGTCCTGTGATTATCTTTTTTTCAGGTATGTTTCAGGTGGGTTTAGTATTAGTATTGTGTTGCTGTGCATCAGGGCTAGATGGGAACAGGAAAGGTGAAAAGTCCTTAGCAGCCCTGTGTTAACTAATAAGGAATTGTTTGGTAATCAGTTAGGAAAGTCTGCAGGGAAAAATGCAACATCTTCCACAATCTGTTTTCATGCCTTTCCATTTATTCCCTCTCACTGTCCCTCTCAGTTTTTAAAAATAATTTAGGTTTGATAGATCAAGAGGCAACTTTACTGCTGATAGAAGAAAATAGTCTGTGTGATGTGTTAACCTGTGGTGTGCAATTGCAGGATGACAAAAAAAATCAATAAAGTACCAGCATGTACTTCTCACCATATTCTCACACATACACAAACTACAATTGGTTTAAGTCAGCTTTTCTTTTACCAGTATCAAGCATTATGCTGTCAAGTTCAGGAAAAGTCAGATAGTTTGGTTTCTTAACAGGTTTCTTTTTGAAACAGATGGAGAGGTGGGATTTTTGTTTTCTTCTTGTATTGCGAAGTCTCTAATCATTTCAGTTTTTTGGGAAGACTTACAATTAAGGGGTTCTTCTGTCCAGTTTCTCTAAAACTACCTCATGCCAGGACTCAGTGACGTGTAGCATACCAGGCCTGCTCCAAATACAGACATCAAGTTTAAATTCTGCTTATTTTGGTGAATTCTCTTTATGTGCCTGTTCACACATGAAGGTAGTGGAGGTGTTCAGAGTATGTTCTTGGCCACCAGGGGGTGTAACATCTGGAACAGAACATTAATGGATAAATTATCTCATTTTCCATTATTTTTCTTATACTACATTTTAGGTTTTTCCCATATTTTCCCTCCAGTTTCAAAAACTTGTGTTTCTCAATGAATTAAAATCTTTTTTTTTCTCAGTATTTAAAAGAATAAAATAAGTAAAACAAATGAAAAAATACATAGTATTTTTACTCCTGAGATGAGTTTGGTAGCTAAAAAGGTTAAATAAAAATATAATTATTCTGTTTACTTAAAGGCTAAATTTCCCTGGTTCTGAGAGGTTGAATTAATAAACAATATAGTGACACAATGCAAGTGGTGGATGCTTGCGCAGGAATAATTTTTGGTTTGATGTACAGCCTTCTCTTCTATGGCCATTTCAGTCACTTTGATGACCATCTTGAGAAACAGCTACTGATAACATTTTTAACTCTGTAATTATACCCCTTCTATATAGGGAGTTTTACAGTAAGCTTGATAAGACTGATACATTTTTTGATAATTTCGTGGTAAGACATTTGACTCTACATCGTTTTCTTCCAAACTCTTTCTTCGGAGGCTGAAGGAGCATCTCTGAACCAAATAGAGGACATTGCTTACAAAAAGATTACAGTTCAGCTGATCTGAGAATACAGAAACTGCACACTGAGTTCTGCTCTCAAGAAAGGATTGTGTTCAAAACAGAATTTAAGCGTATCTCTAAATTAATTCATGACAGTGGTACTCAGAAATGTTCTTAAGAGCTTTTCTAAATTAAAATGGCCTCGTGTCTTTTTTCTTTAAAAAAAAAAATGTGGTTCTAAACTGAACTCGTTTGATTGACAGGAATAACATGCCTGAGCTCAGTAAGCTAAGAGCGAAGATGATAAAGAAGAAAGGATCACGAGCATATGCTTGTCAGTGCAGCTGGAGATCCATTGATGAATTAACTGACCTCCAAACAGACCAGCAGCTTCGGTGGGTTTGTGGTAAACATGCAGAATGAAGTCTTCTTGTGTGTGGAACCTAATTCTATATGGAAACAGGTCACAGGCACCGTTTGTTTCCTACAGTTTTCTGACAACAGATGGAAACCTGAATGTTTGTATCTAGAAATAGATGGCAACACCCAGAGTTCAATCCAAAAGCATTTTTCCACTTTGTCTTTCAAGCAATATGAGGAGTTGAATTAATAGAAGAAGCAACCAATTTGGAGGCTTTCTGGAGACTAAATGAGGTTAAAGCTCACATTCAACAGTGTTAAAGGAAGGAAGAGGAAATCAACAGATTAAGGCACAGGGCAAAGAGTGTGTTCCTGTTATCTGGAAGAGAGCCTTATTTCTCCTGTCTGCAAAATGTTGGACTCAAAGAAAAGAGTGGGCCAAGATCCAGCCATTTCACACAAGCACATGAATTTCTACACAGAAATTAATACTGCTCTGCTTTTCTCATAGCTGTTAATGAACAAATAGTTGTAGATCTCTTTAAAAGTATGCTGCAAGGTCAGCTCTCATCTCAAAGGTTTCAGCACACCCCAAAACTTTATTTTAGCCAACAGCAGCCAAAAACTGCAGGTGTTGGAAATTTCCTTCCAGTTTGTACTGCTTTCTTCAAAGCACTTTCTGCTGACTCCAGACTTTTACTACAGTGAATTTCTTGGACTTCCCTTCAGCCTTCACTGCAAGAGATGAACAGGTTATTGTGCAATTATTAAATATTTTGTAATTTTAAAGATATTCTGAAGAGAGTATGACACCTATCAATATTTTCAAGGGAAAAAGGTTCAGGCTTTGAAGAGTAAGAAAAAAATAAATCCCGACTGAATTTCAAAAAAATTTTTTTTTAAGTTTCATTTAGCTTTCACTTCAGCTTCACTTCAAAATATTACATATTCAGAAAGTGTAACTGTCCTGTTGCGACATACTCCCTTCCCCCAGTAACTTCATAAAATTATTTCCAATATGTTGGTACTTGGTGAATTATCTTGATTACAATTAATATTATGTAGCTTAGGAGCTTGTTCTTTTCACTATGTGTAAATAACACAGGAAATGGATTTGGGTTTGGGGAGAGCAGAAAGAAGGTAAGGATTACTAGTCCTGGCAATCATTACATTGAAAAGTGTCCCAAAATGGGAAGTGTGCTTGTGTTTTTGCTATGCGGTATATGAAACTGTACCAATAAATTCAAAATTACTTCCTTTGTGCAAATTGTAGGTATACAGTTCATTTCAGTTTTTGTGAAGTTTTGCTCATGGCCCTAATCCATTCATGATCAATCTGTCCTTTTTCTGGGCTTTTACAAAACAACTGCATGGTCTTTCCTACAGAAGTCATCTCGAATCTGTAGCCTTGTCTGTACCCCTCTGAAAGAGCAGATCCTGGTGGTGACCAGAGGCATAATTTTCTCTGCGTCCTGCTCACCTTCCACTTTCGTGAGTGCTTTTTAGAGCCTGCGGAGGACCAGCAGCGTGCCTGGGAGGCCTAGCAGTGCTTATGTACACAGTGCTTTGGTGCTCTAGAGTGCATGTTCCAGTGCCACACGTGGCCTTGCTAATAGGCTGAGGTGAGTTGAGTTGGGAGAGGTACTTCAGCCTCGCTTGGCATAATAGAATACACATATTTGGGGGTCACGTATCCTTTTCAATGCAATCGCTGTTTCAGACAGCAATTTCAACTGCTATAAATCTAAAAGCACAGGTCCAGGAGACAGACAGACCAGAGACCATTTAGTTAATGTCCAATCTGCTATTGCAAGAGGTCAGCTGAGCTTTCTCTCCTTTCTGATGAGATAGTCCCAATGTTAGAAGTGTTCCTGAGTTTTCTTCAGGTGTGTCTGAGTGATTTCTGTTACTGGAGAACACCAGTGTTCACGGTAAGAGAAGAACCCAGCAGTAGTACTTAATTTACTAGCAAGCTCTAAGAAGAAACCCCATTCTTCTTCCTGAAGAAATTCTTTCCAAAAGTGCTAAGTTGCCTTGGCTCATCTGTCCAAAGCCATTTGAGGCTGATGACCAAGTAGCCCCATGGGATGCTGTTTTGGCCTGGATTTCCACTGGAAGTTGTCCCATAATGTGGGGAACAAGTTAGGCTTGCAACTTGTGAGCAGGAATCAGAGGAAGTCCTAACAGACATCTGAGTTCATGAGACCCAGTCTCATGTGACTTGGAAAAGAAGCATTTCTCCTCTAGCCTGTTTTAAACAAACAGAAATAGTCACCCCCTCTGGAACAGTCTGCACTACCAAGTGTGTGGAGCAAACCAGGCAGAAACAAAGCTCAAGGCATCCTTCTTAGTGATTTTTATGGCAAGAAGATGGCCTGCAGCACTTGAAAAAGGGAGGCTAGGAAGGAACTGAGACAAAAGGACTGAGAGTGTAAGAGAAGTGAACACAATTAGCACAAATATCAACTGATACCATTAGTCAGTACCACTCCTGGGTCATCTCATCCCCCATTCTTCTGTTAGCCTAGAGAGCTGCAGAAACATGGTGCTCTGTCGGGAGAAGATTGTTATCAATCAATCACATCACTAACACCATTAAGACCACTCCAAGCCCTGAAAATGTTAGAATATAGTCTTTATTGGTAAACGTATATGGGAACCTGAGCATTCTCTAAAATCATCTTGTGTATTCAAGTGTACTTGGTTCTGGCCTTGATCAGAGTGGTGGGATTTGACAACACTTTGTCCAGGTGAAGTTTTAAATGTGCAGAAATGGTGCTTATTGTATTGTTTTCCATTACAGAATTCAGCGTATTCCAAGATCTGAGAATAGTTAGTGTGTCATTAAATGTAATTATTTTGTTGGAAAAAAGAGTGTCTTTCAGTATTTGATTTCCCTACCTTTGCTTTCTTCGGTGTTGGCTGTTAAAAACCACTCCAAAGCCTTCAAATGAAAATATTGTAAAGAAATGTAAAATCGGAGCTTGCATGTTTATTTGATGGCATTATATGATTGCAAAAAGGTTCTCAAGATGTAGCCCAGACCTTACATGATACTTCCGTGTCAGTTATCTGAGTTAGCAGGGATTATATAAAGAATTCTGTTGAAGAATGCCATTCAGCTGTTGTCAAATGGAAGTACCGGGGAACAGTTTTGCCAAGTATAAATGTGACCATTGTTTTCCTCCAGTTTTGCTTTGGAAGAAATAATACCATTTCTGTTTGTGAAGCGGGCAAGGTGAAAACTTGAGACTTTCATTGGGCTTGGGTGGTATGCTTGGAAAATTTCTAGGCTGCAGCTTTAGTCTGTAGCAGATCCCTCAACAAAACAGAAGCAATGAAGCATGACAAAAGGAGAATTCACACAAAAGCTTGCACTTGGAAATGTAGCCAGTGGTTTAATGTCATACCAACTTTTCCAAATCAGTGTTCCTGCAGTATTGCTGGACAGGAATCAAATTCTGATGTACCTAATACATCTTTATAGCTTTCCTTTATGAGATTTTAATGTGCTGTTCCATCTCACTTGTTCTATGTGCGGACATAGGTGTATGTTATGTAGGGTGTCCAACCCAGACTCTGAATATAGCTCAGAAGAGTGGTTATTAAGGATACTAGCCTGCCATAAAATTTAACTTCCAGAAGTGTAATAGCATTACATATGGCAAACTCTGCTTTGTATAAAATTGATTTTTTTTTTTTAATTAGCCATTTCATTTTTGTACTGAAGGTATTCTGTAAATGCCAGGCACTAGATGCTTCCATGTGTAAGAAGACTGCTCACTTCTCTTGTATCCTGCCGTGAGTCTTTGGGTCAGGTCATGTCACCAGCACATGTGGGAGTCACACAGCAGGCTATGTTGGGAGCTGCCTAGGCAAATTCTTCTTCCTGACAGGCATTTTTTGCACAGGGCCCGACCAATTTTGCCTGTTGTGTGACACCCAATAAGCACAGATGGGCTGACCTATGTATGATGGAAATAAAGGAGTGTCAGGTGCTGCTCATTTGTGAGAGCCACATAGTATGCCTGGGACTGGTCGTGTGTGCATTATGTATTTTTCAAATGTAGACACATCAATAAAATGCAAAATTGGAACAAATCTGAGTTGTGTTTCATATAAACTGTGACTCTAGTATGTTGTTCCTAGCCAAGAAACGATTTATGAAAATGCTGCAGGACCCTGTTTTCTCTGTTGGAAGGGTTATGAAATCCCCCTACCAAAAAAAATAAAAAATAAAATTAAAAAAAAAAAATGTCCAAATCATAAGAAACAAGTAAGTACATGGTTGTTTTCCTCACATCCGTGGGGATGTAGCAAAGAAACAAGTAAGTACATGGTTGTTTTCCTCACATCAGTGGGGATGTAGCAAATACCTAAGAAGTAAATGAGCTTTATCATTCTTTACCAGATAGCATGTGGACAGCACATTAAATTAGAGTTCATAAAACTGAATGCACTTACCACATTTCTTGGACATTTATCTAGGATAAAAGGCAGAGCCGATTGCTGTGGGAGGTGGCACACAGCTAAAGCTGCGGACTGGGATGCTGGCACCTTTGTGAATCAGTCAAGGCAGGTTACCACTAGTTTCATGCTGGTCCCTTAAAATTGCAGTGTCAGTCCAGGAATCACAGCATTTGCAGTCCTCTGGATATTGCTGTAGAAAACTTTCCTTAGTACCAGCAAGAAGTTGCTCTAGATACAGCAGTTAGAATAAATCTTGTTTCTCCAGCACAAAGAAACGCTGAATGGCACACAGCAGAGTAATAGACATAAATATCTCCTGCAAGCCACTTTTAGTTTGGACTGTAGGTGTTGGTGCTATTCAGGCAATAATTGCTTCACAGACTGAGTGGGCAATGTGGACGTGGTAAGAGCACAGAAAACACTGGCTCACGAGTACTCCTGACTTACCTTACGGCTTGCAATGTCAGTGTGTGGTCAGAAGGCAGCTCCTACGCATGTTGAATTCACATTAATTCACTAATTCTGCTGTTAGACGTGCTTTAAAAGATGTTTTTGGGGGTAAAATGTGATTATACAATCTAGTCTGTAGAGGGCAGAGCAACACCGCTGAGCGCTACAGGTTGTGATTTTTTTCCATGAATAATGAAGGTTTACGTTCAATTGATCTAGGCTTTTTGAACTTGTCTCATATTTGGTGTAATTATAAATGGGACAGCTAGATCTGTGGCAACTCCACTTGATTTTTGTGTGATTTCATCCAAATTACTCAAGTGGTCCTTAACTAATAAGGAGTCAGTTAATTTTTTTAGCCCTTAGCTAAGGAAGCATATTAAAGAATGTGTGTGTGTGTGTGTGTGTGTGTGTGTATCTATACACATATGTATGTTTGTTTATCTTCTAGCAACCTCAGTGGATGAACTAAATCATCTTCATAGAATCTTAGAACCACAGAATGGGTTGGGTTGGAAGGGACCTTAAAGCCCACCCAGTTCCACCCCCTGCCATGGGCAGGGACACCTCCCACCAGCCCAGGCTGCCCAAAGCCCCATCCAGCCTGGCCTTGAGCACCTCCAGGGATGGGGCACCCACAGCTTCTCTGGGCAGCCTGTGCCAGGGCCTCACCACCCTCACAGTAAAGAATTTCCTCCTAACATCTAATCTAAACCTCCCCTCTTTTAGTTTAAATCCATTCCCCCTCATCCTATCACTCCACTCCCTGACGAAGAGTCCCTCCCCAGCTCCCCAGCGCTCCAGGTGGGCTCTCACAAGAGCAGAGCAGAGGGGGACAATCACCTCCCTCAACCTGCTGGCCATGCTGCTTTTGATGCAGCCCAGGACACAGTTGGCTTTCTGGGCTGCAAGTGCACATTGCCAGCTCATGTCAAGCTTCTCATCAACCAACACCCCCAGGTCCTTCTCCTCAGGGGCTGCTCTCAACCCATTCTCTGCCCAGCCTGTATTTGTACTTGGGATTGTCCCAGCCCAGGAGCAGGACCTTGGTCTTGGCCTTGCTGAACCTCACAAGGCTCACACGGGCCCACCTCTCAGGCCTGCCCAGGTCCCTCTGGATGGCAGCCCTTCCCTCCAGTGTGTCAAGGATGCACCACTCAGCTTGGTGTCATTGGCAAACTTGCTGAGGGTGCAGCAATCTCACTGTCCATGTTACCAACACACGTTAGATAGTGCCGGTCGCAGTACCAACCCCTGAAGAACACCACTCCTTACTGATCTCCACCTGGACACTGAGCCATCGACCACAGCTCTGAGTGTGACCATTCACACAATTCCTTATCTACTGAGTGGTCCATCCATCACATCCATGTCTCTCCAACGTAGAGACAATTTTATTATGGGGGACAGGATCAAGTGCCTTGCACATATCCAGGTAGATGATGTCAGTTGCTCTTCCCCTACCCACCAATGCTATAACCCCACTGTAGAAGGCCACCAGGTTTGTCAGGCATGATCTGCCCTTAGTGAAGCCATGATGGCTGTCACCAATCACCTCTTTATTTTCCATGTGCCATCAGATGGTTTCCAGCAGGATCTGCTCCGTGACCTTACCAGGCACAGAGGTGAGACTGACTGGCCTACAGGCTGGGTCTTCCCTGGGTCTTCCTTTTTTTCCCCTTTTAAATACGAGGGTTATGTTTCCCTTCTTCAAGTCCAAGGGGACTTCACTGGACTACCACAACTTCTCAAATATAATGGAGGACCTCCAGGATTTACCTTTCATTCAGACCACATTAATTTTCCCTGAAAATGTTGTTAGGTAATTTTGGTAAGCAGAGCTTGTGTAATTTAGAATCTCTTAACCTCCAATACAAAATTTATATAGCACATTGCCCAAGATGTGAAAAGATGGCAGGTCTTATGAAGAAAATAGTAAAAGGCCTAGATTCAGAAATGCCAAAAGGTTGTTTTTGTCTGTGTAGAAAACAATGTGGAACATGGAAGATGCTACACAGCATCTGACTAATGGCAGCGAGAATCTTCCAAACACCTGCATCTTGCAGTTCATCAGCCATTAGCCATGGATAATGTTTTGGTGAAGAGTGAGTTTTAAAAGGTTGTGTCAGCTTGAACTCTCGTCAGGTTCTTTGGTAGGTCTGTAGATGGAAGTAAATATGATCTCCATTAGCCTGTGAAGTTAGGACTATTTCTGTAGTTACAAAGTCAGCGTCGGTGTCTGAAGCGTTGAGGTGCCTTTAACTAGAGCACGAATATATATAAAACATTAAATTAGAACTTGCTTATTTTGCTGGTAGAGAGTATTATCTAAATTTAGCCTAGTTACACCATAGGTGAGTGATCTCTCTCACATTTTTTTACTTCCTTCCTTCCTTCTTATAGGAGAAAGAGTTGAACGAGAAGTTTTAGTAGGCAATGCAGTAACAAGTAAGGCTGAGTGGCATACTGTGAAAAGCTGCATGTAGAAAAGTTTTGTGGAGACATTTTTTCAGGCAAGAAAAAAGTATTGTTTTGTGGGTGGGGTATTTTTTGATTTGTTAGTTTTTGTTGGTTTGTTTAGTTCTAAACTAAAGCAGACACACCTAAATAGAAGAGATAAAAATGGTGTGCTGCAGGAGGAAGTTCAAATGACTGCAAAACGTTTGCCAACAGGAAGGACAAAACCTCATATGGGAGGTGTCCCCTCCTGGAGACTTGTGGGATGACTTACCCGCAGTCCCAGGGGTCTGGCCCAGAAGACAGGGGTGAATCCACCGCCATCCGCTGCCCTCAATCACTTCCACACTGAGACTTGAGCTGCACAGTGAAGCAATGTGCAGAGGAGAGGAACTACATCCTCAGAGAAAATCAGTTTGCACAAGGATGCTGTGCTACAAAGACAAGTGAGCTGAACACAACTCGCTTTAGTTGGGGGGTTTCCTCTAAAAATTGAGAGATGGGCTTCCTGCAGTTTAGAGCTGTTTCCCAGTGGTAAGTTTTAGGTATGACTACATTCATTCAGGGCTGCTAAAATCCTGTTAGCCAGTGGTTTATAACTGTTATTCAAATATAAGCAAATGAGCTTGAAGTTTTTCATGAGAGTTTAGTGAAACTGAAACCCTTATAACCTTGGAGCTTGCACTAAAGAACTGGGAGGCAGAGAAGAGGAAGACATTTTCATATTGGTCAAACAAGTGCATAATATTCTTGCCCCAAGTACCCTACATATATCTACTTTAAAATGTGGTTGTCTACAGAGAGGGAAAAAATGCTAACTAGGTGGTAGGATAGTCATAAAGTGTCTACTGAATTTTTCAATTTCTATTTAAAGGCAAGCAATGTGGCCTTACTATAACATAATTAAATGTACATAGTAGTAATTAAATTCAGTCTTTCAGCTAAGGCAGAGAAGCTTTGGGATAGTCAGCACTCTGACTGCTGGGAGGACTCTCTCCTGACTGTGCTGATGTAAACAGCGTTCACAGGAAGGGGGAAGCAGCTAGCCCAGACAGGAAGATTGAATTTAGTATCAAACTCCTTATCTTGGCAGAGCAGGCTGCTCAGGATGCCGGTAAGAATAAACATGTAGATAGCTTCAGCAGAGCAAACTGATGTGAGCGCTGCCTGTGATAGCTGCTTGCCCCTTCCTGGGAAGACCTTCACATCAATGTAATCAGGGTATGATCTTGCACATGCAGAAGGATTTAGGAAGAGATTATATCCGGAGGCTGGTTATCCAAAATAATGCTTACCAATGGTGTATTACTGTCTCCTGGAAGCGACATGTTACTCTCACTTGCAGGAAGAGATTGACTTGGACACTGAAGTAGGAGGGCGTGTGTCTTAAAAATAAAAGCTTCTTCATAGTAAGAGTCATTATTAGTCTTATTACCCATAACGAAATATGAGCCTTTCCTGAATCCGAATTCTATTCCACACTGCAATATCTGGTTTAATTTTTAGATGAGGGGTTTTGTAACAGAGCTGGAACAGGCCAGTTCCAACACTTTGGGGGTAAAAGCTGTTGCAGCATTGGTTTACATGCTTTGAATCAGTGAAACATCTGGTTTACAAATGTGAGATATAAATATTTTTGTGGTGTAATCAGTTACACATTAACATATGATGGGTGTTTCTTTCTGATTTCTGCGTATATCTTGGGAAATTCGTCTGCTCTGAGCCTACAGCACAGCAAGGCACCCTTCAGTCAATACATGTTCTTTGGTGGCTGAAATGAAGAGTTAACAGATAATTGTATCATTCATTTTTCTATGAATTATGGCTTTTATTCCTCCCTTCTTCCCCAAAGTATACTGCAAAGTCATCTCAGATTTTCTCAAAACTTTATTCAAGCTAAAATTGAGAACTGGAACTACTTTAAAGCAGTCTTTCAGTTGCATCTTCCTACATATGTCTGAAACACCTTTTTTCACTTTTTTTTTTTTTTTTTTTTTTTCCATGCGAGATATATATTTAGTTCAATTCCAGTAAGGAAGGCTGGAAACAATTAAACTATGAAAAATGAGAGTGGTATAAAAGAATCTAACAATGTTTCTGAAGAGCAATAAAACATATCTGCCCTGGGTAATTGCGAAGAGAACATTCTGGAACTGAACTGCCGAGACAATTCAAGCCAAGAAGATACAGGGGTCCATCTGTTCAGCAAACTGGGGGTGGGTGCAGCACATCCCCTGCCTGGCAAGCCCGGGAGGATTCGCTGACACAGCTGGCAGCAGTCGGAGCGCCCGCGGTACCCAGCCAGGTGCTGCACGCAAGGGCTGCTGGTGTAAGCGAAAATCCTCAATCGCTCTGTTTGTGCAAAAGATTGCCTTTCCCCCTGCGATTGGAAATCGCTCCCAAAGCCTGGGGAGTATTACTTCTTTATAAAGGATATGTTTGTAAAGTGGATAATTTCCAGATGTCAAACGGTTTCTCAGACCTTACAAAAACAATTTGCTACCGAGGGTTCCCAGCCAGCTCCAGGCATTTGGTTACCCAGGGTATTTTCAGGATCCATCATAAGACAAATGACACCTTTAAATAGGGGAAAAACAAACAGCCTAATAGCACGGGACAGCAGGAGCACCTCATCAGGCCTGCCCCAGCACATTCTCACTTCATTGTCCGATACCTGACAGGCCATAAAAGAACCCAGCAGCTACTTTCCTTTTCTGTCAGATGCTGAGAGTTACACACATTTCCTGTTCTACTATTTTAGGGACCAAGGCCTGAAAATGGGGGTTCATTAGCTTGTCTGAAATGACACATTTTCCTATCTTCCTACCGCCGTGATCAAATGAGCTGCACAAAAGCGGCCCTGGAAGGCATTGCGGAGGGCAGGCCACACACTGTGCTGGGACCAGTGCAGGTGGCATGGTTGCCACCAGAGCTCTCCCTCCAGTCTGAGGGGCTGCTGGACATGTCTGTGGCCAACGAAGGCAGCAAGGGTTTCTGTGCCCAGGAGGAGCTGGAGGAACATCCCTCTCTCCCTGCCACCTGGAGGCTGGGGCTGTATCTACCCAAGAACAGACACTGCAAGAAGACGGGAGGACCTCCATAGGCTAACAGTGCTCCCAGTCCCTCTCTGTACTTATAAACAGTCTCCCCTTAACTGAGCACATTCACACTTAAACCAATTTAAAATAAAACATTGCTTCCCACACTTTCTTTTTCTTTCCTGTTTGCTGTTTTCTTTACAGACTTGAAGCTATGTGAAGCTACTTCCTTCCAAAAAAATAATCTTATCTTCGTCTGGGAAAAGCTCAGGGCATTCTTGCAATGCAAGCTTCAAGGCAGTAAATTTAGCTTCTCAGTGAATCTCAACAACTTAACTGTTGTTTTTTACAGCCATCCCACTCAGCCTCTGATGGAGAAGGAGCCTGCTGCTCTTGGAGTGCAGTCTTCTGCTGCGGGCCCTGATCGGCTTTGGGCCCCAGGAGGTCACAGACCACATCTGAGAGGCCCAGGAAGAGTAACTAAGCAAAGCAAGTCTGTTGTCAGCAGCCTTCAATCTGCTTTGCAGGAATCTGTACTGGGAAAAAAAAAAAAGAAAAAAAAAAGAAAAAAAAAAGAAAAAAAAAAAAAAAGAGTTTGCAGATTGAAAGCAAGGTCTGCAAGCAAGGCCACAAGCTTGGCAGCAACAGCTGCTGTGGCTTTCAAAATCCAGAGGCAATTTCTTACTGAAATGCAAAGTTGTTTGCAGGGAAATCTTTTCACTGTAATGTACTCTGACTCAGCACCAGTACGTAAATTATGGCTCATTAGCATACTCGTGTTACAAACATCCTCACTCGAGTCCCTGCCATTCGGCGAGGTGTAGATGAGCACTGAGCTCGCCCTGAGCATCCCTGCCTGCACTGCCCATCCCTCGAGAAGCTCTCGTGCATGGCACTCTGCCATCCTGCCAGCCACTGGCCTCACATTTCCTTTCATGCACCGTGACCTGGACCCAAATGCAAAGTAAAAGGAGCTTTTCTTTTTTTTTTTTAAAGGTTTAAGAATTCAGACAATTGAGTAGCCACTTGCATCGCTTGAAGTGCCTAAAAGAAAGACAATTTCTCTGTTAACTGCCAGCTCTTATAAAACCCTACAGATCATATTTGTGAGGAAAGCACAGAAAGATAAAGAAAATAAGAAGTATAATAAGCTACAGCCTTAAATAACTGAATAAAATGTGGCCCTGGCCCAGAGATTTTTACATCTTACAACACTGAGAAATTGTCCCCATTTGATTCATAAAATAAATCAATACAATGACACCAGGAATTTAATAGTTGCGACAGCAGCTGATGCTAAAATAAGGTCTGCAGGCTCTGAAACATCCCCGGGCAGCACAGTCTGAAGTGTGGTTATGCAATGCGGATAAGCACAGCATTTCTTTGGAGCATTAACCTGAATTAAGGGATGAAACGGCTGGGCAGGGATCAAGTGACCCCCCTGGTCACTGCGGAGGGCTCGGTAAGTGCTGGATGACGCTCAACAATGATGCTGATGCTCAATAACAGCAAGAAGAGCACTGAAACGTGGTAACTCCCCGAGGAGCACAGCAGTGCCTGCACAAGAGGTTTCTCTTGCAGCACCAAGCACTTTCCAAATGGGGGAAGCTTTAGGGGCCAATGCAAAACCAGTTTCTTGTCACTGTGCAGCTGCAACTGAAAATGGAAGTATCCCTGTGTATCATTATTAAGTGTATATTTTGGAACCAGGGGAAGAGTGAAAGTCAGAAGACTTGCCCACTAGATTAGGATTTTAAGGCTCCCAAGTGTTTGCTCACTGCTTACTTGCTTTAAACACCCCATGGGCTTCACTGGCTCCCTGTGATGCTGACATTGATACAGCTCAATGTTTTTGGTGATTTTCATGGTTATAACTTATGGAGGGGCTGAACAGGGCTGCAGACATGTACACCCTCCACCACCAGCATTGCTGATAGCTCCATGGGGGCTTCTGCTCTCAAAACCAGCTTCCCCTTGCAGCAGAATAAGTCATGAGATAAATGGTGTTAGCCTGTAATTGCACACCCATGGAATCTTCATTTGCCACTGATTAAAGGCAAAATAAAGACATGTGGCTGGTGCATTCCTCTAAACTAAGCCTGCAGCTGAGCTCTGGAACATCCTATAACTACATCCTATAACTAGGCAAGGTGTGCTGGCTCTAGGACAGCTTTCCACTAGGACCAGTTTGGTGTTTTGCAGCCTGCTAGTTACATCAAACCAGCTGGGGTGGTTTTGCATCATACCTTTAAGCTCTGTCTAAGGTTAGGAAGCCAGAAATTAGGGCAGTCTTCCAGACTTTGATACAATCCAAGGGAAACCAGTTTAAAAATGATACGTCAAGAGCTTATCTAACTGCAGAATTGCATTAGTTCAACACAAGCAATTAAATTAAATTAATCTTTCACAAAATGCTGTGCCCATACTCTCACTGGCATTTCAAGCAGGTTTGCTTCATAACTGCCTCTGAAATCGCTTGCTACAGTGACTTTTGGTGTGTGCTTCCTACACCTCCAGACAGGTCACAAGAAACAACCAAGGGATTCTGTCACCCTCCCAAAAATTATGTTGGGTCCCTCTTTCTAGTTACGAAATGTTACATGCCAGATACTCCCTAAGGCAAATTCTGGGGTAGTGACACACCACGGGAGGGAGGAAGGCTGACTGGGGGCTCGTCCCTTTTCATTTTTTTAAAACCACGTTTTCAAAATTACTGAAATATTGTGTACCTTGTTGGCTGCCAGGCTGGCAGAACCACTGCAAACAAAGCTGCTCTCCTTGAAGTGCCTAGCATTTAGAAGTGACTAAAGAGGCATTACAGGCATCTTCTGTGTACTTAAACATCCACTCATGTACTGCATACTCACCACTTTTCCAATGTTACAAAGCTTTTATTAGGAACTGTTTTTTGCAGAGGCAAGAAGGTAACATAAATGACGAAGCAGACTGGTGTTGTCTTTAGTTCCTTGTAAATTCTGGGAGTAAGGAGCACACCTATTTCTGCAGTTGTTTCACATCTGTCTAAAGTACGGTGAATTTAAAATGCAAGAGGATAACCTCTGGAGCTGCAAACATTGACATGCAGATGTTTCCTCTGGTCGATGAAAGCAGCTGAAGCTCACAAACGTGAGCTTCACAGGCTGTTGCCATCAGAGGAGAAGACAGCTAGGAGACTGCTTATTTGACACAGAGCTGAGGTTTTGACAGCTGTACTGTCACTGCCACCCCCATCTCGCTGGCAGGCACTTGCTGGGGGAAACAGTGGATGCTGTGGTGAGGAGAGGTGACAGTGAGGAGCATGGAGCACAAAGGGCTACGCACAAGCTCTCTCCATCCTGACAAAGAGAGTAAAAAAAAAAAAAAAAAAAAAAAAAAGATAAGTTAAAATGTTGCAGTTTAAAATTTGCAGGCATTTATTTTCCCTGCAGACAAATTAGAGAGGATTCATTTTGGCTTTGCCTCCTGTCCCAGAAGTGATGCTGTTCCTCTTGGCTCAGGGCTGCATCTCTCCTGCCTTCAGTCCCTGCCTCTGGACGGTGACTTCTCCGCGAGACCTGTAGCCCCGTGGCCTGCACAGGGAGGGCCTCACTAAAAATGACTGATGGCCTTGCTGAAGTGGGCAATTGCTGTCATTTGGACAGTCTGCAGAGAGCGAAAGAAAAGAAATGTCTTGTTGTTCCAGTTACACCCCACCACATGCTTGTTGAAGCCAGGAAAAGGCACTCCCTCACCCGTGATGGAGCAGGGCCTGGAGGGATGCACAGCCCACGGGATGCTCACCCCCCAGCCCAGGACACAGCCACTGTACAGGCTATGTGATTTGCAGGTGTGAGTGAATGCTGATTCCCCTGGAGAATACTCTGCTTGCAGAAGGCTCAGGCAGTGCAGGAATGAGAAAAGCCAGAAGTCCTAAGAAGCTGCATCTCATGGCTTTGGTGTTCCAAGCTGCATGAAGTACCCATCCCTAGTTCAAGCTAAAATGGGATGATCCAAACATATAAGGTGGGTATCCCATTAAAAGAGAAAATAAGAGCCAGAACCTGGACCTTTAAGCCCCATGTGTCCCTCTGCCAGCCCCAACACAACACAGCCAAGCACTGGGAGCAGCAGGTTGTACACTTGTCTAAGCCTGGTTTCACCCCCCCCACTTTCTTTCTTTTTTTTTTTTTTTTCCATGAAACACCTATTAGCAAGCAAGAGAAAACAACAATTCTTTTGTTTTTCTTCCCTGCTCAAGAAGACTTTCAAAAAGCAGTTTCTGTGGCTTCAGCCCAAAACCTGTCTGAGGCATCTTTCGACCGCAGCTCCTGAAACTGCAGGTGTGTGCCACCGGCGGCTGGCATGGCGGCGTTTGCTTGTGGGCACAGAGGGAAGGCGCGATGCTGTGCTCAGGCTCCTGTCTTCAGGTGAGTGAGGATGTGGCCAGCAAAAGGCCTTCCTCTGATCTTGCAGGAGAGAGATCTGAGTGTTACTCTGCAGAATACATGAGGCTTCGCACTGCTTATTTTGCACTGTGTACTTTATTGAACCACTGTACAGCTTGGTGTTGCCCTGTTTTGCTGCAGCTCTCAGGAGCTAATATCACTTGGAATAAGGGTAACGCTCCATTTGGAGAGGAGAAATTCTCAGATGTGCCTTTGACTGATGCCCAAACTGTGTTTGGACCAGAGAGACCCAAGCAAGAAAGCCTGGCCCAGCATCTCACATGCCTGGCTCGATGGCTGTGATATTTAAAATGAGGACAGCCTTCTTGCTGAGGGCACAAGATCTTCCCTGCAACCCAGCAGTGTCCCCCGCCTTCAGGTCTGGCTGAACATGAGCTCCAGCCAGCCCACGCGGTGCCAATTAGCGCTAATCAGTGCTTGCTCCCACATCCGTTCCTGCCTGCCCTCTTGCAACAGGTTGAAACAAATGAGTAATATTTAAATGGAGAGAGCTCTTGTGATTCCCAGTCATTTCCCTTGGAGCAAGCAGGTTAACCAGTACTAATCCACCAGGCTTCCTGTAATTCAGTGGGCCTAGCAGCTCGCCAATGCCTGTTTACGGCCGCTCTGCTCCTCCCTAAGGCAGAAGCCGCCGGTGGCTGATCCCCTCAGCCCAGGCCCTTGGCAGGAGCGAGGACACGGCCTGGGCAGGGCAGGCCAGCTGTGACTCAGCCCTAGGCACCCCAAGCAGGTTTTCTGGTTCATCCAGGAGGGAGCTGGTGGAGAAAACCCGCCCGACGCCGCACAGCCCCCGCAGATCCAATAGCGCCCGGCACCCGCGGGTGTTTTGGCAGGCCTGGCCCCAAACCCAAGCGCATGCCTCAGGAACTGGGTGACGGCAGGACCATGCTAACAGATATGTCCCTATCCCAAATCCTGGCAGGCAGCCATGCAAAACAGGCTGCAGGCACCCAGGGGGATGCTGCGAGGTTGGTGTTTGGCCAGGCACCAGCTCGGCCTCAAAAATCCCGTGCGACCGGTCGCCTGCTGGTGGTGGCTAAGTCAGACCTGGGTGTGAGGAGCTGTATTTTGATTCCCTGCGTGCTTCGTCACACCACCAGAAACCACGTCCTTATTTAAAAATAAATAAAAAACTCAAATGCAAGCCACAAACATGACTGCTGCATTCTAACATGGGTGTGGGTGGTTATTGCCAAGCAGTAAGAGCTCAGATTGGGCTTCCAAAATTAGCTACACTTGGACATCCTCTCCTTTTCCAGGTGCAGTCCCATTTAAAGCCGTTTTCTCTGTTAGCAGCATGGTGCAAAGCTGAGGGAGTTGGGGGGGGGGGAGAGGCATTTAGGGACATGGCAAGGACACAGCAGAGAACACCCCAGGCCCCAAAGGAGCTGCAGACCATCCCTTTGACTAGAATTAACAAGTAGAAAATGCTCCTTGGTGGAGCCACTTCAGCCGCCCTCCCAGACAGCATTTTTATTAGTCAATCACTACTAATTTTTACATCATCACTCTGCAAAACTCTGCTTTGTTTCCACCTGCCCTGGGAAGAGATGCCCCCCACCAAGAATAATATCCAGCAGCCCCAGAGTCAGCCCAAGCAAATCACATCTCAAATCCTGGTTCTTCATTGCTGTTTGCCCTTTTTATCTTCATGTTCTCCAATCTATCCTCTCTTCCTCCTTCTGGTCTTGCTTCCAGGCCTGTCTCTCCATGCATGTCATTGCTTTTTACCTGTGTAGCCCCTACCCTGGCTGTCACCCCCTCACTTTTTTGCAGCTCTTCATCTCATCACTGTAGCATCTCATCACCCCTAAACATGCTGGCACTGAGCAGCACAGACAATGCTCCCTTGCCCCCTAAGAAACATTTTGTCACAGGCTCCCAGCTCTTCCCTGCTTGCATATGAGCAGGCAGCAGGGAAAAAAAAAATCCTGGGCCTCCCCTGAGGCAGCTCGTGCCCCCCAGGGCTGGTACTCAAAGATGCTCTTAAATTATTAATCACAAGGGGCCTGCCTTGCTTAAAAGGTTTGTGCTTTCAGGCCATTATGCCATTTACTGTGGAAGCCAAGGGAGGGATTGATGCAAGGAGGAGAAGCGGAGGTGAGGAGTGCATGGAGATGCAGTCAAGACATCAGGATTCAGCTTTGGAAAGAGTTTCAAAGCCATCAGCTACACCGTGGCTTAGCCAGGACAGGCACCAAAGCTGCCAAATAGCAAATAAGAAGCAGGAGCACAGCAGCAACTTTTGCAGAGCTGCATCTCCCAGCCACTCAAAGATCAGAAGTCAGCACTTAAAAAGCGAGCATTTACATATCATGCAAAGAGCACTAGGGCTCTTCGCTTCTTTTGCAGTCTGGGAGCCTTTAGGGTTCGTGTTTTCAGTTTTCCTCCCAAACCACCTGCTGCATAATGAAACCTGATGTTACAACGGGGTGGTGGAGCTTTAGGAAAACACCCTGTGCATCCAGAGTCAGCCATCTCCATTGCCCTCCGCAGCCTTTGCACAATGAAAACAGCCCCTGGCACCACTCACCAAAACCAGGGGGCACAGGCAGGGCTCTGGGGGCGCTTTGAGCAAGATTTTGGCCATGAAAAGAGCATCAGGGCTGGGAGTTCCCTGCTGCCAGGCTCCCCTGCCTGCTGCTCCCCATGCCCCACCTCGAGGTGCCCTCTCCGTTTTAATCATGAGCCTCCTCTCCGATTTCCTTCTGTGATAACGCTTTTGATAAACTAACTGTGTACACAACAGAGCAAATGTTCAGCCACCTCAGAGTACGGCTGCAGATCAAATGGCTGCTCTATCTTCAGATCTTTCTTCTCTCCCTCCTAAAAACAAAAGCCCACACATGCAGCCTGCAGGGGAGAAGACTGCTCACTTAGCACTTCCCTCACATCATCAGATAAATAATCAAGTACGAATTCTGCATTTTACACAGAGCAGAAGAGTCAGTCGCTTCACAGCATGCTGCAGTAACGCTATGGCAAAGAGCTGGATGCCTGCTGAAGCCTGGCTCTTCTCCCGCAATGGGTTTTGGGCTCTGTCCTACAACCCTGTGCACAGCTGCCACGAGCCGTCCCTGGCCAGGGCAGGAGGTGGGAGCCATCTCCTGCATCCTTCCACACCGAGCAGCAGGGATGTATTCATATGGACTCAGGCTAAAGAAGAGCCCCAGAGAAACGCTCTGGAAAGATCGTGGCACAAAGCACAGGGTTAGAGCAGGAGAAAAGAGGCAACTCAAGACTTCTTTCCTGGCTCTGGATCCTGGACAAGCAGGTGACATCCTCATGTGGGACCTATCCAAGTCAACTCCATCAAGAAGCTGATGTCCACACATCTCTACAGACCACCAGCCCTTCCCCATGTGCCCATCCAAGCACAGCTCTCGTGCCTTTACCGTCGGTGTTCTTGCTCATGGGAGAGCAAACAGGACCTGTTGAGGTGGTTTTACACAGCTGGGCAGCTGAGCTCCACTACAACTCTCCCACTCTCCCACTCCCCCTCCTCAAAGGGACAGGGGGAGAAAATATGATGAAAAGGGCTCAATGATTGAGATAAGGACAGGGAGGTCACTCAACAATTATCGTCACAGGGAAAACAGACTCAGCATAGGGAGATTAATATACTTTATTACATATTACTAACAGGTTAAAGCAGTGAGAAACAAGCCAAAAACACCTTTCCCCCCCTCCACTCTCTTCCACCTCCTCCCCCCAAGCTGTGCAGCTGAATGGGGGCTGTGGTCAGTCCCTGATGCTTCGTCTCCACCGCTCCTTCACGGTCACTCTCTGCCCCTGCTCCCCGTGGGGTCCCTCCCACGGGATGCCGTCCTTCCTGAACTGAGCCTGAGGGGGCTGCCCACAGGCAGCAGCTCTTCAAGAATTGCTCCCACACGGCTCCATACCACGGAGTCCATCCACCAGGAGCAAACTGCTCCAGCACGGGTCCCCCACGGGCAGCAGCTCCCCCCCAGACCCCCTGCTCCTGCGTGGGCTCCTCTCCACGGGCTGCAGCTCTGGCCCGGGGCCTGCTTCTGCGGGGGCTCTCCATGGGCCACAGCCTCCTCCAGGCCACATCCACCTGGTACCCTGGGCTGCATCAGGCCCAGCATTGCCAGCAGGCCGAGGAAGGTGATCCCTCCCTTCTGCTGAGCCCATGCCTGGAGCACTGTGTCCAGTACAAGAGCGACACAGATGTACTGGAGAGAGTCCAACAAAAGGCCATGAAGATAATAAGGGCCTGAAGAGCAATGCAATCTCAGATGCAATCCCCACCTTTGTGGGTCAGGCTCTGCAGTGCAGCTCCTGCTCCAAACTTACTACTGACCACCAGGAGCTGAGGTGCCTCTCCTGGATAGCCAACAGCCCTGAAATGACAACACCCCTCCATCTGGAGTGGTACTTCATTGCCAAAGCAGCTGGCATTCAATGAACCAAAATGGGATGAAAGTTTTAAAGCCTCTTGTCTGTAAAGAGCTGAACTTGAAGAGAGAGGAACTCCACATTGCTTATGCACAGATTTGGCTGGCCCTGATTAACACTGTGGTGGTTCCTCCATCTCTTATTCTGGCCAAGTAGCACCGCTTGGTCTCACTGACAGCTCGGTGTTTGGTCTTCTAGCACCGGGTACTCAACCATTTCCCCAGTGGTTTTCCACACCAAGCAAATTGTGAATCTGCTCTCACATCAGCTTCACTGCTCCATGGGGAATCACATCCCACCAGCAAAGCTGGGGCACTGAGACCAAACCAGCTGTGAGCCACACAGTGGCACCATTTTGGCTCCAGTGGCACCAGGCTCTGGAGCAGCAGGGGCTTAGACCACAGAGAGCTTTACAGAGCAGATGCTGCTCCTCACATCCACTGTAGGAATAGCCCCAAACCTCCTTCTCCCCACCGCCGCTCCTTCCCTCATGGCCTTCTGCAGCTCCGGCACAGGCACTTACATGGATTACAGCAGGAAAATCCCACCCGCAGTGCTACTTCGCACTCTAAACAAAACCTTGGTCTGGCTACCAGGCACCAGCAAAACACGCCTGTAATTCTACTTCGGCATCTGTGTGCATCAACAGAGCCGCGGTTGCTTAGCCACTGACAGGAGTTTGCTCCGAACTGTCACTGGGTGTGCACACACCGTGTTCACCCTTATCCCAGCACCCAAAAAATGCAGCTCTTAACATCCAGATCTGCAGCTCTGGGCATCCAGACCCACATACCAGCCACGCACACTGCAAGGCAGAAGACCTGGATGAGGATGAGCCTGGTGCAGCCTGCCTGGAGCCACAGCACCTCTGAAGGTGCTCGCCTTGCCCCATCATGGCACGGGTGGGACAGGTTCCCGCTGGCTGCGGGGAGAGGCAGGCGGCAGGAAGGAGCATGCCACAGCTCCAAACCCTGCCCCAAACCAGTCTCTCCTCTGTGAGTCACCTCCCCTACTCCTTTATCTGTTTTTTTTTTTTTTTTTTTTTTTTTTTTTTCCTTTCAGGCCTGTTGCAGAAGGCAGGTCCAAACATCTACAGAGCAAAGCAACAAAGGAGCCCTTATCTCAGCGGGGATGTGCAGCAGTTTCTGTAATAACCAGGGTGGTGCCTCACGGAGGCATTACAAACCGCATGCTTTCCCTCCACGGTAAACACGGAGTGACTTCACACCAAGGCAAACTCCTGCCCCATTTCTTAGGAGGTTACTTGCCCGGAGAGCATCTGGCACATGGCAGGACCAAGAAAGTCAACAACCGCAGCGGGCAGAGCATTCTTCTGCCTCAAGCGCTTTGGGCATCAAGGACAAGAGGATCGAGCATGGCATAGGATGCCTGCTTCCCCCTGGGGTGAACTGGGCTGGCAGCAGCACTCACTGTGGATGTGAGATTTTGGCAGGAGGTGGACCCAAACCAGGGTGATGCACGGCAGGTGGTGTGTCATCTGGGGAGACACCACCACAGGCACGTCAGCCCACGCTGGGATGTTTGGCGCAGGAACAACGGGCAGCAGCAAATGAAAGCATCGTACTGGGCTGGCAAGCCAGATCCAACCCATGTCAGCACTTCTGCTAGGAAGCAGAAAAGGTATTTAGGAGGTTGGATGACAGATCTCCTACCTCGCACCTACATATGGGTAAGAATACATGAGAGCAAAGGGATGACAACAGAAGAAGGGAAACATCTCGTGTGAAACATCTGGGTGAAAATGAAATATCAGAAATTCTCAGATTCTTCTTCCTTTATTTTCCCCAAATCATAAACATTTAAATTTTCCCTTTCTCCTTCAGGGGGAGGCTGGGAAGCAAAAAGAATCAAGTTGCCAAAAATAAAATAGAGCCTTATAATCCAATAGAAACTCACACACATGGGCGTGCAGTGACAGGACAAGGTGCAGTGGTTCTAAACTAAAAGGGGATTCAGTTTTGGTTTGATGTAAGGAGGGCATTTCTCATGATGAGGGTGGCGAGGCCCTGGCACAGGCTGCCCAGAGAAGCTGTGGATGCCCCATCCCTGCAGGTGCTCAAGGCCAGGCTGGACGGGGCCTTGGGCAACCTGGTCTGGTGGGAGGTGTCCCTGCCAGTGGCAGGGGGCTTGGAACTAGATGATACTCAAGGGTCCCTTCCAACGCAAACCGTTCTGTGATTCTGTACAGGTTCTGTGTCTCAAGCTCTCCTCTAGCCTCCTGCAGAGTTGTAAGGAATGGCATCCACTACCAAACCGGCAGGTGCAGAAGCCTGGCACTCCGGTCATTTGTACACAGGCACTGATGCTTGCACAAGCAGGAGGACAAGTAAGGACGCCTCCTAACACACAGACAGCCAGATAGCACCAGATCTGACACAGAAACTGCAGATAAAGCCTCACAGGCAGCAGCGTTGGTGTCAGGAGCTTGCTGCGGAGCCCCACCTACCAGACCAAAACCAGGCGACGCGCACGAGACATGCTGATGCTCGCTGCTACAAGCAGGTTGCAGTCTCTGGGCTTGCTTTACTGAGTAACTTCCAAATTCAACAAAGCCATAAGCATGGTCCCTGTTTGTGGGATGCCACAGCTGGAAGCACTGCAAGTTGCCTGTCTTAACTACACACAAAAAAAATAGTCTCTGGTAATTGTAACCACTAAGGATCACACCCTGCACCTGAGCAGGACCATTCACTTGTACGTGCTCACCAGCTGCAGCAGTAACTGCTATTCATGGAACCATCTAGGTTGGAAGAGACCTTCAAGATCATCATGTCCAAGCATCAGCCTGACCTACAAACCCCATCACTAAACCACATCCCTCAGTGCCACGTCCACACGTCCTTCCCAAGTTGCTCCTGTCCCTGAAAACGAAGGGTGACAGCGACCTCTTTGCCATCACACTCATGCTGTTCAAGACCTGGCATCGCCACCCACTCATAAGCCTGACCCCACCAGCTTCCAGAGGACTTGTACAAGGACTTATACACCACTAAAAGCTGAAAACAAACTATATTCACAATGGACTCTTTGAGGCTTCCCTCCTTACATCCAGTGCTGTTTCAATTCTGCTGAACCACAGAACTCAGTTTTGTGTAAAAGCCAGGTGTTGGCTCTGCTAACCTTTAAGATCCCTCCACTCAAAATACCACATTATATATAACAAAGGTCAGGTCAGATGCACACAATGAGTAACACTACTACAGACTTCAAAAAAAAAAAAAAAAAAAAAATGTTTTTCATTAGCAACTTTGGCTTCAGAAGAAGTCTGAGAGAAGACTGCAGCCCCTCTATTTCCCATTCTCACTGGAGCTGGTTGCCTTTCCTTCTACAGTAAACCCCACAGCGCTTTGCATGCTCACGATGGACCGAAAGACCAGGCCTTTCCTTCCAGACGGCATTAATTTACTCGTGCCTTCATTTCCTCAGCCCAGCAATTAGCTCTGGTGTCATCCCTGCTCCTGGCACGCCCAGACCCCCGAGCTCCCACGGCCATCCTACCAGCAGGACTGCATTCATAGCCGTGTCAGACAGGAGAGGCAGGCTCAGCCTTCCCTTATTATCTTCCTGATAAGGCAAGGATGAAGCAAGCCATGTGGATTAGGAAGTGGCTCTATTTATGCATTCAGACACGAGGAAGCAGGTGCCTCGGCTCGTGGGGGAGCTACCACTGAAGGCTGCACAGGACCATAGCGCACAAAGACACCAAAGGAACACCCATCACTCCAAAAACAAGCACGTCCCCGTCCTACACAGCTTCTTGGAGATCGCTGGTAACTCACAGGCCCGTTACAGCCCCACAGGTCAGAAGTGCTCAGCAGCAGCACCGACGTGTATGGAAAGCAGCCAGCAACACCCCGATCCGTATTACAATGCAGAACAGCCTAAGATTACATTTGCATGCAGACGACAGCCTTTGAAGAGAAAAATCTAAATAATAACTCTAGCCAGAAGCCAAGTTACAAGCCAGACATTTACATCTGTAATGAAGCTGACCACATCTATCGACTACTCATCAGCAGAAAAAGAGTACCTAGGAAAGGTCTGTGGATGCTCTTGAAGATCTGCCTGTTTAACCAAAGCTTCAGCCCTTGAATTTGTATCTCAAAACATGCCTGAATGCAGAGGCTGGGGCATCACCTGGTATAAAACTCTCCAAATCCTTATTTTAGATACGTTCTTGACACTTAGTCCAGTTACTCCCTGTACAACTGAGAACCTCAGCATTGATGAGGCCACACCTTGAGGACTGTGTCCAGTACAAGAGAGACCTGGATCTACTGGAGAGAGTGCAGCAAAGGGCCATGAAGATGATGAAGTGGCTGGAGCAGCTCTCCTAGAAGGGGCTGGGACTGCTCATCCTGGAGAAGAGGAGCTCAGGGGATCTCATCACTGTCTGTAAATCCCTGAGGGGAAGGTACAGCGAGGACGGAGCCAGGCTGTGTGCAGTGGTGCCCAGTGCCAGGACAGGAGGCCCTGGGCACAAACTGGCCCCCAGGAGGCTCCCCCTGAGCACCAGGAGCCCTTCTGTGCTGTGCGGGTGACAGAGCCCTGGCACAGGCTGCCCAGAGGCTGTGGGGTCTCCTCCTTGGAGCCCTTCAGAAGCCGCCTGGACGTGGTGCTGGGCACCCTGCTCTGGGTGTCCCTGCTTGGGCACGGGTGGCACCGGCTGGCTCCAGAGGGCCCTGCCAGCCTCAGCCACTTTGGGATTGTGAAAGTGAAAAAATCTGAAGCCTACTTTCACTGCATGCTTGGTTTTGCTACTATTATCTAGTAACTTGAAATTAATCTGAGACACTTTCTTAAAACACTTAGCTAACTGCAAGTTTTAGAAGTGGAAAATTTCATAGAAATTGAAAGAAAATTCCATTTACATTGTCTAACCACCAGAGTTAGATGCACTAAGTGACCCCCAAAAGCCTCCTGCTCCTTAACTGCTCGTTTCGCTGCCAATCCAATCCGTTTCCTTTGTTCTTTGTTTTCATCCTCAATGCAGTCGAAGTGTTTCAATTTTTACCCCAGGCACAGCCAATATTTTATGGACAATTAAAAAATAATTTAGAAAAAATACATCTCCGGTCTGAAGACTAGGACTCAGACTTCTTATTCTGAATTGAGCTTTAAAACTTTTCAGATACATACGCGGTAGGAGAACGGCCTCGCTGCACAACGCGCCCATCCGTCACTGTGTCGGACTCCCCAGCAACTCCAAACCTGAGCACAACAAGGAACAGAGCAGAATTTCTCTGCAGCCAGATTCTCTGGCTGCCCCGGTCACAGGAGCCAGCACTGGCAAGGGGCGCGCTGCGGACACAAACAAGTGGCTCTCATTTCATCAAACACAAGGCAATAATATGCAGCCAAGACAATTTCCAGCATTTCCTACTGGGAAGAAAAAAAAAAAAAAAAAATCAGTGCTCAGGCACTGGAAGATCCCTGCTCTTCTGCAGCCCTCTCTGCTCACAAAACTAGGCAGTCTTCTATCAGTTTATGGCAATTACTGGAAACTCTGAAATCACAATAGCACAATCCATGACCTGCTGCCACTTAAACATTAGCCAGTAGCTACGATAACCACCGCTTTATTTGCATCCAGAGATTAACTAAAGCCTGTCCCCCGAGGGAAAGCCCCACAAAAGCAGAACGTTTCTGCTTATCTAACAAGCAGATTATGAAAATGACAAGACATTAAAAGCCCTGGTGCAAGCTCAGCGCTCATTAAATCCACTTCCCCATTTTATAAACTTAATTTTAAACTCAGCAACAGCACCTGACCCTTGCAGACTACTCACGGGCTAAAGGAAGTTCACCTGCATCAAACGCGGAAGAGAAATAGTTTAATTTATCTCGAGATAACAACTTAATAGCAACTTAATTCCTGCTGGAATGACAAGCTTCCATTAAAGCCTTCAGAAGAGAGACTTTCCCTGTCCTTTAGCATTTCCAGCAGGAGAAGCAGGGACTCCTGTGGAAGGTGCTGGAGCATACAAAATGTGAACACAGGCAAAGGAACTGGAAACAGAAAGTACGTAAAGCATGCAGAGACTGACCGTATTTAATCATTATTTTAAGAGCACGGAAGCTCTGGGAAAAGCAGTTAGCTGCTCTGCAGCGTGACACCACGAGCTGCTGCTCCCTGAAGCCACCTCCATGGTGCCCAGGGCTGGGTGCGGGTCCTGCAGCCTCTCCTCTACTGGTCCAACCAAAGCCAAAGGCCCTGAAACACACCTGGGTTTTGTCATCCTTCTTTTCAAGTTATGCAGATGTGTAACTTGCTTCTAAATCCATAACTACACTTAAAAGTGTATTTTAAAGCTCATCCTGCATGCATCTTTACCCCCATCTTGCTAGTAAACCCTCCTGAAAATGAATGCACCTCTTGGTTTTTATCTTGACAAGTGTTTTTAAGAACTGTCCTACTTTCTTTCACCCTCGGAGGCCCACGGTTAAAGAAAATTAAACACATCGGCTTGAAGCTACACCATATATTTGTAAATAAAATAATTTGACAGAACAAGATTACAAAGTATGAAGTGAGCCCTTTCATGAGTTTGTAAGTACAAGAGAAGTTAACGTTACGTCTGTTGTAAAACGTGTAAAGTTTTAAGCAAATACCACTGAAGGATATGAGTATTACCATAGGACACGGCTTTTTTAATACTTTCTCAAAGAGCTTGGACCACACACATCAGTTTCAAATGAAAAATCCCCCCATACACACACACGCAAACATTGGTTTGGTTACAGCTTCAGGGATCAGTGCGGCACAGTGCAAGTTCCATTCACAGATCAAAAAAAGATATTCGAAACAGGTACAAGAATATTCTGCAAAATACAGGACACGATCCAACTCCCGTCCCCCAGAAAGTGCTGGGAAAAGCACAACGTAGAGAAACACTGGGAAAAATACACACAGAAAGATGGAACCTTTAACAAGTTAGTATTTGACAGTGTAAGAAAGGAAAACAATTGAGTTGGGAAGAACTTTTTGTTAGTCACTAGAACGTATGTACAAGGGAAGTTCACGTTTGGATTCTGTACAGAAACGGAAGCTGACAAGTCTCCATTCCTGAAACGTAAGCGCTTTGAGCAGGAGAGGTACAACAAATAAGCTCTATTAACTGAAAGCATCTTCTCGGATTAGCCCATTCTCCCATTCTGCAGGTCATCATCCCCGTCTTCCAAGGAATGAGCGTATGTAGCTACCTATTTCAGCTAGGCTTGCAGTACATACAGTTGCATATTGCTTATCTGGTCATTTTACAGAATCTTCCTGGTCCCTAGTCTCTATCAGAAAGCATTTCCCCTCCCCGTTTTTAATGTTTATTTCAAAGCAGATCAAACACTCTTCAGTGCTTTTAAAAAAAGTTATTTTCAGAAATTGCCCAAGCTAAAAATATTACCGTGACTTTCACCTGAAGCAACGTACTGTTAACGCAGAGTGCCTCCCTGCAGACGCTGAGTGCATCTTTAGCTCCTAGAAATCGGAGTGCTACGGCTTGGAAGTGCTCAGCTACTTTATTTCTTTCCAATGACTGACATTTACAGTGTACAGAATGGGAGACTAGTGCAATATGCAGCATTGATTGTTTATTCAATAAATATTTATCCCAATTATCGCCATCCGAGGCAAACAGTGCAGAAATTGTCACTTAAAGATATACCAAAGTTTAACTTTTTTTTTTTTGTATAAAGTCAGTTGCTACTATATTCATACAGCTATTTCAAAGAGATTTTTTCTTCCCCTTCAAAATTGACGCTACCATTATAAAAATATAAAAAACATAGCATTTGGGGGGGTTAGCACATCTTTGCCAGTCTAACTTTTACATTTGTGTAAGAAAATGACATTTCGGTACTCAAGAACTTGCTAAGACTGAAAATGAGTACTATGGTAGAGACATTTTCTGCACTATTAAGTTCTTAAATATATCTTCTTGGTCCTGGGTACACATGTAGAAGGAAGTAACTTGCATCTCACATTTATCCTGAGGTCAGCTGTGTAAAAAGGACAGCCAATTTTATACAGATATTTGCAGGCTGGTTTGTTCCAAATTTGAGGTTATTTTTAAGTGAGCCAATAAAACTTGTGAAGAAAAAAAGTGAAAGAACTCTCACCCATGTTTTAAGAAACTAGTTAGTGTTGCGTTTGGGAAGTATCTCCAAAAATATATAAGCTATCGCAGCAAAATGCTAAATCACCCCGCTAAAATCTCTGTATGCGTTTGCCAAACTTTAAACTGCTCTGAAAAGAAAAACGTAGATATCCCTGTGAAAAGTCACCCTCAGCTTCTCATCTCCAGACCCCCACCGCGACGGGGTCCCTCCGGAGAGAACCCCACCGAAGGCCGGGGGCATCTGCAGCGTCTTCGGGTCTGCCCGGACGGGTGAGGACGTGTGATCCAGGTCTCCGTCACCCACTGTGGGTACGCAGCTGTGACCTGCTGAAAGCTCCACGTTGAACACAGCAGTTATTTTCAATAGCACCAACGATCTCTCAGATACCAGCATCAGGTGAATACAGACAACACGGAACAGGTTTCTATTCTTCCTGAATCAGCAAAAGTGTTACAAGGCACTGCTTGGTATAGGAAGTCATAAATAAGAGCAAAACAAGACAATTTCCAAGCGTGGTGACATTCAGGTTTGTACTTACGTCACATTTCAACTCATCACATACCACGGATGGTCTACGGGATTAACCAAAACATCGCTGTTCTGTGCATGCTTACCATTTTCCTCCCCATATCCAAAACACGTAACAACATACCAATAAGAAACATTAGGAAGTACAGGTTGTTAAATTAAGAAAGTATTTAACTTTCCAATCTTCCATTAAGTCTAACCTAGACATAACTCAAGTACGAGAGGCTGGAAAATGATCTGATTGCAAGTCTATCCCTGCAGAGGAGTGAAAAACCTATTGTCTAGAGAGTTCATAGATTGAGGCACATCGCAGTTGAAGATATTCAGGCATATTTTATGGCTAGAACAGGATTTTTCTGGGGAACCTAACTACAGGCTTCCCCAAAAGCAGCTCCATATGGTCTCAAACACAAAATTGCAACACGTGGAAAAAAAACGCTTGGTCCTTAATCGCTACTGTCTTCATCTTCGTCATCATCAGATGCATCGTTTAGAGAAGATTTAGGCGACTGGCTGTAGGAGTCTGACCTCGTCGACTGACAAGCAGTCATCTCCCCAGTAGAAAGAAGATCGTAGCAGAAGTCGCAAATCCGCACCGGCTTGGAAGACTGGCTCGGGAGGAGAAACCTCTTCTCAGAGCAAGGCCCACACACGACGAAGCCGCACTTGCGACAGTGGTGGCGCCGGTTGACGGGCGTAAATTTTGCTTTCTGACAGCGCATGCAGACGGTGGCTTCCGAGTCCGGCACCCAGACAGCGGCATGTTCGTTACTAGGAGTCTTCCCACTCTTGGAAAGCAAATCAGAAACGCACTTGTTTATGTGGTTCATCCACTCGGACTTCTCCGTGGCGGTGGCAGCATAAACCGCGAAAGACTTGGTTGGCGTCTTGATAAGCCACCCATTCCGCAAGTCTCCTTCGTCCTGGATGGAGTCAATAGTGACGTTTTCCAGCGGGATTATGTGCTGCTTATTGTACTTCTTCTTCTGGATGACGATGTTACCGTAAACAAGAATGTCATTGAACAGGAAGAACTGCCTCGCTTTGGGCTTCTTCCTACACAGCTTCGTTAAGACTCCCTCTCCGATCAGGACGCGACCGGGGATGGTCAGAGGCTGGCCGGCTGCTCCAAAGCAGTTCTCCACGATACTTATTCTTCTAGTGTTTGCCTCGCTGTTTGCCAAGCGATCCACCATCTTTCACAAGTATCCTAAAATCAGAAAAAGAAGGAAAAAAGCGGGTTGTTAGAACAGGGCTGATTCAACAGCAGCCGTCCGCAAGGAAGGCGCCAACCCCGCGTTTCTTAAAATACCGAACAGAACCCGCTGGCTCGCAGGCGCTGACTAGATTTAAACAAGTATTAACTCCTAAGAATTTTTAGCAACTGATTAGTTCTTTTTAGAAGCAAAAATGTTCCATCCAGCTGAGAGCTATCTTTATCGCACAGACGGCACCTACAGCGCTGCTCTTGGGAGCTTCTGGCAACGGAGTAGGAGGCTTCCCCTCTAGTCAGGTTGCTGCGAGCTGGTTTAGTGCTTGTCTCTTGCCTTGAACCACGTCTACATCCATCCTGATTACATGAAACACACAGGCACAGCACCGCACAAGACAAGTCATGCAGCTCTCAGCTGCTCCTAAGAAACAGCGAGTGACCTGCGCTGGCTGAAAGTTTAAGGCAGGAAGGCTTTATGTGTCAGGAAGTGCTGGTAAGATAAGCTGCAGAATAATGTGTTCTGATTATGGATTAAAACCACCCCCTCGCCCTCCCCCTAGCAGCACGCAAGATCTTCTCGTGTAAGGGTGAGACACTACAGCACCCAAAGGCGAACCGAAAATAAGAAGCTGCTGGAGTGATTCATACCTCTGCAACCAGCTTTTTAACCTATCTTTTAGTCGGCGCTTCCCAAGTAGAAACTGAACAAAGACAACTCCTGCCAGCCAGTTTCAGAAAGCTGAAGATCCTTGCGAGCACAAGCAGGACCCCAAGCGGTGCGCTCCACGCGGCTGTGGGAGAGCTGGAGGGGTGAGTCCCGACAGCAGACCTTTCTCCAGGTGGCCAGAAGCTCTCCTGCTTCGTCCTTTTCAGCTCCTGCAGGGATGATGCTCACCACACCCTTCAGCAGGACCCACATCCTTACACAGGCTTGAAGGAGGGGGTGGTAGCAAACACCCCACTGGCATTAACCTGCGCTTCCCAAATCGCCCCCGTTTGTTGAGTCCTCCACACTCACCTACCTTTTCTTTCAGACTGACACTGCCTGCCTTCTCTACAGGATCAGCCTTTGGACGAAACGAGGCCTTGATGCTGCTCAGACTACCGTAACGCTCGTCACCTCAGTCTTCTTCCTACAAGTTACAGCTTCCCTGCAGAACAGCGATGGAAATTCTCCTCCGCACAGAAATTCGTTTGCGGAGAAATCTCTCATCAGGCCTCACCTCACTAAGTGTGCGGCCCGTACTCAGATTACACAAATCCACAGTTAAATGAGATTAAAAATTAACTTCTAAGTTACTGCTTTGAGAGTTAAATTAGTTCTCTGAAAAACAATGTAAATGAACGCACTAAAATAGTTTCACAAGCGGACTTACTCAGCCCTAACTGAGCTGACCGTTTTTAAGCCCTGCACGTTACATCACCTTGTACCAAAGCCTGACACCAAAAACAGGAAAATCTATGTGAGATGTTACCCAGCACTTCTGCTGAGCCTTTTCTTACCTGCCTCACAGCTTTAGTTACCCTACTTCAGCATTGCGCTAATCAGTTTCATGCCTTGAGAGAGGAATTATAAATCCACCTGATGCGAAGTTTCTTTTGATCTGCAGAAGTCAGGGAAAATCACAAACAGGCTGATAAAGAAGGGTTGAAGAAATGTAGTTGTGCTGCACCAAGGCACGCAGGCAAGTACAATTTCCAGCAGGTATGAGCCAAAACTAAAAGACAGAAAATTAAAGGAGGAAAAGAAAAATGGGTGACGTCCACTGCCCTGCCTCGTGCCTTCCCATCTGATCAGTTAAGCCTAGTGCTAGGAAAATATTTTTTAAGCCATCTTTGCTGAAAATCACGCATTTGGTTTTGGTCTTCAAGCCGAATAACCACCTCGATCTTCTTTATTAAGAGTTGGGTTGAAATGCTTGTTGCTCATCTCTGAGGAAAAGACGGGCAGTCCGAGGGGAAGGAAAAAAACCAAACCAAAGCAACCCCAGGAGATTTCAATCTCCTTCCCCAGACACATTTTTCCAAACTGGTTCTTCCTGTTCCTCTTTTCAAAGCTTTGTCCATCGCTTTCTCAAAGACAGATGCCTAAATCCCTCCATCCTTTTGCAGCACTGAGTTGAATAAGATGCAGCTCGACTTCCCTTCCGTGGGGATGCTCCTTTGTGCCACCGAGTGCAGTCAATATTAGTAGAATTACGCCCCCCCCAGCCCCCAAAGTAACAAAAGACTCAAATTACATCAATATAATTATTTTTTTGGAAATGACATCAGTCAGGCATACCCAAATATACCTTTCAAATGACTCCTCATTTATTTCAAGTGCTCCAAGCACCACAGCAAGCTTGCAACTAGCTTCCTGGTTTGTTTGCTGCTGGCTCAAAGAAAAAATAACAGTGAAGACCAGGGTTTGGAACGAGGGACGGCCGCACGGCCACTCCTACCAACCCGCCACCACCCCCCCGAGGGACCCAGTGCCGAAGCTGAGCCAACAGCCACCTGGGTCTGGCACAGCGAGGAGTCGCTCGGGGTCAGGCAGCAGTTATTCAGCTGTCCCACGGCCCTTGAGAAGTGGAAATCTGTCGGCAGGGTGCAAAGGACACGGACGGAGGAATGCACTCTGCTGCTACCGCAGACCGGCGTGCGCTACCAAGCTCGGGCTTTCAGATCCTTCACCCGCAAACTGCAACAAGCCGAGTGCTCTCCGAGTCCCCGGGGGAGGAAAAAATCTGAAAGGCAAACCCACCCACATCCATCCCGCTGAGCTTCACGGGGGCAGGCCGCCGGTGTGAAATTACAGCGACGCTCGCTGCCAGTAACGAGCGAACTCGGTTCAAGGTCACGGCGCAAGTTTTCAAAATACAAGTCCCTGGGAGGAGAAAAGAGGGGGAGAAGAGGCTAAAGGTTTTAATTAAACGTTCCCTAGGACGACCTAGGAGAAAACAACTCTACCCGGGAGTGTTTAATAATCACCGTGGCTCCGAACCAAGGCACATGACTCCGACGTGCTGCAGACCGTGCTCCCGGCTGGCGGCTGAAGTAACCACTTCCTAGGCTTCGTGCGAGAATTTTGGACAAGTTAAGGACTATTATGACAAAAAGATTAAAAAATAGATACTCACATCTCTTCTAGATCAAAGCTTTCTTCTATCACGTTCAACTAATTCTTGCCTAGCAGCCTCAGCTAAGGTAATAAAGGCCACGGGCTGATTACCTTCTTCCAAGGCACAAGTTGTGGTTTTCCTCACTGAAAGACTTTTTAAAATGAGCACTCTGACATTTTTCTCATAATTTTAAGTCTTTAGATAGAAGGAAAAAAATTAAATCCTTCTGAAATCCTACATACACTAATGCCCATTTACCTCCACTAGTGTTTTCTGAGCAAGGAATTAAGTTCAGAAATGGACAAAATGCCCGAAGGAAGGGACTTGTGATTAAAAAGAATAATTAAAATTGGAAAAAACAGACTAGGAGTACAAAAGAGAAGCTATCCCCAAGTCACAAGAACAGTCACGGCTCCTCTTGCCACGAGCAGGCAGCCCAAGGAGATGTTACACGAAGGGACTGTGCAGCCAGCCTTTCACTTCTCTGGTAAGTAAAACGCAGAGGGACTTCTGACCCCAAGACGCTGCGGTGTAGAAGCTATGTGCAGTTGTTCCTTACCAGTCTTTTGAAATTACAGCTTCTTCTCTTCAAGCGTACTCAGATAAAACTGCAGAAGATAACAGATCGTACCCTGGAGCTGGGCGGCAACACCCTCTTCTCTGCCATCTAAACCACTTTCTGTATTTCTTCTGAAGTTCCCACTCTTGGCTGCTGGGAGAAGCAGCTGCCGGGTTACTGCCCTCAAGATCTGACCGAACGCTGCAACCCTCAAGTGATGGCAAACTGCTGGAAGCATGCCCCAGATCTTCCCCCAAGGGAATGAGGAATAAAAAGAACCACAGGCTTCAGCGTGGCAGGCTGGAGAAATGCACCTGAGGGGCGAGCAGAAGTGTTTTGTATGCAGCATCCACAAACTGAGGCTACACAGTCAGAAACCTCAGAGCTGGTCGTTCAGATTTTTACCAAGTTGGGCTCGTTTCACAGTTCTTGCACACAAACCCACACAGGTGCCCGAGCCCTTAAGCAAGGACTCAGTTTGCCTATGAGGACCATCAGCTCATCGCACCAGCTTCCTTTTCTGCGTACAGACTGCATGCAACACAAAAATAAACAGATCCCCATCTCTGAAAAATTAGCTAGCTAAAATATGCGACTTCAAGGCGACAAATTACTTCATGCCACCGAGTCCCCACCCCGCTACCCTACACAGAACTCCTTGACTCCTTTTACTTTTTCCTCCCAAGAAGCTTCTGTAGAAATAACTCTGTATCAAGATCTTATCTCCCTATTTTACTCCGGTTTTACATCCGCATCATACCAGCGAGAACGATCGCTGTGCAAGTGATCGGAGGTGGGCGTTCCTCAAGCCGACGAAGAACCAAGAAGTCATCCCCTTGCCTACCACCACAGGCACTCCGGATGTTAGCGACTTCAATCCACACGCAGCGCTCCTGACAGCCGCAGAACGTTGTCACCGTACGCTGAACAAGTCGCTCTGCACATAAATGTTTCTTTTTGCCACCGTATCCTGGTGATCACAGCGATTTTTTCCAAACTCAGCACTTGTTCAGATTTGATCTGAAACAGGAGAATGTTTGTTCTACGTGCTAGCTCTGCTACTGACAGAGGCTAGACTGAACTGCGTGGAAGAACAGCTGTACCCGAAGATAGATGTAAAGAGTCAACTAAAAAATAAAGCAGAAGCAACGCTCAGTGATAGAGCTCCCCAAATCAACCCTGCCATCTCGGCAGCTGACAGATGGCCACAAAGCAGCAGCGGAGATAACACCCCGGCAGTGATTGGAGGGGAGAAACCAGGTGAAAAAAGACGTTCTGTCTCAGTGATGTGGCTTGCAGGCAGCTCAGCACAAAGCCGTTTCCTCACCCCAGCTCGGTGTGTGCTCCCATCGTGACCAGCACCGCCGGCGAGACAGGCACCAAAGGCGTACAGGGGAGCCCCGATTCCCCGGTTTCTTCAGCAAAACTGCAGCAGCAGCAGAGCCGCACGGCCTTCTGGCCTGGCACGAACAAGTCCCACCTAGCAGGCAGCCCCTGCTAACAAGCATTAATTAATAAGCAACTCATCTTTAACATTATTTTCCTTCGCCGTTCCTTGAAGGGAGGAAAACGCTACCAGCCTTGCCGTAATTGCCAGTTCACCTATCATTATCTTTACAATTAGCAATTAAGCTGTTAACAATTAGATTTAACACGTTGCAGTAACGCAGACCAGGCGGCGTGGATTTTTCGGAGTCACGGTATCAGGATGCAGGCAGCTCATTCAGTACTCCCTGTAGTTCATAGTTCAGGCAACAGCTTTGAAGGAAGGAGAAAAAAAAGTGTATTTAAGCTGCTGGAAAGGGTACAAGAGCCCAAGACTAACCACACAAAGGTCTGTCTTGTCCTGAAGCAGTAGCAGATTCTGGATGTTTCCAAGCCCGTTTCAGTAATGCAAGTCCCATACATTTCACTAACCACGGTATCTGGTCACACCACTTGGACGGATGAAACGGGACCAGAGCAAGCTGCACCGTAACGCAGGTGCTGCTGCAGCAAAGGAAATGCTGGGAATCAAAAAAGAAGATTCAGGAACAGAGGAATACAAAAGGAACAGAATAAAGAAAAGGTAAAAATAGATCTAAATGAAGGCACCTCACACCTTGCCACCCAATAAACATCAAACGTCTGATAGGTACCCAGTTGTCGTACAAAGCCCGGTCCTCACAACTGTTTGTGCACACAGCCAACCTCAGCAACCGCGTTCCCCCTGCTCGTTCACACCCAACCCACCTTCCTCCTTGCCTAAGGAGGACGTACGTGCTTTAGAATGGAAGCTTTTGCTTAGGGCCACTCGACAAAAGCTTTCTTAAGACAAAGGAGAGAGTAAAACAGTTTAAGGTTTTATCATGTCTGACTCCACAGCTCGGAGGCTTGGAATAGAACAGAGATTTCAAATAGGACTCGACTCCATCCATATATGAAAGGTACAGAAGTTCAACAGAGCTTTTACAAACCAGAAACAAGCAAAGCGCAAGCCTAGGAAAGACAAGGAGTTATCTGCAAACCAGATACCTGATCTGCATTAAATGACTGATTTGTAAGGAGACTCCTCTCTTGGATCAGAGAAAGATCACCTCTTCCTCAAGAGCAGTTCACCAGGCACAATCAGTCCCTCGGCACGCACTCTCGCTGCCCGTGCTTTTGTACTAACAGGTTTCAAATAATCTTCATACACCACGTTTGCATGTCCCACTCCTTCAGCTCTCCTCTGGCACTTTGCCCATGCAATGAAGACGCTCTAATTTGACTTAGAGGTGAATAAACATGAACACAAAGAATTAGGTTACCTGAAACCCTCATACAACCCTATGATTTAAAGCCCTGCCATGGTAATTGTGTCTTTTTGCGGACAAGCTTTCAGGAGGCCCGTCAGGACTGTAACACAGTACTCTAATCTCCTGTAACATTACTTGTAGTGTTCTTAAGAACAACACTTGACTTTCTGCACTACTGCCAAGAAAAACACAATACACATTTTTGATGTGCCACCTGATTTTTAAGGAAATCTAACTATTTCTAATGCTCTGAAAATAGATCTGTTGGAAAAAAATGCTGAACTAAACACAAGCACAGCGGATATTCCACATTTCTGACACAGCTCCGAAGAGAACTCAGCATAAATCCTGCTTTGGCCTCACCGGTTCCACCTCCTACACAGTCTCCTTCAACACATACAAAAAAGGATGATGCCACCACTCGTCCCAAACGTTTCACCGAGTCATCTTTGTTGGCAAAGCGCAGCTTTCTGAGCGCTAAGAGCTGTAATCAGAATCCAAGCGCTCACGCACGAACCAGCGATCCATAAAGGTGACAGTAAGAGCTGGATTCACGACATAGAAATGCCAGGAAGAGAGACTTAATGAAATAAATAAAGTTTAAATACATAGAATAAAACAAGCAGGAAAATGAAGTTTTAAGTATCCCTTAGGGCATTCATGAATTCTTTTGTATTTCATTCTGTATTGTACAGTTACTTCAATGCAGCTCTAATGGCTTTATTTTAATTAAATATTTCAACTACTCTCCACTTGATTTTTATAAAAGCAGTAAAAAGATCCATTTTACAATGCATAAAGCCAAGTGAATTTACAGGAAGTTTCGCCCCCCAAAAAATGTTTTGTTGAGAGAAGGCAGGACTATGACAAACACTTTCTAAAGGTTTTTACCACTGACAAGTAGCAACCTCGTGCCCGTCCCGCGCTGGGGCTGGCTGTCCTGGATGCTATTTAAAACACACGACAACCGCATCTTAAAGCCCAATCCATGCTTCTAACAAGCAATTCCCTTCACAACATAATTCCTAAAACTGTTTTATTTTGCAAAGTGCCTTGCTGTCAATAGTGTCAGCAGCCGGTGAGGACGCAGATAACCTGCTGATATCACAGATATGAGCATCAAGAACGACCAGAAGCTCTACCATGATACTGCAGAGAAGTAAAAAGGAGCAAGAGATTCAAGAGCCTGTTTCATGGTAGAGACGACAGCAGGAAACGAGGCCCCTCTGAAGTTCTTCTGAGCCCCCTCTGAAGTTCTTCGGCGTAATCTGTATCCAGGATCGCTTCTGACTAATCTGGTTTATGACCGCAGCATTTAGAAAGGTCCCGGTAGCAGGACTTGGTTGACAGAGCAAAATACAAACCCTTCCTTAAGGTGATGTATGCTGTTGCCTCCTTGCACCATTTTTTCCATACTCCTTATAATTATCAGTACTAAATAAAATAAAAAGAAAGAAGCAGGCTAAAACACCGCTGCGCCGCTTGCGATTGCTCTGCCTTGCCCATGCGTTAGCACTCGGAATTAATTCCCAGCTGAGCACGTACCCAAAGACATGGTGAAAGCAAATCCGTTTGTCCGGTCGGATGTCACCGCAAGCCTGCAGTCACCGTAATGACCCAGGCAGATCCATTCTGGTGGGTTTGTTTTTTAAACCCCTGCAGATGACTGCCACAGGTCTAGTCCCACTAAAACTCCTCTTTCGGGTGCAGGCCATAGCAGTCCCTGTTTTAATTACCTAACATCGTGCAGTTTAGTAACTTTTCCAGTACATTGCAGTTCATTTTAGTGTACTCTAACTTACAGCTTTGGAAGAAGGCCCACTAAGAGAGGTCAATGAAATGTTGATGACGGAGGCTGTTTCGAGGTAGATCTTCCAAAATACGTGACCTCACATTCCCCAGCCCCCTGCCAAGCTCGTTTGGATACGGGAAGCTATTTTTAGCAGAAGACTCTTCCTACCTGTCCCGCCAAGCATTAGCACGGCGGGAGCAGAGCGATGCTCTTCCCTGTCCAAGCTGCTCTGCTGGAAGTTTGCTCGCACGCTGCCAGAAATGCTGCACGCAGGCAGAGGCAAGCATTGATTTTAATGCTCCTGGACTGGATTCTGCACGTTAGCTTCAAATATGGGGTGGTGGTTAACAGAATAAACTTCAACAGGAAAAGAAAAAACACGGATTTAGCTTCCTTGTAGAGATGTGCCAAATGAGTCGTAATGTAAAACGACCACAGGGGAGGCAAAGGGAAAAATATGCAAGAGGAAGAGGGCTTTAACCCATTAAAAACACAGATGGCCGTGTCCCAAAGCTGTTCCCACGGCTCTCTCCCTGCTGTAAGTCACAACAAGTCGCTCGACACAACCCCCAAGACCATTTATCAGCATGTTTTGGTCCCAAGAAAAAAAAATAAAAGTCAGAGTGCTTCAGCCCTGCTCCTCTGCAGAGCCAAACAAGGTTACCATGGGAGTCCTTGCCTGGGAAAGCAGGGGCAGGGTGCTGAGCAGGGCGCTGGCTCACGGGAGCTAAAAGCCAGGCATAAATCACAGCAAGGGGGGAGAAGGGACCTCGCTGCCAAAGCCTAGAAGTGAATTTCTAGTGAGAGATCCAGCTTTTTCATGAGATCGGCTGCTCATTACCACTGACAAGCTGCTTTTTACAACAAACCGTGGTAGCTGATAGTGTTTTTGTCTCCCGGCACGCCGAGCTGGAAAGAAGCAGGCATTTCTCCATCCCCGCCCGGCAGCCTGGGGTCGGAGCAGGAACAGAGCAGCTCCCTAAGCTCTACTCCTCTCCCCTTTCCCCAGCCCGTACTCGGGATCCCCTCCCCTTACCCTTCTGCTGACAAGCCGAGCGCTCCCCAAGCGTCCACGCAGCTCTGCACGGCTCTGCCCTGCACTGGTGGAACACGGGGCTGCTCCTGAAGAAGTCAGAAAACTCTCAACGCCTTTCAAGCTGTGAAGGAAGAGGTTTCCACCTGCACTTGCATGAAACAGGTATCTGAAAAAGCGGCTGTGTATGTACACCTGTACCTTCATACATTAAAAATAAAAATTAACAATAATGAAAACAAAACACAAATCTTTGCTGCCAAGGGCAACTATTTCAATTTTCCATCTGCAGGTACCTAAGAGCACTCGCAGCGGTTAGCTCAGCCCCTGGTGCTAGCAAACTGCATCCTTCATCGTACCCAAAGCACTTGGAACACAGCCCAGAACGCTGCTTCAAAAATAAGGAGTTTACACAGATCTCGAGCCCAAAACGTCCGAGCTCCTCCCCAAAACCCCCACAACTCTGAGCAGCTCGCAGGAAGGGCGATGAAACAGGGGACGGGGAACTGGGTGCAGCAGGGCTACCTGCAACGTGGCATGCACAAATGCTGCCTCGCTCAAACCGGCATGGGACAAGGGCCATGAAAATAAACGGAGAGGATGAGAACAATCTCAGGGCAAGCTGCACTGTGCCTTAAGTTTCCTCCAATCAGCCTATGAAGAGAATCCACCGCAGCAGCCCGCCTTTTATTTAAATTATCGTGGGAAGGCAGCGGAGGAGGAACACAGAATTATTAGTACAAAAAAATACATCCAGATACAGCAGTTTGGCAAGAAGCATTGCCAGATCCGTGTTACAAGCCTCTCTTCAAAATCAGGTGGGTTCTGCAGCAGAACAAGGTACACTTGCTGTGTTTGGATGTACACAGGCAGACACCTCCACACACCACACGCAAACGTTACATAGGGCGTGATTTTTCCTTAAGCAAGCACTTCTACCCCGTGTTTCAGGTCAGACACTAACTAGGCTACCTCTCACAAAGTGAAAAAGACTTGGACTTTGGTGACTGAAACACACAGCATTTGCCAGCACACTTAACCTGCAGGCACGGGACATCCCCAGGAGCACGGCCGGTGCTCGCGCTAGGCACCGCACCTCCCCGGGGCCAGCCACCTGCACGTTTCAGCTCTCAGAGCACCTGGACAGGCAAACGGGCTTCCTCAAGCTAACCACATTTTGCTTTCCCTTCCCTTACAGACACTCACCTCCGACGCTGACAGCTGACCTTGCTTGGGATCGCGCCTCTTTACTCTGCAGAGGTGGATAAACCTGCCATCATCGCCTTCTTTACTGCCAGCAGCAGCACGAGGGAAGTTCCTCGGTGTAAACAGCAGCCCAGAAAGGGCTGGACTACGTGTAACTGGGTACAGCACGGCCAAGCTACACAAAGAGCCAGCGAGTAGGCAGGCAACAACTCTCACCCTCCTTCTCCGACCAGGCAGAACCACCTTAACCTGCTGCTGCTCTGACTCTTGGAGAAACCAAGGAACCTTCCCTTTAGGAAACAACCCTAACGCTATGTTATGTTGCAGGAGTAGTTTTAGGTGGCCAGGTGAGTGACAGCTACGCAGCGTGGTCACATGCAGCACATTTTCCATATTACAGCAGGAAAACAAACATATTTAGGTGGGTTTTTTTTTTCCTAAACAGAGCCAAACCAGCTCACCAACAAGAGCAGGCCACAGAGAAGCACGACTTACACTTAGGGTAAGTACAAGCAGAGAATCTCCTCAGTACCATTTACACGTCCTGATGGGAATCAGCTCAGATGGGTACCAGAGAAGCAGCTCGAGCCACAGCAGCTGCACACAGAGACGTCGTCAGGCTGCAACCCACCGACCCAGCAGAATCAAGGGGCTCACACGTAGCCGAAACGCAGCGTGGGGCTGAGAACCGAAGCACAGGTTTAATTACGGCTTACTTTAGGACGCCTGATGACACCGGGGTGCTGGAATCGCGCACCCGTCACTGCTGCCCTCCAGCAGTATTTAAAATGCATAAGCCACACGTCGCGTCGCTCTTTCATGCTCAGAGGACGTTAAGACCTTTTTTATGCTGAATACTGCTACCTGGCTACAGATGGCAAAGGTCTAGAAAGCCAACATGTGACAGCCATCGACAAAAGCCAGGAGGAAAGCCTTAAGAAAAAGAAGAAAAGCTTCAATTCAGCCACAGCCCGTGTGTGAGAGGGGCAGTTCGTTCACCTCCTTGCTACTAAGCTCGGTCAGAATTTGGGGGGAGAAAAAACAACACACGTACTCACTGCCAAGCACAGCTTTCCGAAGAGAAGCTTCCCGTTATCAACTGCTGACAGCTAAGTCTGGTGAAATTTTATGGAGGGGAAAAAAAAAAGAGGGGGTGGGGGAATAGGGGTGGGAGTCAGTTCCTGAAAGAGCCCTGTAATCACAAGGGGTTACAGCACACGGCCTTCTTGGGAAGTGCACTCGCTCCCCTTTTCCCAGCTTGTCAAACGTGCTTGATGCGTGTTCAAGTTCATGTTCAAGCCCTTGGAGCCCAGATGTCGGAGCATCAGCACAAGGCCGTGATCCCGGGGTCTGCTCCCGCCCGGGCTCTCAGCCCCTTACTGCATCAGAGGCGGCAGGACCTGGGAGAAACTGAGATCTGTGCAAACACGGCCGCTGCAGCTAACAGCTCACAGTTCTGAGAAAGATGCTATCTGACGACTCGAAGAGCAGCGCGCACCGCACGCTCTTTAATATTAACTTTGCATTAGCAAGTTGAGCACACGCTTCAGAAATGCAAATGCCGCAGATGCCGCCGTAATTTGTCGTTTTGCAGAAGGCACGCCGCGCACTCGAAGCGAGGCTACCTCTAGATGACGTGCTCGGGGTGCAGGAGGCAGCGAGCAAAAGGCAAAGTGGCGACGCCAAAGGCAGAGATCAGGCAGAGATCAGCCCCCCCGACCTGTGTGAATCTGTAAAACTGCTGAGGAGATCGCATCGCAACGCAGCTAACTGCTCGCATGTCGTCTTCTCATAGTCAGCAACAGCACTGGCAGGGGGAGTTGAGGGACAATGTATTTGAAATCCCAAAGCTTCAACTCTTTTTCCTTCTTTTACATTCACAGAAAATTCCTAAATCCCGCTACGTTACGTACACAATATTCTTAACACTGTTTTACATAAAACGTCAAAACAAAAAGAGAAAAAGACTCTTTAAAATATTTTTTTAATTCTTAAATTGTTCATCAGGACAACAAATTTGATAACAAAGTTTCGCTGCACCCACAGCAGCAGCACTCCTGCCTACTTAGGCAACCTTAGAAAAACAAAGTAAACTTCTTAGGGCATTTCTGACTATGCAGGACTAAAACATCAGACTGAAAACCTCTCTTCTGCTCAGTAACACTTATACACAGTAATACCTCCTTTCCTACAAGGAGAATCTTTGCCCAGCAGCTCTCAGGCCAGCAACTTCTCATGCAAGCAGACCCATTCATTTCAACAGCACTGATCATGTGGCTAAGAACGCGCAGGACTACTTGCTAACACAGTTGTCATCACAGCTTACAGTTTATGACAACGCTAAAATAATCTTTAGTATGACAAGCATGTTCTACCACACCTATATGCAGAGTATTTTTTTTTCTTCCCCTCTCAACTGTTTCTTCTCCTCCAGAACAATCCCCAGATGATCACATTTCATCGCATCACTGAATTAATCCATGAGAGCAGTAAGACGTGCACATACACAATCATCTATCATTAAAGAAGCACATAAATTCAATGGGATGGGAAGCTTGAATATTAACAGAGCTTGGAACAAGTCAGAGCTGTACTTTAAGCACTTAATGCAGTACAGAGCAAGGTTTAATTCCTTAATACAGAAATCAAGAACAAGTCAACCGACTCCCTTACCTAAAAACTTCTGAGAACCTTATCCATAGTTAGCTCCAGGGTTCCCCTATTTGACATCACCCACTGATAAATGGCCTTTACAAATAAAAAGTTGCATCCACTTCCTTGACCAGTGCTTCTCAAGTTTTAGCTTACAGACATTCTTCCAGAAAATGCCACCTGCAAGTATAAAAACCTCAGCTTTACCTCATCTACATGCCATAATTCGACCCTGAGCTTGTACTTTGTGATCCAGCTCTCTTTGGTGAGGACGAGTCACCAAGAATGCTACCAGTGTAGCGAAAACAGCATCTGTACCCTGTCTGCAAACAGCACCGCGGCTCCATCACGCTGACTTGGCTCTTCTTGGCACGATGACTTGGACACGCCGATGTCCGCTGTATCTCACCTCACTTCAACCTGCAGTTCCCTCACCTTTACTGCTCTGACTGCAGAGAGAGGAAACCTTCCTGCATCCACTAACCACGGTGGTGGAACCTAAAAGTCACAGTGACATCTGAATATAATAATTTATTGCATCAAATATTACCAGCATTCACCTAAATATTTTAATTTATGTATATGAATTATATTCATTTGTATTTAATAACATCATTTTACAGATTATAATTTTTGTAAACTCATGTGCTTCAGGACATTAAGAGCAACTCTTGTTAGTCCAGGGACAGAAGTAATACCGAAGTTTCAGACTGTAATTTAAGGAAAACAGAATGTAGTTCTTGCTAAATAATTTCATCACTGCATGTAATGAAAACTTGTGTCTAGGTGAAAAGACACTGCCCTGCTTCTTTCTGGACGGTACAACAAGAGGAAACCGATCCAGCTTCCTCAGCTCCAAGTTTCTACTCTCTGGTTTTCATTTAGTGTTTCAGGGACTTCCTCTATGCGGTTTCCTACACAGAACTAAACTCACAACCACTCCAAAAGCCGCACGGCCTGGCTGCATTCAGAAGGAAGAATTTGGGACTCACGCTTACAAATGCTTCACTCCTGCATTTTGGACACCCCTGGGTGCCATTCTGAACATAAGCAGCACGGCCCTAGAACACATGGGAAAGTGTTATTTTTAAATGTCATGTAAATCAGCTCAGTTTGTTAATTACATAGGGATTTCTCGACGGATTAGTCAACAGTATTCAGATTATATGGTTCAGAGGTAAAAACACTACGTGCCGTGCTAAGGAGCCAACTCCTTTCCTCACGTTTTGAATGCACACAAAGCAAATCTACAGTCCTGAGAATCGATCACATCGTCATCCTTCAAACACTTCCCTTCTTTCAGACAGCCATTCCTGAACTAACTCAACGCATGCAATTCTTAGAACTGAAACCTGCGCTCTTAGTTCTCCTTACTTCAGGAGGGAAAGAGGAATTAGCAGTCTCGTTCTGAAACCCCTTCCAGTTCTGAGGGGTTGGTTTCAGACTCGCTTCACCTGCGGCACCAACCCGAGGGTGTCAGGCACGTCGAGACCTCAACTGCAGCCTGCCCTGTGCCGCCAGCACTGCCCTCAGCTCCATCCCAAGGCGGGCAGGGGATGCTCCGTGGCTCCTGAAGGCAGCTCGGGCTGTCGAGAGCTACGGTACCGAGGCTTAATGTCAAAACTCCAGCCACAAGCCATTCACCTCAGCGGGGACAAACTCGGTGCCAGGATGCACCGCACGGCAGGCTAACTCCTTGTCTTCTTGTCAGGATGAATATTTTAGCCGTTTATAAGCACCTCACAGCGTTTCAAGGGAGGCGAGAGGGAAAACAGGCGGCTGCCTTTCCCTGCACCGCTTTCAGGCGACAGCTTACACTGCTCACTCCGAGAGGGCGACTAACACCCCGTGCTGACAGATACACTGCCCGCAGTTTCACAGCTTATTTTGGGTGGGGGAACACACACGCACAGACACTTTTAGGTAAGGGGTTTAGGGTTTTAGGGCCACGGCGCTGGGCTAGGCCCTGGGGCAGCCGCCGCCGCCCCGCGTCCCCGTGCGGGCAGCGCGTCAGGAGCCGAGGAGTTCCAGGCACTTATGTAACACCTCGAGGCCGGCTGCTGTTGGTTGTTATTTTTTAATTTAATTCCCCCTTTTAGAGGCGAACTGCATTCAGATACCCGCGCAGCGCGGCGGGACAAACGAGCGCCCACCGCTGCCCGCAAGTTTCCCCGCAGCTCCCCCTTCATTCCCTCGATCCTTTCTTCGTTCCCTCCTTCCCTCCTCCGTTCCCTCCGCCCCAGCCCCGTGCTGCCGAGCGGGGCCGGCACCCCTCTGTCCGGGGCAGCCCCCCCGGCAGCGCCGGCTCCCAACATGGCCGCGGAGCAGCGGCCGGAGCTCCAGCCGGGAACGGCTCCGCCACCGAAGTTTCCCTCCCTCTCTCCCCGTCCGCTCCCGGCGGCCGAGCTCCGAGCACGGACGGGCGGCCGGACCCCTCGCCGCCCCCCCCGGCCGCGCTGCTCACCCGGCTCCGCTCCGGCTGCAGCCGCCGCCCGGCCCCGCCGCGCTCTCCCCGCAGCGCCGCGGTCATGCAGCCGCCGGGGCCGGGCTCCGGGACACCGCCCGCGCGGGGCGGCGCCGCCGCCATCTTGGGAGGAGCCAGGCGGGCGGGAAGGGCCGAGGGGAGCCCCGGAGCCTCCCCGTTCCTCTCACCGAGCACCCCCAAGATGCCGGTTCCCCTCGGTAAACGGCCGGAGGTCCGTTCCCGACGAGGAATCGCCCCGCCGGGTCGTGAGCCGTCGGTTCTGTCGCTGTCGGGACAGGAGCGGCTCGCCCCCCCCTCCTCAGCCCGCGGGTGCCCGCTCGTGGAGGGGGATCCGCGGGCCACGAAAACATCGCTTTTGTCATGTTTTTTTTTCCTTCAAAAACACGTTTCCGTGCCTTGCACGCCAGCCAGGGTCAGGTGATTTCCCAGCAGTGTGTGATGAGGGTCGTCAGGTTTTGTCACATCAACATTTCGGAGCACACGGAAGGGAGTTACTAGCTCGTTTCAGTTTGAAGAGCTGCCAATCGGCTTGGAAAAACTGTCCCTGGCTTGCTAAGCACAAATTGTACCAGAAACACTACCGAAGACATAAATACAGAGAGGAAGCGATAGCACAACACAATCATTTTGGCGTTGACTTTACGCTGGGTAGAGGAAAGGATCAGAGCCTCCTGTGATACCACAAAAGTCTGCAAAACATGGGCTGGCTGTTTAAAGAAAGTTTCACTCGTGTGAAGTACAGCAGGGTTTCACATTACAGCTAATTATTTGGCAATAAGGCAGCTGTTTTTTGGGGAAAAAAAAAAAAAAAGGAAAAAAGAAAAAAAAAGTCGGACATGCTCAAAACCTTCTGCATGGGTGTGTGACAAGCAGCATGGGCCGATGAAAAATACCACCACCACGCATCCATGCCAGACGTGTTGTTCAGCTCCGCTGGCAGCTCCGTGAGTGAATTTCCTTCAGAACAAAAACAAGTAGGGGTACCAAACCAAAATCCCATCTGGAAGTAACAAATCGGATCCCTTTCAGTGATTTCTGGAATCTTCAAAACATTCCCTTGATGAAGAGCCAACAATCTGTAATGTGGAGAGAGAGCCTGTTGAAGGAAAGTCTCTAGACAAGAAACCCATGAAAAGCCATTAGGATCCTACGCAGAAAACAAATAATGGCCAGAAAACCAAGTGTGCATGAAAACCATTTTTATTAATGCTCTTCTTTTTTTCTTAAGCCATATTGTGGTAGCTTTTTAAGCTCTGGAGTGGACTATGTAGTCCATCAGCAACAATTTTCTTTCCTACAGCCGTTTTGTAAAACATGGGAGTTTTCTTTTTCACTCCTATCATTTCCTCAGTCCTTTTTGGAATCTGTTCATTTTCATTTAGTCAAAAGATAGAAGGGAAAATAGTGATAATGTTTAAAAAGCTCCATAACGCCCCAAACAGGCCACTCTGTTCTTGAAAATTAACAGCAGTGGTACCAAGCCCTGTCTGACACCTGCTTAACTTTGTGCCCTGTCCCAAACAGTGCCTACTGGTGGAGGCATGGGAAAAACAAGTGAAAATAGAGGAATTGCCTACTTAGCTCCCGAACTGAGCTTCATGTAATAGAGGTTGCAGTTACACTTCTTAATAGACACCAAGTGATAACAAATCCTTAAATTTATCTAATTCACTTTTTCCGTTTCATAAAATCACATGCAAAGGTATTTATTCTTTAAACAGTCATTATTTGATGATTGAATTGATTCAAAATAAAACATATTTAATAACAAAATTAACTATAAAATGTAAGTATGATCTATAAACATATGCTACTGAAATTTCACTGCCATCTGTAGGAGCTGGCACACCCAGTGCTTGTATTCTGAAAGTGACCACACTGCTTGCTAACCTTTGATCGGTTGCTTCCTGGCAAACCCACCACAGCCAACTAATCGACCAGCCGGAGCCAAGGATGAACTGTGGAAACCTGCTGTTAATCATTTCTGAACACCTTGATCCTCTGAGTGGGATTCGGGTCAGCAGGTGGTTTAACTTCGGTCGGGTCAAGGTGGGATTAGAATTGTTGTCTTGCCGTAAGAAAAAAATCATTAATGGCTCATCGCAAACTGACCACAGCTGCAAGGGAAATAGCTGAGTGATAAGTAAGGATTCGCACATCGGTTTAATGGAGCTGTATTTGACATACATAAAATTGAAATATTATGGCTATTATTTGGATGTAATGTTAATGAGATGAGGCATTCAAAAGAAAATCAGGCTGGTATCCTCAGATACAACCGGTTTTAAGCATTTCATTTTTAAAATAAAGACATCTGAATGTATGTGTTTTTTTTTTCTGAGAAAGAGCTCTTTTGTCTCTTTCATATACTATAAGCAACGTCCAGTAAAATAGGGCCATCTGTAATTACGCATCTTTTAAAAATAATTTCATCAAGTTTATATAGATTCCTGTACATTGGACATCTTCATCTTTCTTCAAAAGCTGTGAGAGTTGCATTAAAATAACATAAACTGTTGCTTACTGAAGACCTCGCACCCTTTTGTAAGAGCCAATATCTGTACATGTACAGTAGAAACTAAACTTGGGGATTCCAATTCAAGACCTCAGATCGATTCATGACTTCTCTCCATTAAAATTGCTCAAATGTGTTCTGTAAGATTTGCCAGCCCCCAGCTGTGAACTGGAATTCAGATGGATATCTGTAATTTTTGGCCTCAGTTTTTGGCTGAGCTATTTGCATTTATATATATCGCAAGCATTTTACACCTTAACCTACCCTAAAAGCCACAAAGTACAAACAGATCGGTTATTTCTGAACTGAGATCGAGAAGCACTCCAGTGTAATGCTTTTTCTTTCTGCCCCTCTGCTGTACACAGATGAGACAAAGCAATCACCATTTAACACCGTATCGTAACAAATAACGGGGCCATCAAGGCTCAAGCCAAGCTCGTTTTCTGCTGCATCGTTGTAGTGGGTTTACGTGGCAAGGTTTTGGTAGGAGGGGGGCCATAGGGGTGGCTTCTGTGAGAAGGATCTAGAAGCTGCCCCATGTCTGGGAAGGGCCCCACTGCTGACCAGAGCTGAGCCAGTAAGTGATGTTGTTTTGCACCTCTGTGAGAGCATATTTAAGACAGGGAAAAAAACGCTGCGCCACTCAGCAGCTGGGAGGGTGAGAGGAGTGAGAAACAGCCTTGCAGGCGCCAAGGTCAGTGAAGAAGGAGGGGGAGAGGTGCTCCAGGCGCCGGAGCAGAAGTCCCCTGCGGCCTGTGGTGAGGACCATGGTGAAGCAGGATGTCCCCCTGCAGCCCATGGAGTACCACGGTGGAGCAGGGATCCACACTGCAGCCCGTGGAGGAGACCACGGTGGAGCCTGTGCCCCGAAGGAGACTGCGGCCCGTGGAAGACCCCTGCCGGAGCAGATTCCGGGCCCGACCTGTAGGCCGTGGAGAGGAGACCACACAGGAGCAGGTGACCCGGCAGGAGCTGCTGCCCGTGGGGGACCCAGGTTGGAGCAGTTTGCTCCCAAGGGATGGACCCCGTGGTACGGACCCATATCTGGAGCAGTTCTTGAAGAGCTGCTGCCTGTGGACAGCCCACGCCGGATCAGTTCGGCAAGGACTGCATCCCGTGGGTGGGACCCCACAGCACAGGGGACGAGAGTGACCGAGAAGGAGCGGCAGAGAAGAAGTGCTATAGACTGACCACAACCCCCATTCCCCTGCGCTGCTCGGGGGGAGGAGGTGGAAGAGGGTGGATGGGGGGGGAAGGTGCTTTTGGTTTCTTTCATCTGTTCCTCACTTCTCTAGCTTGTTAGTAATAGGCAATAAATCTTACTCTCTCTCTATGCTGAGTCTGTTTTGCCCATCACGATAATTATTGCGCGATCTCCTAGTCCTTATCTCAACCCTTGAGCCCCTTTCATCGTATTTTCTCCTCGCTCCTCTTTGAGGAGGGGGAGTGAAAGAGCGGTTGTGGTGGAACTTGGCCGCCCACCCGAGTAAAACCACCACAATCGTCCCTCTTGACACTGTTAACAGAAAGGGACCACTGGTTTTGAAACAAGAGCTTCTGGCTGTTGCTCACCATCTGTGTATTCAAAATCTCTTTGGAACTGGAGGGCAATTTCCAATCAGTCAAGGGAAAAGCAACAAAATCCATCGTTTGTTTTCATACGACGAGAATCCATAACCAAGAGGGCACACTCACATGCCAAAGGTGTGAAAGAATCTGGAAGAGTAGCAGCCCTAATAACTGATGCCTTTCCCTCATGTTTAGAGATTAACAGAAACACAGAACTTTCCATTTATTTAGTGTTCGTCCCATCCCTTCCGAAGGGCATTCTTTTTGCTCAGTTCACACAGCCAAACCGCTAGCCAGTGGCCCGAGAAGAAAGGGCTCAGAAGCTGAACCAGAAGCAACTCTGCTTCCTAGGGATCAATGTCTTTCATTCTGTCCTGGCAAATATTCACATTATTTTTATGCCAGCTTTCATTAAATAACCTGTAACACTGAATTCTAAGCTTGCACTGTTGAAATTAAGGGACTACTCTCCACCCCTTTTAAGAAATTAGCCTGTTAAGACAGATTTTTTAAGGGGAAAGCTTCAGCGAGTCCTAAGTTTTGTATTTTCTGGCTTTCCCAGTGCCATGAAGTCACAGCATTTTTGCAGTTCAAGTGTATCGTAGTAAAAGCTTAGACTATATGATTTGTTAAGTATACAAATCACATCAATTTGCCAGGAATCTGGCTCTACGAAGCGTTCTGCAAAACACCGAAGGAATGCAGTCCCATGTGTTCACCCCTCACTAAACCACACGCTGGAATTTGGAATTCCATCCCTAAGGTGTCCTGCTCAGAGCTGACATACCCACAGAGCAAGCAGTCCCTCGGTGAAGGAAGCGTGGATAGCTTGTAGGGTGCTTTTACATCTCCTGACATTAGAAGGCAACAAAGAGATGTTATGCTGTATTTGAATCTTTGTTGTTTGTTTGTTTTTTAAGCAATGGTAACAGTGGCTGACCGTGGGCTGGCAGGGAAGGAGTTTCAGACCTCCAGCCCTGCAGCAGCGCTTCGCAGGAAAGCTTTCCAGCAGGCTGAGGCGCAGATCCCCAGCTCAGAAGCACACAAACACCGAATTCCCAGCCTCGGGAGCAGACAGCAGAGCTCAGCGCTCCCTTCTTGGAAGCGGCGAACGCAACCACGAGGCCCGTACAGTCACGCTCCCTGCCTGAGGTCTCCGTTCCTGGGACACCTGTGAAGGACCACAGCCGTATGGGGTGGAAGCCCAGCCCTGCCCTTGGGTGCTCAGCTTGCTGAGGGGCTCCAGAGGACGCTGTACACGCAGAGCCTGCACGACGTGGTCATGAGATGAAGCTCACTGGGACAGCTCCGAGTCTACCCAGACACAGCTCCAGGCACCTCGAGAACCCCAAAGGTAAGGGTTTGCAGAGATCAGGGGCAGCTGCTGAGCAGCAGCTACTTGCATTGTGGTTTTAGACGTTTGGGGTGAATTCCTGCTCTGCCTCACGTTAGTTGCTACGCTAGACAAAAAGCTTCTTCTTTGCAGGCTGTTTTGGTGAGGAGAGAGCAGACTTGTAGAGCAGGAGGCCACATGCAAGCACTTTGTTGAAGGAGCGTGGTCTTTCTGACACTGAAGAAGGCTGACAGTGATAGCTTAACTGTTTTTCCTTCCCCCTCATTTAATTTTATGCTTATTTAAGCATGGCAATCTAAATAGGCATGGATGCTCTAAACCCCAGTGTTTTGCTCTGCCTGCAGTATCTAAAGAAGGTGTGAAATTACAAAATCTAAGCTTTCACGCTCCAGCCCTAACTGATTACATGCAGTCATCAGTCAAGAAACAGCATCTAGACACACTCTGGCAAAAACTAAACATGCACTCTGATCTTTTAAGAGCTTTGGAGGGGTTTGTTTCGTTTTTTTTTTTTTAAACTATAAACTGAGAGAAGTCTAAACAATCTCCCCAGCCCAGCCCCAACGCTTGGGCTTTGACTCTCCAGAGCACGGTGATTCTGATGTAGGAAACAGCAGGAGATGCTTTTGCTTACAAAATTTCCCCTCCCTATTAAAGCCCCCCCAATGATTCCTTGGATGCTTAAAGAAAAAAAAATAGGCTGTTTGTGTTTAGGCCGATAAATGACAACACAGATTATTTAATACAAGGACAAATCAATCGGAGCTCAGCTAAAGAAAATGCCCCACCTTGTCTCATACTGCAGCCTGAAGTAAGAGTGCAGATTTTGTGCATTACAAAGAACAAAAACATGGATTTCTGTTTTAAGGCAAATTCCAGCCTTTTGCATAGTGACTGAAAGTTAGAGGGATTTTGTTGATGTTTTTAAAATTCCTTTGTAGTCTTCAGATTAATAAAATATAAAGTTTGAACAGCCTGAACAGGGAGTATGCTCAGCCAAAGGTGCCCAGAGCAAATCTAACACTCAGCTCCAGGCTGCAGGACAGGGTGGCTGCCCCTAGCCCTTCCAGCGGGTTATACACGCGTAGCTCCCGCTTACAAGTTGCCATCCACTGCCAACGTGCAAAGAAAGAATCTCAGCCAGTTATTGCTGCACAATTAAAGGTTCAGAAGTCCCCTCACAATCTCAAAGAGCGTGCTCCATTAAAAGCTCTCCGCTTTTCTTTTTTTTCGTCCGTGAAACAGAAATGGACACCTGTGCTGTATTTCAGACTTCAGGCAGATACGGAGAAGCCCATTCGAGAGCAGGAAATCTAAAATATCCAGAGCAGATTAACCCGCTGCCTATCTAGGTTACTCCTACTAGAGCAGGTTTCTAAACACCATTCACTTCAGATGAGAACATAGATCAGTGAATGAATGAATCCATGAATGGCTGCCTGTCTATAAAGCTACATAGCAATTCATTTATAGTCTGTACATAACGGTTGGCTTGTTAATTTTGTCCTGCTCTACGTACCTGTGGATATTATTTTTTACTGGATCAACTTCAGCAGTTTGAAAGCGGTTGGCAGTCAGCCATTTAAAAAAAAAATCTAGACAGAGTGAGATTCACAAAAGCTGAAAAAAGATGGAGACGTTTGAGGCAGAAAGCGCAAGTCTTGAGAACACAACTGCCATCAGGAAAGTCAATGGAAAGGTTCTGAGAACATTCCGCAGAATGCTGCATCCCCTTCTAAATCCTGCCACAAGTCTACCTTTGTAGTTCAGGTCCTGACCTGGCATCAGCACAACATGAAAAGAAAATCCGCACTGTTTTGGCACATCTGAATGGTTCCTCTTGTATCCTTCTCTGAAACACAAAAAGCCAAATGTGAAAAGTGCAAGAGAGAGCGTGGCACTCCCCTTCCGCAGTACAGCGGCTCCTGTTTATGGTTGGAAAGCACTTTATGGTACTACTGAACGTAAAGACCCCAGAAAGGATGAAAACAAGGTGCAAATATTCAGATGCTAAGTTCTGAGAGAAGCGGGTACAGTCTGGAGGATGTATTTCTCCAGAGAGTTTTGTGTAGTTCCTTGAAATATAAATATTATTATTTTTTTTGCTTTACTAAGGCTATCATATGGCAAAGTGGGAAACCAGTTAAACTGCAAGATTACCATTCAAGTGATGTCTGATATCAATTTCTATCTGTTGTACACTTTTGACTCCACAGTTGTTAGGTATCACAGACAAAACACAATTCTTATGTTTTGCTGTCTTTAACCTGCAAGTCTCAGTGGAGAGGGCCTCTGGAAGACCCCGGTGAGCTGCTCTGAAAAGAAAGATGAAAACACAACTCAGTGCTTAACCAAAAGGAAACAAGACCATAAAGATCAAATAGATACAAAAAAACACGTATGTCCACTGCAGGTATACCTGCTAGATCGCTGTTTTACAAGGGCTGGTTAACTAGCCGTGATGCAATTAGGCATGGAAATTATTTTCAGAAGTGTAATTAGCAGCTAGCAACACACTCACTAGTTTTTCTGATAGGCGTGAGCAGCAGGTTGGCACTGCTGTGAGGAATTATTTTGTCAGACCCAACGAAAGGATGATTTTTTGTAGGACGTGGAATTGTGCATTATCAGAACTGATGAACTGAGTTTTATATGGCACCAATTGCCATGAAGAAGTAAGAGGGGAGAGTGAAAGCAGACACCCTACGACCACGTTGTCTGACAGGTATGTAGTGCCCCCATTCCTAAAGGCAGAATCAGGCCCTGATCCAGGAAAGAGAACTGTTTCTGGAAGGACGCAAAGGAGACACAGACTGCTTATTCAGGCATTTGCAGTTCAGAGTGCTGCTTTACTTTCTAAGACCGCTGAAAACTCTCTTGTGACCCGTCACAACTAGAATTTCCTTACTCCATATCCTGTTTACTAAATTCACTGATAAATTCCTCTCGCCATGCTAACCATTCGCTGCATCACATGGTTTCTTTTCCGCACTAGAACAAGTCGGTCCGTGCACTGATTCCTTTCTAAGCACACTGTCAAGATTTGTTCCACTCCAACACCAAGGCGAAGCACTGGCCTCGCGGCCTGGAAGCAAGACAGCAGCGTAACAACCCGGTGCATTTGTTATGCTGCACGGCTTCCCTTCCTTCCCTCCTCCTCCATCACCGCTAAGCTACTCCCAGGAAGTTCCTGCCAAAAGTTAGCTTTACAGGAGGGTGACTCCTGAAAGGGAAGACGGGGCTGCTGCTATTGTCCTGCCTCAGCATGCTGGGAACAAAACGAGGACGAGCTGCAGAAAGAGACATTTGTAAGGCTTTCTCCAGAACATCAACGGAGTGAACGTGCAGCTGGCCTGGTAGCAGCAGCAGAGCCTAAGCCCCGGCTCCTCATGTGGCAGGAAGAGCCGTGGTGCCTACATAGGAAGGAAATACTTTCTTTTAGCCAAACCCCTCTGCCAGACTCAAAAACACCAATAAAGCAGCCGACTTGAGGAGTGGATACAGACTGAATCCACTGTGTTTTACTTTTAGAAAACATCCAGCGTACTCCTGATCCGGTCTACACAGATTTTTCTAGGTTCATATCACCCTCGATTCTTTATTAGAGATATAATAAAGCAAGGTCCTGAGCCGAACACATTCAAAGAGAAAGAATCCACTGAATGAAGGATTTAATGTTGGGTTCCTAAAACGTCCACTACGCCAACAGATTTGGGGATTAAAAAAAAGCCACAAATTTTATTCTCAGAGATTTGTTATGGAGCGCTGTACACTGAAATACGGGATGCCGTTATACAACCGAGCATCTGGGGAGATTAACTCTGATGAAACAAAATCTCCGGGAGAAAAAGCTTATTTAATAGAACGAGGATGATGGCAAACGACTGGATTTGTGTAACTGAATCAAGTTGGATGTCAGGAAGCACTGTTTGACCAAAAAAAAAAACACAAATCAAACATATTTTGCACTAAAACCTTAATCTTCAGAGATGCTAAGTACAAAGCTCCCAGTAATTTCGCACCAAGCCCAGAGCAATCTTTCCAGAGAGGGAGGACTAAAATGACCTGGAACAGTCAGGAACATGTTTCGTCAGACTACTAAAGAAATGGGGGAAGCCATGTAGGAGGGCATCCTGAGAGACATGGGGAATGTCAACAACGGGGCACTCGAACCCACGATACAATGGCAGCTGTGGGCAGCAGCAGAGGGATGAGGGGGCAGGAGGATGACAACGCCAAGCTAAGAGCTCAGTGAGAAAGTGGCTGAGTTGGAGGTTAAAAAAAAAAAAAAACAACCTTGTAAGAGTTTTCTTCATCTGTTGTAAAGCAATCCTCCCACTACCTAGTCACTTCAATGCTCCATCTCAACACAGTTGAATGATTTCGGTGCTGCAGCCCTGACTAATTTCACCATTTTGAAATACTACATAAACACTAGATAATTAAAACAGCTGAAGCTTTTCCTGACAGTTTTCTTCCATCCAGCAACATGCAGTCATCCTTCCAACCATGAGGCGCCATTAGTACTTGCAAGGAGTTCGCACCTTGCACAAAACAGAACTGAGCTGATACACACTGCGTGTACTGCAGCTGCTCCAGGGCACAAACAAAGGCGGGGTTTTTGTTGGTGGTGTTTCTTTGGCACTGAAGAGGAAGCTATCAGAAGTATCCATTAGCACAGGACTTGTCCAAGAACTCTATCGCATTGCTGTTATTACAAGGAAAGAGACAAGAAAAGTAATCTCAGACAAGGCCATACGGCTTGGCAGACTTGTGAAGCAGAGATATCAGCCTAATATTCCAAGAACAAACTTAACTCCTGCCAGCAGGCTGACAGCTACAGTTCGTGCACATCTGCTGCTTCCCAGGAACAGCAGCTTGCACAAGTGTGAAGTCAGACACTTAGCAATTCTATCGAGTGAAGACATTACAGAATAAAAAAGCAGCAGTCTGAGAAAATTTTATCATTTTAAAAATTTAATATGTTTTTTTCCAAGATCGAATATATAAATACAGTGGTAATAACGTACTCCTCTTTTGTAAGCTTGGATGAAAGATATTGAAGTCCACCTTCCGTATATTATATAAATAATCATCTAAAGCAACCTAGAAAAGAAAAGGAAAAAAAAAGCTTAGTCCATATGGTGCACACAAATAATTGGGCATCAACAAGTAATTAACAAGCGCTACGTGAACCCGAGAAGGAACTGCTATGAGGCTTGACACTTTGCCTGTTTTAGCAAGTGGCAGTGTAACCATCGCATTCGAAGGATACACAAAAGGCAGCTTTTGAGAAGAGAAGCATTAATTTTTACTAGACCAACTGGCAGTGCTAAAAATAGACAAGAATTTGACCCCTTAATAAGGATTACAGTCTGTGAATACACAGACACCTTTGGAGAAATGACGTAGACAAAGACGGACTGAAGCACTGATCAAAACGATGAGGCTCCACAGAAGGGCATGCATTATGGCTTTCCGAAGTTTTAGGGTTCACATTCTCCCACAGACACACGAAGCATTAGTTAACAAAGCTTAATGCGATACCCTGCTGCTCACAAACACGCTAGCGCAAAAACGAGGCCGCCGTTTCACCAGCGCACGATATCGCACCCACCGTACAGTAAAAAGCAGGATATGCCTTCGCAGGAACTTTCTTCCCAAAAGATCTAGCCTGAAAGTAAATGGGGGAAGGTGGGGGAACAAACAAAACTTATCAGGAGAGTTTAACATTTCACATTATACACCAAGTACTCTCTGTGTGATGTTTAGAGCCAACAGAATGAAACTCGTCCCTGCTTACTCGGACATACTGAAGCTGTAATTTTTCCCTACATGCGAGTCAGCACCACCCCTCACCCTATGCAAAAGTAATTACCCAAAGTATGTAACGCTGGGAGACGCCTGCTGCAACTCTTTCATCTTTTGACAACCTTACAGTTTACGTAATAAATAATAAAACAATGTAAATTAGCATCCCTCACTCCTACAAAGTTCTAAGTTACATCTGATTTAGTAAGTATGGCATAGCCTTTTTTTCCCCAAGTAATTCCTTGCATCCCAAGGGACAGAACTGACGGAAGACCAGAAATGCCCTTCTCTGAGTCTTTTAGTCTGGACCTTTTTGGTCCAGCCTTACCGTCAGTCCCAGAACTTGAGCTATGCTCCATTTATATTCATGGGACTCAGAAAGCATTCAGACAGTGCCTCAGGTCCTGCGTGTAAACGGCTGAATCAAATCTACAGCACAACTCAGCTACATCTAACAGTACTGAAGCAATCCGTAGTGCTTATTTATAATACAGAATCCCTTCTAGTTTTGCCTTTTCTTCTTTTGCTAAAACAAACAAAAAACCCCTTCACAAACACTGATGACCGTGTATGAGTTTCTGTTAGTCTTCTAGAATTTGTCTAGAGAAATCATGGCTGAAACTTTAGGAAGGAAAAATACTGAATATTTTCAGAGTTATTTTAAAACTTTGAGATGAAATAACGTGCGTATATATAGAAGGAAAACTATGCTCCTTAATCCTATATTCTAGCTTACTAGTTGCGAGATGAAAACAAGAAAGTCATCTTGCTTGATCTTCTTAACTCGGAATGGGTTTGTATGACTGTCATTTAGAAAGCATGTCATCTTCCCTGCTAAACTGATAGAGCGCGGCTGAGATAAGCGCAAAAAGCCAAAGGAGACCATCCTAGAGGAATGTGGGAGACACTGCTTGAGAGAAAAAGGGGGAACGAGCAAAGCCTGCTAGTACAGTTCAAAGGGCTCGCAGTGGGACTGACACAGCACTTCTATTATATGCTTTTATTCTAATAAAACACAAAAGTCCCAAGGAAAACTGCAGTCTTCATTATCTTACTTTGCCCTCTGCTGGTCATGGGCAGCAGTCTCAGGAAGAGCTGACCACACTTCAGAAACTTCTCTCCCGATTAAGTGCCATATTACTGCAATGTGCTTCATACAATAGCCCTGAGACTTATTCAGCAATTTGAGATTGTTTCTTCTGACTGTGAAAGACAGATGATAACTGTTATCTTCGTCCTCCAAAACACGTGTGGCTCGTGTCTAATCCTGAGCTGGTTAAACCCTCTGCAGGTTTAGGCTTCACCACCCCCCGTAATTCCAACCAAGACAGAGGGCAGTGGTTGAGAATGCCCTCAAGCAAAACCAAATGGCATCGAACAGATGCACGTAGAGGCACTAGCCCGTTACATTCACCTGAAGTGTTGAAATGTCCAGAAAACTTTGCCAGCAAATGCCTATTTCGTCCATTAGTGGAAAAAGTATATTTATCTTTGCATTAACAAAGACCAACTGATCATTAATGAGGCTAATACCCTACTACACTGCCTCTTAATGCCCGTCTCAAGTAGTTTGAGCCCTCTAGAGATCCCCCACTGCCCGTTATTGTCCACTGATGCTGATGGAGATTAGGGCAAGTATTCAGAGAGGATTTTTTTATTAAGATTATTAAAAAAGGATGGGGAGAGGGTGCCAAGACCAATAATTGAATAAAATGCTAATTATTGCCCTAATCTGTTTTCTTTATGGTCTCCAATTACACGATCACATTGCATATTTTCCACAGGAACCTCCCGCTGTGCAGCTCGGGCAGGGCTCTAGGAACGGGGTGGGAAGGAACAGAACGGAGGTTCTGCCTCAGTTAAAGAACTGACTGAAGAACTGCCTTAAAGAACTGAATTCTCCCTGTCTCTGTCCCGAAGCTTCCATTCAATACCAGCAACCAAGCTTTAAGCAGCTGGACAACAGATACACACTGCTTATTTTCCGTGCCTCCCACCACTGGTATGAGGCCTTTCAGGCCAGGTGCTCAGTGTTTCTGTAACCACAATCGCATCCCGAGTCAACAGGTTTTACACAATGTGCACTGCAGGTAGAGGAGTCATGGGAAAAAGAAAAAATCAAGAGGCTTCAGCTTGAACATCAAAGATAGTGGGCAGTTGTGACCTTGTACTTTCTTTCTCTGTTCTCTCAAATGGGACAAACAGCTTCCTTGGGCATGTGACAACAAAAACAGCAGGTGAAACAGCATGACCAGGAATGCACCTAATTTAAATTATGAATAGTCTGTATTAAAAATAATGACTGAGGCTACACATGTGTGACAAAAAGAATTACCCAGCTAACCACATTTCACCCCCAAAAAATCAAATCAACTAGCTAACAACTCGTGGAACAAACGAGGAATGCCTCACTTTACCTTCAGAAAAATGAAAATGAAGGGCTCTCCTGCTTTACTGAAGAAAATACTTAGTGGTCACGGATAACACTGTAGTAAAGGACTGTACTGATGGGGTAAATGCAGAGAATTCTGACATTTCTTTCCTTTGAAGTGGTACCTTTTCAGAACACCTTTCTTGGAAGTACTGGGTGCAGTGCTCAAATACATCTGTACACGTACATGTAGACACAAGACACTCTTTACAGCGCTTCTTGCAAGTTTTATTTTCCAGATAAAGGCAGACGTAACGTTGCTGATGAAGCATTTTTTTGTATTAGGTACCAACAGGCAGTTCAAAATCTGAGCATCAAAATTAAAATAAATTTAAAAAAAGGAAAAAGGCCTATGAACTTCTTCAGGATCCATCATCAACTATTTCAAAGGTAAGATTTTCCTAATGCACTTGGCCGTGGGCCAGAAAAGAAACACAAAGCACCTTTCCCAACCCAGCTTTCAGCATGGCTGGTCAAGCTGGGGAAGGAATGCCCCCTCCCCACACACTAAGCAGCAGTTAAAGCCAACGTGCCCTGCTTTCCTGGCAGCCCTTCCACCGTGCTGTGCAGATGGTACTTCGCAAGTGCCTTCTACAGGGCTGATCCCATGCTGGAGCATTCTTGCACTTACAGAAGGCTGCTGGAAGTTTCTCTCCCAGCAGTAAGGCTTTTAGGCAGTATTTAGATACATGCAACTGGACCTGGTAGTGAGAAAACCATCTCCTCTACGTCTGTACAGACAGATAAATATCTTATTCATACAGAAGTAGCTGTAAAATATTTAAATGTTTTGGTTTTTTTTCCTTAAATTTAAACTTCTCTCAAAGTAACTAAGCTTAAAATATCTGAAATAAAGTATCACACAGAATCACAGAACGGTTTGGGTTGGAAGGGACCTTGAAGCCCACCCAGTTCCACCCCCTGCCATGGGCAGGGACACCTCCCACCAGCCCAGGTTGCCCAAAGCCCCATCCAGCCTGGCCTTGAGCACCTCCAGGGATGGGGCATCCACAGCTTCTCTGGGCAGCCTGTGCCAGGGCCTCACCACTCTCACAGTAAAGAATTTCTTCCTAACATCTAATCTAAATTTCCCCTCTTTCAGTTTAAAGCCATTCCCGCTTGTCCTATCCCTACACCCCCTGACACAGAGTCCCTCCCCAGCTTTCCTGTAGCCCCCTTTAGGCACTGGAAGGCCGCTGTAAGGTTTGCCTGGGGCCTTCTCTTCTCCAGGCCAAACAACCCCAGCTCCCTCAGCCTGTCCTCAGAGGAGAGGTGCTCCAGCCCCTTGATGCAGCTATAAATCTTCTAACAACTCATTCACAATGCTTTGTAAAAGGTTAGCATCAATTATGTTTATTGGAAAGGAAAAAAAAAAAAAAAAGGAAGGAAACTCACGTGTTCTAGGTGAATGTGGGCCTGGCTGGCAATGTCATAAATGACATCTCTCACATTTTTCTCTTGCTTGCCTCTTATGAAATCCTCTTGAGAAACGCCATGCTAGACACGAGAAGGAAAAAATCAAAAAAAGTGAAACACCCTTCAACAAATACTGAGTCTCCATTTTAGCTTCACGAAAGATAAGAAACCTCAAAAGCCCATCCCAGCAACCAAACAGCAGTCATATGGCTGAAAGGGCCTAAGCGTGTTTTGCTGCTGCCTCCTCCTTGCACCACCACCACCCCTTTTTTTTTTGGTCACTTAGAAAAAAAACATAAAATCAAGAGATCCAAGAGCACAGTTGGTACCGATTCTTTCTGCACAAACTCGTTCCCTGAAGACATTGTGGCCAGTCAGATTTTGAAGTTTTGGGAAGTTAGAGCAGCTCAGATGCCCGATTTTTGGAAACATAATCCAAAAAGTGGTATCAAGCAGAATAAGGCCAAGAGCAGTTAACAAAGAAGCCACACTCATCTTGGGATTGGTGTGCACCACCAGGTTTGGAGAAAATAACAAAAAAAGCCATTCGCTGAGTACAGCAACCAAAGGAAGACAGAATATGGTACATTAAGAACTGATTAAGAATTGCACCGTTGCCTGCTGTTCTTCTCTGCAACGTTCAGACGTGCCAACTGAATCAAGGCAGGCAGGTAGGCTTCACAGGAGGTCCAGATTCAAGTATAACTCTGCAATACTTGCCAGCAGCTGAAATGCCTGCAAGATGCTCAGCCTGCACAGAAGGGACGCAAGCTGTCTGCCAGTCTCCTGATCTTTAACTACGCAGTTCCACTGTAAAACACCTCCCGCAGCGAGGATGACTGAATTTTCAGGCTATGGCTGAAAACCAGAGAACTTGGAAGGCCTCCCACACCATCCAGTCCCAGAAGGGCTGAAAGCAGGGAGCAGCTCCTTTCTGCGATCCTATAAACCCAACCGACTTCAGTGTCTGTGCCTTTGGCAGGCTACTTAAGCTAAAATACTACTAGATTTAACAAAAGTTTTTTGTTTTTTTTTTTTTAAAAAAAGAAAAGGGGGGGGGAACAAAATCACCCTGTAGTTTCCATGAAGGTCACTCCGTTCACTCCCCCCGAAGATACAAAACCATGACAAATGAATATTACAGGGCCACAGCAGAAACTGTTGTGAATAGATTTAAAAAGGCATTCTGTTTCACACAGGTTGGGAAAGCCCTCTAGGATCATCTGGTCCAACCTTTAACCTCGTACTGAAGTCCACGACTAAGCCATGCTACGAAGTTCTACATCTACACGTTTCTTGAAGACCTCCAGGGACAGTGACTCAACCACTTCGCTGGGCAGCCTGTTCCAATGCCCCACAACCCTTTCAGTGAAGAAATTCCTCGTAATATCCAACCTTAGCCTTCCGTGACACAACTTGAAGCCATTTCATCTTATCACTTGGTGCCTGGGAGAAGTGCCTGATCCCTTACCTCGCTACAACCTCCTTTAAGGTAATTGCAAAGTACAATCAGGTCTCCCCTGAGCCTCCTTTTCTCCAGGCTAAACAACCCCAGCTCCCTCAGCTGCTCCTCATAAGACTTGTTCTCTAGTCCCTTCACCAGCTTCGTTGCCCCTTTTTTTGGCATGAAATTTCTGTGCTAACGAAGTATGATCTCCTATCAGTTATTAGAAACATTTTATTGTTCGTTTCCAGGTAACTTGTTTCTCTTACCAACATACAGATGTCCATGGGAAGAAAGACCTTTCGCCTTGCACTGTGGTACGGAGTTGCTCTTAAACAGGTAACTATGCCTTGTGCTTTCCCAATGTGACTGGCTGCATGGTCGGCGTGGATGTCCCTCACACCTGAAATTGCAGAAATAATACGTTTAGAAACACACTGCCAGGCTTTTGTGGGGTCATCCCCGATGTGTATTACAAAGCTGTTGAACTATTTAGCTAACGAGTGTATTGATCCACGATAGAACTGCCTACGTTCCTAAGTTGCCTTGAGACCTCAGAGGCGCAAAGCAGCAGGGAAACGTGTTGATTGCCACATTCAGAAGCAAGATGCCTCATTGCTAGCTCCAGTTTTGGCAAAGGGTGTACTTTGTGGAGCAGCACCTATCCCGCTACAATCCGTCTCTACACAGTCATTTGCACCGGCACGTCTTCTACCAGTACAGCAGCATTTCAAGAACTGTTTTTCCTGCCAGAGAAATCATTCAAGTGTGAGATTCCTGGTTTCAACAATTAGCTGCAGCAGATTCAGCAGTGTCCTGAAGCCAAAAAGGCTGGTTTCCCTCACTGAACCCACTATTTCTGCCACCTCCCGTGTGCTGGCATGAGCAATGAGACAGTAACATGGTAAACTGCATCAGATCACCACTGCAACTACCTTTGGTTACTGCACAGCGGCTGTTAGAGCTGAAACAAGAGGAAAATGAGCGGGGTACAGCAGCACCAGCCTTCTTCATGGCAAGACCGTGTAAAATTGGCTTATACCGATCACAGGACTGACCCAGGATAAAACAAAAACGTAAAGGAAAATTAAAATTCACAGTTGAAGTTCTAACAGAAGCAACATTCTACCAAGACAGAAACGAGGATACAGGAGTTACAGATCAATGAGCCTGCCTGGCACCTAGAAATGACACTGGGCATACCAGAATCACAGCCCAAGCCTTGCATGCGTCTCAGGACCTTTAGGAAATAGTGACTATAGGCAGACTACATGGATTTATTTTAGTAATGAAAGCAGAAAGCAGGCTGCGGCTTGGAGGAATCAATGGATATAACGTACTGACTGGGCAACTCAGGCTTTGCATGTAACAAGGGATGAAAAGAAAAAAAAGCCTCAAAGAATAAGAGTTAACAATGACTCGCACTCAGCCTAAACACTGGTATTTAACCTACATTTAGGAAGTAGCGGGGATTAAGACCCAAATTTGCAACATTACCAAGGGAATCCTACAGGTTTGGAAGTCAACTGTTCCCAGATAGCCAGTAGAGATCACAACACTACAGAACAGCTGCAGAGTAACTACAGCACTTTGTGTTCTGCCAAGCAGGATGATCAGAAAGCACTGGAGAGAGCTGAATTTACCACACTCCATAATGGGGACAAGAAAACAGAAGACACTGTTAAGAGAAAGAACAAAGTATGAAACCACACTTCAATGAACCTTCCACTAAACAGCTTCTAAGGAAAGTGCGTAGTTTTAGGAGAGGGGCAGTTAAGATTCCAGGTTTATGGATTAGCATTAAGATGATGCCTCAAGTGACAAATTCTACTGAAATTAAACCTTGGCAGAAAAAAAGTGTTTGTTTGTTTGTCTTGAAACATCAGTAAGTATCATACCAGTGCTAAGGCATCAACAAGACCTAAAAAGGGGAAAGCACCTACCCAGCATTTCCAACGTGAGGTACAAGAGAGCACTCTGCGTGTTCTCAGCGTACGTCTCAAGCTCCTGGATGTTACTGTATGCTCTGTCATCCAAATTCTTCTCCTGCCATTCAAACACAAAGCTTCAGTAAAAGGTAAATGTAACTGCTATTTCTGCAAGCTTATTGTTGTACTCATATTAGACTGATTTACTATCAGAAACAAAGGACACAATTAAGAGATAAAGGGAACATACACTCAGGTAGAAACAGGCAGTGAAAACTGGAGGCAGTCTACCATAAACTCCATGCAACTGCAACCAAGCCCAGGTACTGGAGCAATTATAACCTTTTGCAATAAAGACACATCAGAATTTTCCAGAAAAAAAGATAAGGCCAAAACAAAATGATACCGAGGTGCCAATTTTAATACCTTATTAGAAACTGAAGCATAGAGAAATTTAGATAAAAAGGAATATTTTCTTTAGAATGTGCACACACAAAAAAAATCCATCAAATACACATAGGAGTTAAAAAGTCGTATGCAAACACCCTCAAAACATAACACCCTCCATCGTTCTTCCTGTCCTAGTAGCTTCTGTGGTTAAGATACGCCAGTTTTAAGATTTAAAAACTCTGAAGCCTTTCATAGTCAACTGCTTGCAGTGTTGCTGCTACCCATTTTCTCAAGGTATAACTTCAAGAAATACCAGTTTCAGCAGCGAAGCTACTTGAAGAAATTTATGCCCTCACCTCTTCATTCTTTCCCTTATGTCAGAGCTGGTAGCAGCATTGCTGTACCAGTGAAATTGTTCCTCGTTTTTCCCCAAAAAAAGGTGGACATTTAAATTCGCGTCACTTTAATGTTCTGATTGACAGCGCTGTTCAGCAAAAACTCCACAGCCACCACAGGAAAAAGCAGCAAAGTGTGGCAGGGAGGTTCAGAGGGGTCAATGCAATTCTGAGGTTTTATTTCCTTGACTCATCGTAAGAAAAGGCTATTTAGGGGCAAAAGTGACACGGTAAAAGAGGTGAGAAAGAATAAAAAGATGCCAATGAACAGGGCAGGATTGAAATGGCAGCAAAAGAGAGCGTGCATGAGGCTTGCTTCTTACATATTTTCATTTCCTTTTCTATTAAAATGCAGTTTTCCAAAATTCTTAACAGGTGAATATGAAGATCTCACTATTTAATCTCATCTGGTGGGACTTCCCTCACACACAGAAAGGTATCCAAGCGTAACTCACAATGCATTACCTCTAGGGGAAACCGCTGTAAATCTGAAACAGGCCAACAACAGAAATCGTGGGCACAGCTACACTGGTTATCAGAGCAGGGAACAAGAAAGATGCGGGCTCACAAGCCACGTTATTAAAATTCTAAATGGATCCTATTAGCCTTTTTGGCCAAAACGGGCAGAAACTATAAGTAAGGGCAGTAAGGAAGAATTAAAAGGAAATACACAAGTACCATTCTCAGGAGAAATACCACTGTCTGGAAGATTAATTACTTTAGCTCTTGTTTTTAATACAGAAACTCATAAAATTACAGGAAGAAATTCTAATATGACTGAAAACGGAATCAGACTGTGAATGGTAAATACTTACCCTTTCATCAATGATCTTCGTGAACCACATTTTAGTCAAGTTATGCCTCTTGACAGCCTGAAAATTATCAAATAAAACGTCCACGTTAACGTACATAAAATGATGGTAGCACTGCATTCTGAAGGTTGAAAGATATTTTTCATACTACTTGCCTGCTAAATTGCCCTACTTGTACATCACATCCATTTTGAACCAGTCATCCCAACACATCCTCATTTTTCACGTTTTCAAAAATGATTTCTTCCACAGAAATGGAGAATTAAGCTTCACTTTTCTTACGTTGAAAATGGACATACAAGTTAAAAAAAATAGTTGCCATCTAAAATGGCATCAAAGTCACTGAGAGTTGAGCTATTCATAATTCTAGAAATATTTCTATGGGCTATTTATACACTTTAGTAGCACAAAACTCTCAGGATCCAAATTTGAGTATTCTGGAATACTCAAAACTTAAAAAAAAAAAAACCTTCTAACATGATAAATTATTATTTTTTCCTGGAAAATCAGAACTGTCTTCATACAAACTCAACAGTAGGAACACAGTATACATAAAAAACGCTGTGCCAAAGGCATGCTAGTTCTATTAACAGCCCCGCAACACTTCGGAGTTCAGCCAACCTATTTCCCAACGTTACTTTCTAGGAAATGCAATGATATTCACAAGGATTCGTGAAGCTGCACTCTTTAAATAGGTCATTCTTGGGCATTTGCTGAAATACAGAAATATGATTTAGAAATATGAGAGAGGATTTTCTCGAGAGCAGAAGTCACCAGGACAGGCTGTGCTGTTAGGTTGTTAGTGTTCTGCAGTGGTCAGAGGTAACAAAGCTCCTAAAAATAAGCTGTTGAGAAATAATTCTGAAGTTATTTCGCAACCAATCCTGTTTGGATTGTCTCTTGTTGGTCTTCCTTCAGAGAAATCACAGGTAAGGTCAGCTCTTACCAGAGAGATGGGCCGTTTCTTTCTTCCACATCAAAATCAGTTTTCTGCTTTGTGAGAAAGGACTATGACCGGCAGGCAGAGAGGCTGCAAAGGGCTGCCATTTATATCTCACTATCTGGATGATTTATATCTGAACGATGTTTTTCCTAAGTTAAGCTTCAGCTAATAAACATTTCTGCCCCCACTGACAGACACACAAGCAACCTGAAATTAAAAGTGATGGAAAAAATATACACAATCATACCCAAACCTGACTCGTACCTAACCTACTCAGACAATTAAATGAGACGACATCTTCGGAAACAAAAGTAAGTTAAGCTGAACAACAGCAAGTTGTTCCTTGGAAAGGAGATGAAGGCATTTGGGGAGAAAACCGTCTTGTTCCCGGGCTGTTTGCCATAGGCTGGAACAGAGACAGAAAGAATGCAAAAACAACAAAGGTGCAGACAGATGGACATGCAGAACCACTGATCCTGCATTTTAATGTTTGTGTTAAAGATCCAGCCAGGGTGATGCTCTAAGTCCTATAACTTGGCAAAAGGGCTCACAACATCTGCCAGTCTTCATCCTCACCGTACAAACATTTTGTCGTGGTTACAGCACACGCTTTGCGTGAGCTGGAGACATTCATGAATAGCTCTGGTCTTCCTGAAAGCGACTGTAACAGGTGCTTTTCCTTTGTTTTACTTCTTGGCTTTACCTATCTTTTCTCTTAGTTAAACCAACAGCACCTTGTTTAAATCCAGTTTTAATCTGAGCGTTGGTAGACACGAACAAGTGCTTGCTTACGCTTTATTTCACGTTTGAAGGAGGAAGAATCAGGGACAGGCTGCAGTTTCAGCACTGCTAAAAATCATTCAAAGAAGATTTGGAAAGGACTCGTTTTTGTGCTCTCAGAGGTGCAGCAGAGACTGGATGTGGAGCCAAGATGGCAACAAGTGAAAAGCCCCAATCCCAGAAGAACTGTGTTGTTCTAACCCCGCGTTAGACAAAATTCAGCTTTTCCAGTCCAGGAGCTCAGAGATGCCTACTTTAAACACAAGCTCTGATCTTATTCTTTACAGAATTTCTATCCCTAAAGAAATTAAACTCAACGTGACCCTGAACACCTGATCTACAAACTCTGAAGTCTGACCTGCTTTGTGTTGGACCAGCTGACAACCAGAGAACCCTAAAAACTGAATTACTCTGTGATGCTGAACCAGCATTGAAGGGAAAATCCATTTATTCTGCCTCGAAGGCCTTCAATTATCTATTAAATGTATCAGCGGCAGGTCTGATTAGAAACAAAATTGTACAAAAACTTGTTCCTTCAGCCACAACCCGAAGAGGAACGGATCTGTAGGTCTTGGTAAAAACAAACTGCTAAGTTCACAAGTACATTCCCTGTTCCTCAATGCACACAAAAAGATGTGCACGGAACATCACATGTAAATAGAAGTCACCAAACAAATCTCCAGCAAGGAGGAAGACTGCATGCAGATTCTCCCTGATGTCCAGTAACGCGGTGTGAAGGGCTTTGGCTTTTCGTCAGACGTTGTTTGCTAGATCAACCTCTGTGCTTAGCTTCCTGTCTTTTTTTAAACTTACCTCCTCAGGCAGGACTAGCACTAGCTCAGGAAGGTTTACTTATACATTGCACTCGCTATCAAGTTACATTTTACCACAATTCCCTTTGCCCTTCTCCTAAACAGAAGAGAAAAAAGCAGTCGGTTCACAGAAGTCTGAGCCTCCAAGTAGGTCCCACCGAAATATCCTCCTTTTCCAACCCTGCTCTTCGTAGGTAACTTACACCAGCACTCACAGCCATACACACCCTTTACATTACCTGTCTGACATAAAATAACGCAGTTAGCAATGCAGCACAGCGGACACAAAGCAATAGAGTTATTTCTCGCAGCAATACTTTGGTCAAGTGAATTGTGGGACAATAAAGATGTATTTTACCCTCCATAGTGCTACAGCAACTGGCTGATGGGGTGGGTTGTCGCAGTATATATCTTCCACAGCTTTCCTCCAGAACTGCATTCGCATCAGACCTGTAGTCTTCTGAGTTATGGAGTCTTTGATCTGGAGAGGATATATCTGGAGTGAATTTCACAGTCTCCTTAAGGCACTTGGGACAGACAGACACAGGACAAACCCACGAGGGGAAGGGCTCAGAATTTACGTTTCCTCCTAACAAACCCTATCAACACTGCAGGGAGTAAATAAAAATGAAACCTTCACCACAACCTGACTTCGAAAGCTGTGGAAATTGAGTTCTGGACAGCTTCTACCTCGGCTTTCTTCTCCCAGGAGAAGCAGCAGCGGCGAGGCAGCGAAGCCCTGCGAGGGCTGCCAGAAGCACAACCCACAGAGGCTGCACCCGCGGGGTTGCTGGGTCAGCACATCTCTGGGACTGCTCCTTCCTGGCAAAGGTCACCAACTTGTGGTTGAACCAGCAGCTTCTGGCCGCCCAGCAGGAGCGGGAGGGTGCAGCCACTCCCCTCCCACAGCTCTCTGATTCCAAACTTCCCTCCTGGAAGCATTTCCCTTACCTAACTCCTGCCAGGAAAGACCTGGGACAGATTACATCATTCAGGTTTTTGACTGACCTTGTAACAGAGGCGCTAGTTACGCTTTTCTGATCCAACCACTGCGTTTCGAGCCAGGACACAGGTGCAGTCACGTAACAGTAGCAAGGACCACAGCCTGTTTGTTAACGCCTCATTTCAAAAATGCAGAACATAAACGAGTCAGAAAATGAGCAAAAGAAACTGGGGGAAGCTGGCTGCTTTCCAAGGGTCATTCAACACCAGAGGTTTGCACTGGCTTCTTTATTCATTGTCCTTTATCGTATGAGAAGTTAAATCTCAGCTAAACACCAGCTGCTAGTGTAAATCAGAGTCCCCAAACTGTTACTTCGCATTTCCAGAGATCACAAGTGTATTTTAATACCTGCCTGAGCCAGTTCCACATTGAAGGCTCTTAAAGCAAAAGCAGAGGTTCGAGATTCTGCAGGCAACAGCAGAGAACACAGAAACCCTTCGTAGTCACGCTTTCTGTAAAAAGGAAAGAAAATACACACATTATGTATAGCACCATGTAAACCAGGCACGTTACTGCTTAGTAGAGAACTCCTGAAATAGAAGGAATAAGTTCCAGTTAAAAACTCTGACTCTGCAGAATCAGCAGCTTATAAGCTTATTTTAAAATAAGGCAAGCTCTGAGAGAGGGGGGATGCAAGCTGAACTCTCAACACACCTCTCAGATCCAGATCTCAAGGGATTTGGCTGACGGCATGGAACAAACCCGCGGCAGAACTGCAAATGGAATCCAGATTGTCTGACCTCCAGACTTCAGTTCTAAACATGCAATCAAATTTCTTTAAAAGCTTGCGCTGTGGAGCTTGACCAACATGCCTGCTTAACCACCAAGTTTTTGTTTATTAAAAGCATAAAAACTCCGGGCTGCAGTGGCAGCTTCACAGCAGGTAACTGAACCTGAAGTGGCGTGCTTTCATTTGACCACTTGGGTGTGCCATTCAATTAAAAACAATCAGGGCACATAGAGAAGCGTTATAAATCGCAAAATCATTCGTAACCGTAATGACCAAAACCACTTGGCCACCTCAGGAAAGCTAAACTGCTTGTTTTGAACAGCGTTGGTGTACTTTCTGACAAACCTGCAACCCGATTCTTCGTTAGAAGAAAAGCAGCAACGCCAAGTTATGCCTCAAGGACGGAGAAGCAGGTGTCAAGTTAAACATTTACTCATTTTCAAGAAGTCTGCTGTTCTTAAATGTCCTCCTGTCTCTTTTGAACGTCAGCTTAAAAAAGCAAAAAAACTAAAACCAGAGGTTAAAATTAGGGTTGCTACTTTCAGCCCCAAACAAAAAGGAAATGACATGTAACAGCTCCTTACCCCTGCAACACACAGCAGCTTGATGGCTAGCAAACGCTTAGAGATTTTCTAATACTTGTGAAACTTGTTTTCCTGATGCAAATCCACAAGCATCAAGGAGAAAACAGCATTTGGGGATTTTAGCAGGCTTTAAAGGCCACATTCCTAATAAACAGCAGATGCATCAAACCTCCCCCAGTTAAGGCTCTTCCTGAAAAGTATCATCAGCTCAAATCCTAGGATTTTTTCCTAAAGACTGTAAAAATACCCAGTATTGCCCAACCTGGGCAAGCTGCAAGGCTTACAGCCACTTTTTCCACGTTCCAGCGATGCTGTTTGCCTGGGTTGTGCACACAACACAGAGACACCTCCAGAAAGGAAACAATGAAATACATTTCACAAAGCAAACAGCAGCACAAGGGAGATACTTGTCTTCCCCCTGGTCATTTTCTTCCAATTACCCTCAGCTTAAAAACTGCAGGTACCAAAAAGAAAGTTTTAAAAAAAAAAAATGACAGAAAAGTGTGAGTTTTATGTTGACGGTGCCCCCTTGGACGAGAAAAGCAAATTTTCTGGAACCTTCAGCGAAGCCTCAGCATGTAAAACAAAGTTCCTATTGGCGCAGGTGATGTCGCAACCCAGCTCTGTGCGTTGGGGTGAGGAATGAAGAAAGGAGGGAACTTAAGGTAGCCTCCTGCCCTGTAGTTTCCCTCTCAAGGAAATAAAAGCTTACATATTAACCCACAGTAGGAAGATTTTATTAGGACCGTTACTGGTCTTTTGGTGTAATTAAAAGCTTAGAGTCTTAAGAATTTCTTCCATGTTGTAAAACTGAATAACATCACTGGTTCCTAAGTTTGTCTTCCAGAGCAGACATCAGCAAGAATCAAGAAAACTTATCTACTACAGAAAAATATTTGTAATCAAACAGCTTAAAGTGGGTTTTAAAATACCTATCTGAAGTGCATCTTCAACTAAATGATGCCAAAAGCGTAACCACTTTTCATTTCACTACTGTGAATGCTCGTGTATTTTTATAAGTAGCCTTTTTAATGCTTTAATATAATATTAAAACAACAAAAATGTCCAATGAAAATAACAAAAAAATGCGAACCATCTTAGCTTCTGTGACTTGGGACCTAACTATTCTGTTCACAGTTGTTTGTTAACAAAAATATTTTAACGGCATATATTGCTTGTACATAGAGCCTTTGATCTCCTGAGTAACAGGTAAGCCCTGGGCAGAGTAACCAGGAAAACACAGCCACCATCTCTAATTTTATCGACTAAGCCACAAACTGGCTACGCATTCTGATGCACCTGAAAGGTCTGCAGCTTGCTGCTTCACTGAAAATTTCAGGTTGTCACATTTCTCTCCGTTAGCTGTCCCGCTTCAATCGCTACTGCTGACCACATGTAACTTTGCGTCTTTTACAGCTGTCAGTTTGGAGATGACTACCCTGTTCCTCTCCTTCCACACGCACTTGGAAGCCTTCTCTCTGCTTGCACCAACCCAAACAGAAACCAGGAGTCTTTACCCAGCAGGTGGGTTTCTTTCTCTAACCCTGTACCTTTGAACTCTTGGGGACAAGGAAGCAAGCAGAGAGCGTTGCACATCGCTTCAGGTCCAGAAGCAAAGCAGGACATGTCCCCTGACCTGAAAACCTCTGGGCTGTGCTCCTGCTCCCTGGGCTTTGACCAAAGGCAGATGCTTTTGAAGAGAAATGTTTCCTCCCCCTCCTGCTTTAAGGTCTGGGCAGCTACTTCAGGTCTATCCAGCTGGGGGATTTCCTCTGCTAGTTTTTCCAAGGAGTCCTTGGAAAGTTTGACTATTTCCCAGTAACCAAGCTCTGAAACCACTGATTATTTTTAAATGCCCGTCTCGATGATCTTTCACTCCGTAATCTGAAACAATGAAATGGAAATGTTCAATGCTTCCGAAGAAAAGCAGCTGTGAAAGAAGGAAGAAAACAACAAAAAAATCACTGTTTACAGATTAAATCAGCCTCGCAGTTCCAGTATTTATCCAGCAGTTTCCACCGCGGGTTTTTATTTGCGGTCCCGGTATTACTCGAGGGGAACACGCCACAACGGGAGCAGGGCCCTGGCACTCCGCGGGGCACCTCAGGACCTCGCCCGTCCCCCGAAAAGATGAGGGCGGTGTCCCCACAACGAAAGGGGCCGGTTCACATTAAGATTCCCTCAGACCCATCCCTGCACCGGGTCACCCTCACCGCCCGGCCCCGTCCCCGGCTCTCCCCACCCCCGAGGCGGGCCGGGCGGGCGGCGGAGCCCGGCCTCCCCCCCGGGCACTCACCGCAGCAGCTCGGCGCAGTACTGCACCTCTCCCCCGGGCTCCGGCCGGCTCCAGCCCGCCGCCACAGCCGCCCTCCCTTCCCTCAGCCACGGCCGCCCGCCGCGGGCCCCCGCCGCCCTCAGCAGGCGGTGGCACGGCACCGGGCGCAGCCCCGCCGCGGCCATGGCGGCGGCCGCCATTTTGCCGCCCCGCCCCTCCTGCCGCTCTGCCCGGCCCGCAGAGCCGAGGGGGGCGGCCCCTTCCTCACCCCCCGACGGGGAGGGTCGGGGGCGAGCCCTGGAAAATGGCAGCTCCTCAGGAAGGGCTCCGGGGCTCGGTTGCTTTTTCCCACATGGTTCCCTCAGGGGGGTCCCGCGCCCTCTTGGCTCGGCGGAGCTCGGAGGCAGGACCCTGAGGTAGCTCCAGGCGGAGGTCGGCTCCGTTAAGTGCTGAAGGATCCCAGGCGGCCCCGGTGTAAAAGTTTAAGGGAGGAAGTGCCGGTAGATGGCACCCAAGAATGCGTTATTTCGGTCCGGGGATTTTGGCCGTGCAGCCTTTTGTTGTCCTGCAAATGGCTTCCAAGGCGCCGCCCTGGCCTCAGTTTACCCCGGCTCCCGCCTGGCATCGGTTTGAGCTGAATTCCCCTCAAAAATATATATATATATATAAAAATAAAAAAAAAAAAATCCGGAAAACCCGGCACTCACGTGTCCAAACCCCACAAATCTGAGGAATCTGATAAAAATATCCCGTCGGAGCAGTCCCAAGCTCTGACGGGCTGGGCACAGCAATATTTGTACACAGAACATGTTCGGGCAAAGGAGCCAGCACACCACAACACGGCGGTGGCACATGAACGCGGGGACAAGGGAGACCTGACACACCGGGTTAGAGCTGCCATCGCTAAAAGACACCTTAAAACTCCCAGGTGCAGGCTGGGGGACACTGCTTGTGCTGGTATGGTCCCTCTGCAGAGCTAACTCCATCACAACACGGTCGTTTTAGTCCTGTAGTCACAGGCAGAGCAGTCATGTCCCCTCAAAGTTTGGCCTATCCCAGGATAAGTAACAAATTAACAGAAGTACCAGCATGCTTAAGAGCTGTTTCATCTTAAAACCATGCCAGCCCACACTGTGGGTAGTTATTAGTAGAAGTAGCAACAGGCCAGTTTTCCATCCCCAGCCTTGCCATCCTCCACCCAAGTGCCAGCTTTGGCCTTCATTTAATCCCACATGGAGCTGATTCAGGGGATTAAAACAGCAGAAAATTCACTGCTCTCTGTTTTTTTGTTGTTTTTTTGTTTGTTTGTTTGTTTGTTTGTTTGTTTTAGAGGAAGTTTTCTACCAGTTTGGTGCTCTGAATCAGTTCACTATGTGGTCAGGTGAGAATATGTGCCAGCACAGGGAATTGGCATGATCAGGAGACTATGAGCTGGAAAGTGAGTAGGATCTCCCTGATCTGGGGCAGTAATATACATGTTCGTTTGCTTAGCTGAAAATTACTGAAGCCACACAGTAAATATGGGGGAGGTTTTGAGTGGGCAGTGACATTTGAGTTACAAGACATCTGTTTGGAAAAGAGAGCAAGCCTTTATTTTGTGTGATGACAAGACAACAAAGGGAAGAGGAGGAGGGGAAGGCTGGGAATATCACTCCAGCATTATTTGGTTTATCGATTAGTGGCTCTTGTGGGTTTGTCCTGAGTCTTTCTTCGTCCCTTTCCCTCAGTTCTTTCCCTCGTCTCTGAAGTTCCCTTTGTCCTGAAACTCTGGACCTTGTTTTAAACCCTTGCTATGCCTTGAGCAGGATTTATTGTTTGTCAGGGCACCCAAAGGAGGTCATTTAGCTTTGGTAGATTTCTGGGTGGAGGCTGAAACTGCTGTTGTTTAAGTTTTCAGAGAGAACCCCTAGATAAATGAATCCAGCTCTTTCAGCTGCTGCCAATTCCTGGCAGAAGGGTTACATAAACATACTCCAAACCTCAAGGGTATTATAAATAAATCTTATAAAATATTAACTTTTGTTAATGTCTGAATGAACTGAAATGGTGTTAATCTGATTTAAACCCTTAGTAAGAAAAGAATTAACCAGGTATCTTATAAAAAACAATAATCCTGACCTCTTTCTCAGTTCACTGCTTTTGTTTCTTGCCATTCTGTACCTTTACTGTTCTCATTAAATTACACTTTCTTTTTTCTTTAAACAAATATTTCACATATCATGTATGGTTATTGAAAAGCTTCTTCAAGTCTGTTTCGGTTCTAGCCAATTAGACTTTTGTTTTGCCAGTGTAGTGAAAATAATGATTTGAGTTAATGTTTTAGGGAGTTACTTTTAACACTGTATATGAAATTTAAAGCTAAATAAGGGGTTTCTATGATTTTTTTAATGATAAAATTGTGTTAAAGAGCTCATTTCATGGCCTTTTTCAATACTTCTCTCAGAAGATGAAAGATAATGCTCTCTCTGATGTGTACTTATTAATTATTTTGTCCAGCAGATTCCTCAGATAAAACTCTGAAATCCTTGGGCAGAAATGCTACTGACAGCAATTAATTGTTTAGGTAGAAATAAGTCAGTTGTTGCTGTATTATAGAGTTTCTAGAGGGAAAAAAAAAAAAAAAAAAAAAAGACAGAAAATAATAATCAATTATATCCAACCCTTGTTAAAAACATCCAGATATTATTTGCCAACATATAAATGAGAGAGACCTTCAGCTACCCCATGATAGCCAAACAGAGTCTGAAATACAGGAGGCCTACTTATATTCACGTGCTTGTACCAAAAAAGTGATCATACAGAAGAGAACAGGAGAGAAAGAGACCCACCTCAGCATAACCAGCAGGCAGGAGGCTCAGGCATTCACTGGAAAATGAGATACCAACACCAGCATCCCTAAGCTGTAATGATGAGAGAAGAAATAAGAACAGGGCTCTGCCAGGTATATCCTCTGCACTTGCATGAGCAAGGATATATTTTCTTTCTCTCATTTTCCTCTTCTGAATACTCCTGGATTCATTCCGGTATGAGAGTTAAGGAAAAATCCTTGTGGAGTAGCAATAGTATTTCCTGTCCAGTTGCATGCCACAGTGAACAGGCACATGCAGTTATTTTTACCTGGACTACTAAAAATATTCAGCCAAAAATCTTTGTTTAAAGGAGTACAGTAACAAAACATGACTAACAAAACATGACTAACTGCAGTCGTTCCACTCCTGGCCACAGAGTAATGCCTTCACACATGTGGTAACAAGCAGTGGGACGTTCTAAAACAAAGCTTTCCCATTTTACGTGGTTTAAACCTCTAAGTCCTTAATTGCAAAGTAGATAGAAAGTTCCAAAAGGATGTTGAAGTTTTCATCTTTGTTGCTGCCCTATGTTTATTTTTTGTGGTTTTGACTGTAGATAAATGTGCTCATAAACGCTCATTTATTTCTTATTACCATTTGCTCTTTCACTCCCCAGCTTCAAGCACAAATGAAGATTGTAAAAGATGCTATACAATGGACAACGAAGGTCTCAGAATTATGAAGTGTGAGGACCACTGTGTGCTTCCCCGGCCATGTGCTGCAGGACTGAACCACCTGTCCTACAGAGGGAAAGCAAACGGCTCTTTTTTTTATTATCCACCACCAACTTTGCCCTCCACTACCCTCAGAGGAACTGCTGCTCATCTGACATCCTCAAGCCTTCTGCAGCTGTATGTGAGGTTCAGTTTTACTCCCCTGGGTAGATCTGTCAGCACACATTACATAGGCCATCAAGCAAAGGCTGGATGTTGCCAACTTTAAGTTATTTCTGATTCAGACTGCAGACTTGTGAGTGAAACCGTGGGTATTCGGGTTATGCAACTTTTGTTGCACGATACCTTTTGATACCTATCTTTTGTAAGGGTAGTCTCTTATCTCTTTCTAGCCAGTGGAGTTAAACAGGACTTTTGTAGAGAGAAATCCAGAATAAGGACATAGGAACAGCACTCAGATCACCCCAATTAACCTCGGTCTCTCTACTGGTTGTAGGTTACTGATCCTCTGACCAAGATCTCTCCCCAGCTGCACCGCGTTCTCTGAACACACAGGCAGAAGCAGAACTCGGTGCCAAATTTTCAAGAGCTTAGCACATAACTGCCCAGCTCCCACTTTGACATCAGAATAAGATTTTAAGGATTGAGAAGGCATTGCTAGTTATCTAATGTACTCCTTTGTAAATCCAGCTCTCTGCGGGGGCAGCGCACTCTCTTCGGAGTTTTGGCTCTAGCTTTTCAAGAGCCACCCTAAAAGCTCAGTAGTGTGATGAGAAGAGATGACTTATCTGTCTGCCCTTGCGCAGCAGCGCAGGCCCACACAAACACAGCTCGGTTCCGTGTTGTTGCCTGGGGTGATATCAGATGCAAATAACGTGAGTATTTGAATGGAATTCACAAAGTGTATGCTTTTAAGATAAAGTAGAGCCAAGTCCTGCTGCTGCTGCTGCTTTGGATGCAAATGTATTTGTAATGAACTCTGGTTTTGTACGTATCCCTTATCTTGCACCTGTTATCATCTTTGTTGTAAAAAGCTTACAGGCAGGCTTGCCAAATGATACGCCCCATCTGTGCTACCTGGATAAACACTGTTAGCAAGAAACATGCAAACTGAAAAGCCACAGGTTCTTGACGGACGGGTACCGGTGCTGTTGCTCTGGCTAGCAAGGACAAGGTCTTTGTGTTCTTCCAGCAAGTTGCCAGCCTTTTCTTGTTTGCAATTCTTGTGAAGCTGTTGGGAGGGAGATGAGAGAGAGAGAGGAAGCTGGGGGTGTGCAAACTGCTCTTTGGCACGCAGATGAAGTCAGTCGCAGGTATAATGAGGATTTCAGTGGAATCTACAAAGCAAATGTGTTTTTGCCAGAGCCAAGATAGAGCTAAGTGTTGTGTCTGCTGCGTTGGAGGCAGATGCATTTGTTGTCAACGCTGCTCTTGTTTATATCGTTTTGCTTGGACCCCTGCAAACCGGACCAGCACCTGGAGGGAGGGAGGGAAAGTGAATAATGGGAAACTGCATCGCTAGGACTTGTCCCTGGAAAGGCTGGGGAGAAGTGACTTAGCAGATGTGGCACGGTGAGAGTGTTCTAAGGCAGTTTCAGCGAAGAAGCAACAGGAGGGGAGAACAGCTTGTTCCAGGAGCTTATCATGCTCCACTGAGATCTCTACGTTTTCCTGTGTTGTTTTTTTCATCTAGGAACTTGCAAGAGGGAGCGCCACTGAATAACCGGGGCGCAAGGCTGGTAGGTTGCATTCTGAAGTCCTGTCACTAAGTTCCCGTGGCAAGATGTGTGCTGCCGGTGATGGTCACATCTGAGAGTGGCTGATGCTTCGTGGTTCCTGGACCAAGTCATTTCAACAGCTGTTAGCAGCTGTATTTAACAAATATGTAAGTTAGCAGGAAAACAGGGTGCTATGAGACCCGTCCCACCAGGGGAACATCCCCAGGCCTGTTTCCACTTCGCTACCTGAGGCAGAGGGGATGAGAGCAGCAGATCTTGGTGTTCCTGGGCAAGGACCACTCCCTGCTCTGCCATTCACCCGCTGCCTCGTGCTCCCTGCACAGGCATGCTGCTGCTTGCTGCCTTTGTGCGTTAGAGCAAGGCAGAGGGTAGAACTTGGCATCGTGAGCACCCTGTCCTAGGCCTTGAGTTACAGGGGAGTTCATCCAGTGGCATTTTGCCGAAACGAAAGACACAAACGGGGCATTTGTTCCTATTGCTGCCTGCCACACAGGGTGTATATCGACAAGAGCTGGGAAGGGTACCACACCTCGATCCCCTCAGTCAGTCCCCGAGGATAATCAATAACCTGGTTACTCTGGCAGAGGCCGTGATGGTGGTGTCTTTCAGCACTTGGATCCCTTCCACGAGACACAAGCCAGGAACCTCCTTCTTCTGTTGTTTAGAAAACCAGTGGCCCGAGGGGATCCCGCTTCACTGTGGTCAACCCCTGACCTGTCCAGGAACTTTAACCAGGCTCCAAACTCTCACAGGGCTGCGTGTGCCGCCAGGCAGCTGAGCAAAACACAGCAGATCTGCTGGCAGTGATACAGCACGCCGAGCTCCCTTGCCGCCTCCAAGGCTCCTATAGGGTTTGTCAAAGGGCTCGGGGAAAACTTTCCATCCAGAGCGGGCATTCCTAGGGTGCTGGTGTGCCAGTCTCTGGGGATGAGACAACGCTTTGGGAGAGTCACATGTAACGACCAGCTAGCAGCAACATGTCTGAAGGTACAGGTCACAGACGTGCATTCATTCCGTCGTAACTGTTGGTCTCTGCCTCCCAGTGGCTGCTCATGCAAGAGATGGTGCCCGCCTGGGTGTCTGACATCCACACTTCTCTGCCTACCGCAAGGGTTTCACACCGCACAGCCTGAGGTCAAGGGCCCTTCTGTGGGCTGAGCAGGGAAAACGAAGCTCCAGGAGCCTCAGAAATCTCCACAGAGGTGAGCAAACATAGCACTTCAAACAAAAGCCTAAAGAGGCTGATGTCAAGTAATGTGTTTATGTGTTTATATACATATGTGTGTGAATAATGAAAGCCTTACCCTGCTGACTGGGCTTCCTGGCAGCAGCTAAGACACCTCAGGTTTTCTCCCACGCCTTCCCCTTTGAAAAGTGTTTCTACCCCAAGCCACAGCACTGGTAGCCGAAGCTACACCGCGTGGCTTCAGCCAGCTCCTTGATCCCATCGTCTTTAAATCTTGGGCGGCCAAGTATTGTTCCTGACAACACCCTGGGCATGTAGAGTTCCTGAGATCAGCAAGCAGGGCCTGGCAATTCAGTCAAACTGCTTTCTGCCCAAAACTTTAGGTAACCAAGCCCCTTTCTGCAGCTTAGCCTGGTTCCTCTGAGTTCACAGAGCACCCTGCAGGAGAAATGGGAAGTGCAGAACAAACCTGCAGGAGATGCAAGGACGCTGACATTTGGGTTGTGTACACAACTGAAGTAGCTTATGAAGGGCTTCAGGGAAGTGGGCAGATAGTAAAATATCCACGTGGCCAGAATTTATGTTTGAGCTGGGCTTTTTTCCCCCTCTCCTGGCCCTGAGGACGTGAGGAAGCTGCGAAGCACAGCCGTCACAGGTAGGGACACTTCAGCAGTTAGCATCCCACTGTTTTACAGGTGCTGCTCTCACTCCTCAACCACAATCCCTCCCAGCTCTGCTTCGCCAAAGCGATTTGTCTCATCTAGGGGGCCAAGGAGAGGGGACACGTCCGGGCAGAAACTGGAGGGAGGACTTCAGGGGATTTAGATGCTGACATCTGCAGAGGTAGGTAGAAACATTCTCCCCCAGAAGTGCCCCTCAGCAGCCAAGCATAATAACTGGTTACAGCACTGCTGGAGAAACGAGATTCCCAGCTACTGCCCTGCTTTTCACTTCTCCCTTTTTTGTGGCGGTATGGATCCAAAAGCATTTCTCAAGCACCGTTTAAAAAACAACTGTGTTCACATCCACAACTGTCCGGAGTTCAATTCTGAGCGCTGTAAATGGCTGTGGTGATTAAATGCAGCTAGAACACTGAAAAGAGTTGCGGGGCAGACAAGAGCAATGACAAAACACCCTCGGAGAGCGCAGGAGGGGAAGAAGTGCTGATGCAGAAGGGTGATTTATGGTTATTCTCTGGTTGCAGAAACAGAAGAATTATTGAGAACCTTAAAGGAGAAAGGAGCTTTAGGTTATAAGATTGACGACTAAAAACCACGGGGAAGTAATCCTTTCGGCATCAGTATGGCAAAGCTTCAGTCCCGGGAGGCAGGTCAATGGAGGTCAAGGCTCAAACTGGAAACACTAAGCTAGGGAACTTCCCTGGTCGCCTCCTTCCCCCACGTTGCCTCTTCCCCACCCCCTCTTTAACAAAAGGAAGCCGTGCACTTCAGTGTTTTTGACTTCTCGACTTCTCATACTGAGCTTTCAGCTGCACAGTCCAGCTCCTAACCAAAGGCTTCGGTGGTAGGCAGCCTGGTGCAAAGCGACAGCAAGTTACTCTGCTCTGTCCTGAAGTCAGCAAGTCATTAAAGGTGGCTGCTGTTTGCATTTTGGCATATGTAGGGGGTCATTTCCGTGTCTTGTATCCTCTCTAGGACATTGTAATCTTTTAACACAAAAACTTTTTGAGATCCATCCTTTCAGGGAACTCATACACCACTGTGAGTTACTTTGTGCTGTCCCCTGGTAACTGTGTTAGTTACATAAAGTGAGGAGAAACTTCTATACCTTTTTTACACTTTCCTATAATCTGAAAACACTGTGTGAAGAGGCAGCCACTCTACCCCAGAAGCAAAACTCCAGCCTTACGTGTCACTTCACAGTGACGGAGGGTGACAATCTGTGAAGAGCTGGCATATTGAGTTTTGAAACTTTCCCGTTTCTTTTGGTTGAATGGAGTTAGGCATTTGGATGATCATACTGTTACGTTTGGACAGTTATATTATTACATGACCATCACAGGCGGTAATTAACATAGTTGTCTCACTATAAAGTTACCGTTTGCTTTGTTTCAGGAGGTTTCAGACAGCAATTACAGCAATTGGATGGCATTTCACTGGCTGGTCTCTAGCAAACGCCTACCATGAGTCAAATCATCAGCAAAATGTGGCGAGTGTGGTGGTGTAATGTCATGTAACAGCAAGTCAGTGTCTTGTTCTAATATTTTAATGACAACCCTCTGAATTAGAACAAGTTTTCAGAAAGTGGTTGTTATTCACACATAATGATCTGGGCTGCAGAAATGCCCTTGGGAGGGAAGAGCTAATAAAATCAGCAGCTAGTTAGTACAGACTTCTTCATTTAATTTTATTGTGTGGAGGGCAGCGCAGTTTTCTCACATGAGACAGGCGCTGCTGTTGCCTGGAAAGCTTCCATACAGCCTTGCAGCTTTTGAATCGCTCCGGTCAAAGGTGTCAATCAGAAGTTTGCTGCAGTTTCACCGCTGTTGATGCGAACATCTGTGTGTATTTCTTGGCTTGGCTTTATTTGAAAAGCAGTGTATGGCTGTAAAATATCAGTCATTAATTCGGCACCACTTAGCTGCAAAATATTAGTCATTAATCTGGCATTGTTGCCAGGTTTGTGCCCTACTTAAGTTGTTCTTGATTGTAAAACAATGTGTTGCAAATGAAATACAAGATCACTTTTTGAATCTCCTGTTGCAGGGATGCGTTTAAGAAGCCATCTCTTGTGCTCCCTTCCGTCTGGGAAGTTAGCAAACCTGCACAGCTCGGTGAGACAACACTGGTGCTGCCTGCTAGCCATGACTAACGCGTGCACCCCATGGCAATTACAGCAGAAGGAAGTTTAAAATAATTTTGTTAGTGTTTGGAGCATGAGGCTCATCTCCAGCCAGACCTCAGTCTCTGCTTTCCACAACATGAAGATCGCTGAAGTACTCTTATATAAGCCTAATTGACACAATTAAAAGAATGACTCCTTACAGATGTGTGTTGCTGTAGCAACCCGGGGCAAGGGGAGCCAAAGTGCCCTCCATACTCAGAAAAATAATATTAATCATAATAGGTAGAAGCACTTCATCCTTTTTTACAAGACATTTGCTCTGGAGCCAAGAGCCTTAGCGTGTTGCAACAGGGATCACTGCACTGAAGCTGAAATAATTTGAAGGCGAGCTGAAATGCTCTCAGTAATAAGCAAAATTACATGGAGACAGAAACGTATTTAAATGGTGTCCAACTCTCCCGGGATGTAGGCAGCGGGATTAGTTGTTCAAGGCTTTGATTGCCATAGGAACACCGGGTGAAGGAAAATTTGGAAAACACCAAAAGCGTCCGTGGAGGCAGGATGAGGCCTGAACTTCTGCACCTGGTGAGAGTTTGTTTTACCTAAAGGTCCGACTGCCCAGTCGGATCTCCACGGGCAGGCTTTAACTCCATCCTTTGTTTCAGATGGGCTCTACACAGCTCCGTGTTGTTGACAGAAAATGGCAGCCAGTCTCCTGTTTTCCCTGTGGCGAGCCAGAGCTGGAACAGGGCTTTGTAGACTGGATATGAACGCCTTTATTCTTGACTCTGCTTTGTTTGTCCCACTAAAACCGCAGGTTTCATCCAAACAGAAGTCTCTCTGAAGTGTCAAAGGGACCACACGAATTACCTGAGACACACGACTTAGGACTTGTTTTAATGAACTCTTTTGATGTAAAGCCAATGATGTGTATTTTGACCAGTGTGAGTGTGGCTTCGAATTTATTATTTTAACTAACGCAGTTTTTAGCTTTGTCTTGACAACTTTGCAATTTAAACACAGTCACGCTGTGTTGCTACGGAGTACAAGAAAAACCTGAAAGCGGTGCTGACTGGGACTGAAAAATCTGATTTCCATTTCCAAAGTGAAGAAGCAAGTGAATAGCACGGACAAACAAGCAAGTCTGAAAAAAAAAACAAAAAAAAACAACAACAACAATAAAAAACCACTTGTCTTTTGAATGATCATTGAAAACACAGATGAAAAGCGATCTCAAGAAGCCATCTCTACCATCCCACTCGCTAGAGATGGATTAATTTTATCTCTGTCGTTACAGACCAAATTTTCTCTGATCCCTTCTTAAAAAGATTTACAATCCCCAGGCAGTCTAGTTGAAGGCATCGCTATCCTTATTTTTAGAAAGTTTTTTTTCCTAGTGGCTAACCAAAGTATTGCTGCTGAAATGGAATGTGTTATTAATCTCTAATATCTTTGTTTTTGAAGACTCCTATCTCTGTCAGTGTTCTCTTCACCAAAGCACACACCCTCATTTCTCCAGTCTTCTCTGGTAAGTCGTGTTTTTTTTTTAAAACTCCAATCGTACCCATGGCTCTCCCCTGTAGCCTGATTACTGTTTTATCCCTCCTGAGCTTGGTGCCCCAAGCCAGACTCTCGAAGCTCCAGATAAGTTTTGCCAATATGAGAAAACTGGAAGAATCACTTCAGGTGCTTTATCGCCTCTGTGTTATAGCCCTGTCTCGGTATGAAGTTTGGGTTTTTTTAAACAGTAGGCAACCTCCTGAACATTTCTGCAGGGCTGCTCCCTACCCATTTTCTCCTCAACCTGTGTTTTTGCAGTTGACTGTTCTTGACCAATCTTCAAACCTTGCATTTTTTATTCTCTAATAGCACCTTATATTTTTCACTAACAATCCCAGCTATGCAGTTCATTAATGACTGGATTCAGTTTGAATATCAAACTCGCATTTCATCCAACTTCCTTTTTTTTTTTAAAGTTTTCTCACACTGCTTTGTGCCTAGGATCTATAAACCTTCAGCCTTGCTCTAATTATAGTTGCAGAGGTACAGTGTGTCCATGTTCCGCCTGCACGTGGCCCTTCACTTACCCTGTTCCAGGTACAGTGGTGTGATTACAGCTGTTTGACCTGTTGCACCATTGGAAGCTCAGCTTGTCCTGATAATAGCGCAGTTATGTTTACTGTCCTTGCAGCTCTGGCAATTACATCTCATTACACCGCTTTAATTATTCAAGCACTGACATTTCAATGATAATATTTAGAAAAATTCAGACACACAGGAAAAGAGTTCTTTCAATTAAAGTGTCTTTTACTTAGCTCTTCTCTTGAGCTGCCTGTTTTCTCACAACACATTCCTCTCTCTGTCACAACCACAGTCATGATGTTTTTCCAAAAACCCTGGAAGACACTCTCAGGCCCTGCTTCTGCCAGGATTGCTTTTATTAAAAAAACATTTCTAATTCTTGGGCCCTCTCTCCACATTGGAGTGAAAGATGAATCTTTAAAATGCTGTGAGGTAGCGTGTATTTTGAAGTAGTGGCAGGGATGAGGCGAGTGGATTTCAGCACATTGACTGTCTGGGCAGAGCCTCGGGAATACCAGGTGCTTGGGCACTGAGGGCAACACCACAGTCAGGTTGTCACCCTCTGTCACGCTCATTCCCAGCCAGGAAGTGCCATTTTGGTGTATATGGACAAGAACTGAATCCGATGTGTAACTCTCTTTAGGTTCAGCCCTCACGCCAGCCGAACTGTCACCCGGAAGGATAATCCAGGAGCAGTCTCACTTCACCTTATCTCCTGCAGTTCTTGGAAAAGTTCTTAGACAGCCTACAATAAAAAGGGTTAAGAGCAAACAAGTCTCTTGCATCACCGCTGTGGCACGCCTGACTACCTGACCACATCCTACGTATGAGGAACTCGGGCAGTGACGTAGCCTGCCCAGAGCAGCAGGGCAGGTTAGCAACTAAACCTGGAACGACAGGTCTCCTGCCGCAACGACTGGACAGGACTTTGCTGGCATCCGGGGAGCCACACTGTAGTGCAGGGAAGCCATACCTTGCTGTGAAAGCAGACTCTTCCAGATGGGAAGGGCATGTGGCAGGAGCTGCCTCTTGCCTAGGGGCTTCATTAGCACTAATCTGACAGACACTGAGACCTCATTAATTTGTTGTTGTGCACAACCAGTTTCAAAATGCTATCTGAACAAAGCTCTTGGGTCGAATGTAATAGCAGATTTGCAGTTGCAGTGACTCAGTAGGCAAGGATGACTCTTGCACCTGGCTTCTACGAAATGCTTAGCACAACAGACAAGACCTCCCACGGTATTTATTCATTCAGCAGAGCCTGGCTGGCACAGAGCGCTGGCGTTCATCATCCGTGTCCCGGGCGAGCAAGGGAACCTGTCAGGAAGTGCTTGGGATCCTGGCAGTTCCTCCTTGGCTAAAATACATACACATCACATACTGTGTATATCATTTACAAAATGCATACAGATACACATATATTTGTATATATAATGTGCTAAAATTGGTTTTCAACATGCTGGCTAAGGATATTGTGAAGCACTGATTGGCTTTGTTACTGACGCAGTGCCTGGAAGCAGGACAGGCCGTGTCTTTTTTATCCACTGTGGTCACCTCAGGCTCCACTGCAATGGCCATTATTTGATCTGCTCTCAAGTATTTGCCACATTCTTTTATCTCTTGGGTCCATTCTGAGTAATGTTGAGAAACGCTGGGCTCAGAATTTGCAACAAACATCCACGGCTGGAAAGGATTACAGTGCAAAATCACACGCATGGCTTCCTGCGCTGCAAAGACGAAGAGCTCCATCAGAGATAATGGAAACTTGCAACTGGAGGGAGGCTTGCGGCTGAAATCCAAGCACGTTTTAAAATGACCTGATTTTTATGACTTGGTTGCTAAGCTGATGTTGCTAATTCTTTTGTAACTCATCACAACAAAACAGAGATAGCGCTCGCTATTTTAGGAAACATATGAATCAGTGGGAGAGCCAAAGGGAAACAAGTGGATCGCTGGTCGGGCTGGAAATGCCTCAGAGATGTATACAGTGTGTGTCTGCAATACTGTGGCTGTGCAAAAAAAATCAATAAAGGGTTTTAAGCATGGCTAGCCGCACAACAAAACATGCTTTGAGCTGACAATTTAAGGAGGAAGCTCTCTCTGCACACACACTTCTGTTATTTCATCACCATCTGTCATTCCCACATGATTTAAAACACAGATATGCTACCAACAAAGAGACCTACTTATCCCTTCACTGCACAATAATCCTTACGAAGATAAATCCAGCACAGGAAAATAAATCACGGCACCAAGGTAAGATCTTCCTCAGCTCAGTTTGCAGTAGGCACAGAACAACTTCTTACTGACATGAAGCTGCAGCGGCTTTTCCCAGCACGCTGGCCTGTACACCAACTGTGGGACGCACATCGTCGTAAGATGACCGCTGACATAAAGAACAGAAAATTGAAGGGTTAAAAACCATGTTAATAACCCATCAAACACCAATGTGTTAGGAATTTCATAAAAGGGATGTAGGAATTTCATAAAGGTGACAAACGCAAGTTCATGCCAAAGTCAAAAATCCCCAGGTGTTTTCTCCTTTGGATGACAGGAAGGCTCTCCCTGACTGTCTCAGGCAGGAGGTGTGCTTCTGGAAAGCCTCTCTGATTAGGGGAAAAGCCAAAAACACTCAGGGAGCACAATTCTTGGTTGTGCCCAGAGGTATCGTAGGGTCTTTAGGGTCATAGAGAGTGCCGAAGGAGAGGGCAGGTTCAGAGAAGAGCGGTGAAACCTGGGACTTTTTGTAGTACAAGACACAAATATGAAAGAGGGCAGCCAATCCCCATGGAAAATGATCGACGAATGCCTCAGGGCTAAGCAGAGAAATCGCTCACATCACGACACAAAACCCAGCACCAGTCTCTGTCTCTCCGCTGGCCATACTTCAGTACAGCACCAGCTCCTGCGATGCCCTGTCCCCGCCAGCCCGAGCTCCCAATTCAGACACCATCACTGAAGGCACCACAAAAAAAGCCCAGAGGTGTTCAGACCAGCCTTCTGAAAGGGTTTTTATTTTGACTGAGTCAAGGAAAAGAGCTCAAAGCATGGCTAAAGCTTACCGTTATTTTTTAATCTGGCTATGATTTACAGTGGCTCCCTGCCAATGAAAACGCGAAGACAGAATAATACCTGGTTTTGCTCTCTAACAATGGGAAAAGAAGGAATTGCTTTCTGACAGCTTCTAAGGAAAAAGTATTCTCCCCTGTCTAACCAAGGAGTCTTTTTCTGAGACGGATCACAGGTTTAATGTTTTCAGATAATAGTTCTTCCCCAGAAAACTAAAGCCTCAATTTTTTCAGTCTGGTATGGAGAATTGGATCCAGTAACTTCTGCTTCCTTGGATCTCGCTCAGCCCAATTATGAGGCTCCTCGTCAAGTCCAAATTGGATTCTTGAATTTGCTTAGTTCATGCTCTAGAAATATAGAAACAGGTCCCTAACACCTGTTTTGCATAAAAATCTGGAAAGGCCTGGCCTCGCTCAAAAGTTTAACTTGCTGTTTGGGAAAACAGCATTGCAGACTTGTGACTTACAACGGGAACGATCAATCTGGTATCTTCAAGCCAACGTTGCAGAAAGCTTTGCACTAACCAAAGACGAAGGAAGAAAAGCAGAAAAGGAAGTGGCCATTTTAACTGAGGCTGATGTTTAAATCTCAAAGTCCTCTTTGAGAACAGAACATTGTGTACACAGGCACAAGTGTGAGGCTGGGCTTTTTTGTGCTTGGATCTGTCCAGACCACTCGTGCTTTAAACAACAGGTTGGTAGTTTATGAGCCTAAATTTGAGGCAGGAAAGTCTGGAATCTTTTGAACAGCATCTAGAACCTTTTTCATATGAAAATAAATAAATAAATATTTAATTGTGGTTAATTATAAAGCCGAGATGTTTCTGAAATCATAAAACCCCAGCTATTCCTGCAGATCGCTTTCAGCAGGACAGACCAAGACCTATCTGACAGCAGTGATCTTACAGAACCCTGCAGAATCTCCCTGCCATAGCCAGGTGGAAGCTGTCTTGCAGGTGGAGAAGGCATTAGACTCAGTCTCAGTGACAGTCAGGCTGAGGGCATCAGTTTTTAACTGAATATTAAAGCCAAGTGTTGCTTTTGGTTTGCTGCACTGCACTGACCTTAAACCAGCGAGACATTTATCAGAGAGGAGGAATGGTTTGGAGGTTCCCTTGCAGTTATGCTGGGCTTGTGCTGCGTACAGATGATTGATTTGTTCATAGAAATCACTCTGAGTGATATAAAGAGGCTTGTTACATACTGCTTGCAAAGAATTTTTATATATCTTTGTTTGGAGGGTGTGTCTTCACCAAAGTTTGGGTTTTTAACTTCGTGCAAGTGCAATTTCGCATCGCTCTCCCTCCTGCCACCCAGCGTTTCTAACGGGGGGATGGATCTGCATTCTCACCTACCCCTTAAACAGGCATGACCGAGCAGTCGGGCCTCTCCGAGAGGCATGGCACATGGCAGGGCTTTGTTGGGAGCTCAATGCGCTCATTGTACCTTGCAGATCCTGCACGAGGAAGGTCAATATTCCCGTACGCCACAGCCAGACATACATTGAGCCTGCTCAACGCCGCTGCAGCGGGTGCCCAGGCAGCAGGTCATGCTCCGCATTCATGTGTAGGATCTAGAAAAATCCGTGCCGTTTAAAATCACGGGGGAATATTGCCCAGCCACTTAGTATTATGATACACAAAGTGCTTGGGAAGTACATAGAGATTTTTGCAGCCGTGTACTGTCAGCCAGCCTGAGCTACCAACCATTCGACTCAATGGGAAGACTAATTGATGTGAGCAATTTGGGATAAAGCGCCCAAGGCCACGACCCGCTCGTCGCAATCACCACAGAATTTGTCGTTGACCTCAGCCAGGGCGGGATGAAGCCCGCAGGCTCTGTCAGCCCGTACTGAAGCCCACACGTGTCATTTATTTAGTGTTCACGGGCCTCAGTGCTGCTGAGGGCTGGAACCAGAGAGCCGAGGGCAGCTCGGGATCTGCCCCAGCCCACCAAGGGGAGCTGGGGGAAGGCTCAGCGAGGGCCGTTGCTTCCCCACGTTGTGATGTCGGGCAATTCAAGGTGGACTGAGAGCGGCTGAGGAGAGCTCCCTGCTCTTAATTACCGCTCCGGGGACGTTAAAACAAACACTGACCTTTGAACTTTGCGTTTATTTTCTTTTAATTTTCAGCCTCGTGCTTAAAACTGTGCCGTGACCTCCCCCCTCAGCCCGAGGAACCCAGGGCACCCCCTCAGCGCGCTCCGCCCCCCCCTCCCCGAGGAGCCCCCCGCCCGGGTAGGGCCGCGAGGGGCGGAGCCTCCCCGCACAAGCCCCGCCCCCTTCCCCCTCCCCTCCGTCACGTGCGTTAGCGACAGGCGGCGGCGGCGCCTCCCATTGGCGGAGGGGCGGGGCGGCGGGGAGGGGGCGGGGCCTCGCCCACCACAACAAAGGGCGGCGCGGGGCGGGCGCGCGCCCGGCGCCGGGAGCGGCAGCGGCGGGAGCGCGCAGGTGGGCGCCGGGCGGGGACCAGGACCGGGGTCCTGGGGGGGGGGGTCCCCGGGTTTGGGCTCCGTAGGCTCCGTGTCCCCGTCCCCCCCAACCGGTGCCTCCCTGCCGGCTCGGAACGGGGCCGTGCAGGGTGTGTGGGGCTGGTGGGAGCCGCCTGGCGGCGGCGGGGCTCCTCGCTCTGCCTCCTCCTTTGTTGTTGTTTGTTTCTTTTTTTTTTTTTTTTTACTTTTTCTCCCTTATTTTCCCCTCCCTGCTCGCCTCGCCGCTGCTCCCCGCTCGGCTGTGGGGTCGTTGGTTGGGGTAGGGGTTGGGGTAGGGGTTGGGGTCCCCCCCGCGTCCCTCCCCGATTCCTTCTGGGCCTGAACGGAGCGGTCCCTTAGCCCGGGGGGGGGGGTTATTAATTAATTTCGCTTAGTTAATTATTACTTCAGTGTGGTGCTGCACTGTGAGAGCCCTCACGAGCTGCGGGAGCTGGGATGTGAAGCTGTTTTAATGTAAGGGGCACAGTGGCTGAGTACTGAAGCCACAAAATCAGTAAGGAACAAGCAGAGGGGTTATGGGAGGGGCGTTCGCTGGTTTGTGGCCCCTGTTGGTTAATGCAGGCCAATTCAGGGCTGTGGGCAGGCTGCTGGAAGCTGGGCGAGCCACCAGCCTCTGGGTACCGGTGGGATGTGTGTGCCTCTTCAGGCTCGCTGGCTGTGCGTGGAGCTAGCGGTGAGCAGCAGACCTGCTGTAATTAAACACAGGAGCTGCCTTTCCTCGTTCCTTGGAGCTGCTTAGCGTGGCACAGGCCGTGTGGAGATCCTGCTGCTAACAGGCAGCGAGTGTGCTTTGAGCCCCTGCCTCCCCCCTTGTAGGTGGGTGAGGGGAGAAGCCCCCGGGTACCCTTGGGTGCTGCTGGAGGCGTCTGTGGGTTGAGGTCTGAGGTGGTTCCAGCAGTGGTTTGTGGGCTGAGGTGGGAAACCCGCCTTGCATCCCTCTCCCTGACCCGCAGGGAGCTGGCAGGGTGCTGGGGAACAACTCGGTGGAGCACAAAAGCTCCCTCCTCGCCCAGGAGAAGGAGGGGTTGGAGGCTGGGCAGAGCTCTGCTGGGGAGGAGGACCTGGGAGGAAGGCTGTCCTCTCCCGGGAGGGACCCAGGCTACTTGTGTGCCTCTCCCTGGGAGGAAAAACTCTGCCTGCAAGGAGGAACTTCCCCAGATACCTCAGCCTGCACTCAGGGGAGGGTTTCCATTTGTTTCCCTCAGGACATTATTGCTGCTCTGTCGTTAAGACCCCATTATTTTTCTTTTTTTTTTTTTTTCAGGCTTCACCAAGTGTTCACCAGCCATGACTCTGAATGTCCCACGCCTCAGCTGATAAAGCGTCTATGCACTTTAATCTCAAGCCGATGCCACTCTGCTAGTACGGTGTGAGCTGTGCCTTGCTCCTCGGGTATAAAGATCTACCAGCCAAAGTCTTGTTCCTGCCTTAGTGATGTTCCAGAGGTTAAATAACATGTTCATGGCAGACATCGACAGCCTGTCCAGCCAAGAGCCAGAGTTCAGTGAGAAGGAGGACGATGAGTGGATTCTGGTTGACTTCATAGGTAAGATGGTTTGTACTTGTCACCTTCCATGCGAAGAAAGCAGTCACTTAGCAGGATTTTAGCCTAAGAAAAAGGAATGTAGATAGAAATGTAGGTCTTCTGAGCAAATGTACCAAAACAGGTTATGTAAACTGATGAGAAGAATGATGTCAGGCCTGCAGACCTGACACAGGCTTCAGCAGAACCACTTGTGCAGATAAACCCTATTTGACTTATTACACAATGGTATTGCTCTGCTGATAACAGTCGTTTTACGTGTCTAGCGTGGATCGTCAGGGAACTCCCTTTTCCCCTCCCCTTGCTCGTAAAACAGATTTTGTGTACATGCTGATAGGGGCGTATTTCCGTTTCTTTGTTTTTATATCCTGCTTCTGGCTTCGTTTGACCTTGCTATCTTTGTCCCCCTGCCCTCGCCAACGTCCGTGGCTTCCTCACCTGCAGCAGACACTTGCACCAACTGCTCCACGGAGGAAGCGGACCTCGCCGAAGCACCGGCCGCCGACGGCTCGCCTGTCTTCTCTTGCTTACCGTCCCCCTTGGAGCACTTGCCGGAGGCCAGTGAGTCCTGCTTCATCCAGTTCGAGTCGTGCCCCATGGAGGAGAGCTGGTTCATCACCCCTCCGCCGTGCTTCACCGCCGGCGGGCTGACCGCCATCAAGGTGGAGACCAGCCCGATGGAGAACCTCCTCATCGAGCACCCCAGCATGTCCGTCTACGCTGTCCATAACGCCTGCCACAGCCTCAACCAGCCTGGCTGCGGGGACGAGGAGTTCCACAGCCCGGGTAGTCCCAGGTACGTCTCGCTTCTCTCGCCCTGTCGCTAAAATATCTGGTTTCTACTTAATCAGCGTAGACACTTAATACTGAATTTTCCAGCTTATTCCGGAGCGAGTGAATAAAGCATGAATCCTGCACAAGTGGAGTAGGGTGGTCAGAGCTGCCTGCCTGCCTAGGAGAGTGTTAGGGGAGGACTGGGCCGTGAAGCAGTTGGGATGCTGTTTTGGCGCTGCGGTGCCTATTTATGGAGCCTAATTGTTCCCTCAGAACACACTCCAGGTCTGGCAGCTAACTGTAGCTGGTAATGTAGCCTTGAAAGCACTCAGCCCCCTCCATAGCTATGGGCATTTTTCATTAGTCAGTACCTTTTCAGTCACCTTCAGGTGAAAAATACTACTTTAACATCCCTGTCAGGGAAGTCTTCTTGTTTTCCTAACCTAGTGATAGATTAGGACAAGAGATTAAGTCTTCCACACGCAGCTTGTGGGACAAAACTAAACTGATACTCATAGACTTAGTCCCCACAAGGTAAAAATTTGCACTGTAAACTTCCAGCAGCGTAAGAAGCTGTGCTGTGTTAGCTGTGGGTCCTGAAGATCTGGCCACGTGGAATTGCTGCATCAGTAGTGCTTGCTGCACTGCTTCCTTGGTGTGAAATGGCCAGTGTATACATCTATAATACAGACATCCATGTAATATAGCAGGTGTATGGGTACAGATAAAATGTCTCTTTGCCATCACGGCTCCACATTTGCCTGTGTTCCCCTAATCAGAAATAATGGGATGTGTTGCGAGTCCTGGGCAATAAAGACTGACTTTTCCTGACACCCCTAGAAACAGTAACTAAAAAATTGTAGCATAGGAAAAGAATGAGTGCAGTGATCAAGCTGCTCGAGGTTGATGCCCGCTGACTTTTCTGATCACCTCCTTGCTACATTTCAAGCTTAGTTCGAAGAAGTGGGTGACTTTGAGATAATGCATGTCGCTGGGTAACGAAGCACAGCGCTGATACCGGGGATCTTGGAGCACAGGGGATTGCTGTAGTTGCTTGGGGAGGGCAGTTTGTGATGTTAAGCATCAGGGGTTGAGCAGAACTAGGTAGGAGGCCATGTGTGCACAGCACCTTTAAAAACAAAGATCTGAGGGAATCTGAGGTAACCACGGGGTGTGAGGCATGGCCTGGTGAAAGGCAGTAGGGCAGCTTATCTGAACTGTTCATCTCCAGGGGACAGGAACACCTGAAGTCGGATACTGACTTCTCTGGTGACTTGTGAATGAGAGATGCTTCTCCCAGAGAACTTACATTGGTATCTTGTATTATGTTAAGCTGCTTTAATGCATTGGGAAGCTAAAGCTGAGATCCTCAGCTTGGCCTGTCACCAAGTTTCTTCATGCTGACTTCTCAACTGCTGCTTTATGTAGATGACCTAGGCTTGTGTGTAAAACGGAACTGTTTTGGGTGGCAGAACTGGGAGGAGATGCAAGTCTAAAGCTGAGGTAAATCACAAACTGGAAAAATCAGTGATGATGATGCAATGAGTCTCAAACTGTTTTGAAGTCCCCAGTGATTTAATGGTTGGCCATTTAACATTGTAGGGCCAAGAAAAGCTGCTTAAGGCACGCGGGCACAGTAAGTACTCCTGTTTTGGGACAGTGCTTCTTGTTTGATCAGCCTGCTAGCAACACCGCTTCCTCTAGAGCCTTGTATGCCAAAACAGTACTCATTTTTAGGACTAACCTTTGTGCCATATGATGTTAATTGATCGAGCCTAACTACATCTGCTTTAACAAGCCAAAATGCTAAGTGCAGAAAAATCACTCTAATTGTCGTGGGGTCCGAATCCCGTAGTGTTTCTTAGGAGGCCTGGCTGCGTAGTGCAACTAGCAGGACGCTTAGCTTTCTGGCAAAATAGATGCTGGGGACACAGCAGAGTGTGTGTGGCAGCGGGCTGGCTTTGGGCACGACCTCTCTAAAATGACACTTGGTCATGAGGATGGGGGTCGGACAGCCCAGTTCCAGTGCCTGGGGCCCACTAGTGCCAGAACCAAGAGCAAACAGTGAGGTCCCACAGTGGCACACTGCACAAGAGTGCATGGCCTCACAGCTAATGCAAACATCTGCTATCCCCGTCTCATTTTTGCATTTATTTTTCCACTTTTTTTTTACTCTTTCAGCACTGGTTTGTGAAGCATTTGAGGGGTGTATGAAGTGAAAAACATCTTCAGCAAGAATTATAAATTGGTCTTCTTCCTTTTGTGGAGGAAATCTCGATTTGCTCCCTCTAAATTTCTTTCAGAGCAGAAGGATGTTGCATAAACTCCCTTCTGTTCTTTAAGTTAGTCATATTTTTCCATAGTCAACCGCAACGCTTTGTGTTAGCAGTTGATGCCCTCCTCTAGCTAATGACATGAAGCAAAAGCACGCTTAGGTTATGGCTGTTCCAATAACACTGGTTTCGTCCCCAATTTCTTATGCCTTTCACCAGGAAGACTTCATTTGGAGTTCCGGCTCCAACACTGAATGTGTTGAGGGACCACCACATAAAGAAAATGATAGTCCCATATTTGCAGGCACCCGCTAGTGAATTAAACTGGTGCAGTCTGCAGGGCAAAGATGAGTTGATTTGTGTTATTCAGTTGCTCCTTGTTTCATATTTCAAGTGTTGGGTTTAGGACAAATCTAAAGAGGGGAGAAAACGAGCATGCCATATTTGACTATTCTGGAGTCTGTAGGCTTGAGGGCGGCTATACCCAGGGAGCTATAAAGCAATAGATCAAGTGAATTTTTATATTTAAAGGAAAAAAATTAGATTGGAGGGGCTGGGTGAAGTTCCACACTGATAGAGCGCATCTCTTCCACGTGGAGTGCAGAGAGGTAGAGGGAGCTCATGTCTGTGCTGATCCCCTGCGAGAGCAAGGCTGAGAGGACGTACCATGGACATGGCAGCCCAGACTCTTGCTGCAGGCTCTGCAGGAGCTCTCAGATGTTGGATGATAAGTGCAATTAACCCTCCCCAGGGTTAATGGGCTTCACAGGGGCATGCTAGTGCTGAAAGACTTCCCAACAGATACCTTGCTTGTGCCTGAGCAAGCTGCTGGCCCTGCAGACACCTTGCTGGGCACTGCCGAGTTGTTGGCTGGGGCAGGAAGGGAGACATAGTGCAGGTGCCACTGGCCCACACCAGCTGTGGCACTCAGACCTGGGATTTGCTTTCTTCTAAAACCACAAGGTTATTTTTATCCTTTGGAAGTTTTTAGGAAATTGTTCTGGGAAGCAGGGGAGTCCTCTCTTGGTGTGTCCCTGCTTGCGTAGGCTGCTGTTCTGTTTCTCACTAGTGCATGATGGAGTAAGGGTTTGCCAAAACTGCTGACTCTGTGCTCATGAAATCCAGAGGGCTGGCTGGAGAGCGACCTTCTGGGTGATTCCCAGCGTGTGTCACCCCAAGTGTCTCTCCCATTCTTGTGCATGAATGTTGTTTGGGTTTACTTGTGTGACCAGTGCTCCAACTGTCCATGTCCATCAGTGCGCTTTTGTTTTCAGGGCCAACAAATGATGTCCAAGGTGATTTTTTAAACCAAACTTAGCCCCGCGGATAAATTTAAGTCTTCTAAAGCTGGATCAGTGACGCACGTAGCCTCGTAGTTCTGATCCATGCTGCATCTTGGGGTTAGGGAGGTGGGGCAGGGAAGGAAAGGCACAATAGCATAATAGCTCGAGGCTATTGTGTTGCCTCTGCAGAAAAAGTGAGTTGGCAGCACTACACCCTACTTACCAGTGTGATTTTTCTTTTTTTTTTTTTTTTTTTTCCCTGAATTGACTTGGCCTAACCTCGGCCCAAATCGTTTTCCAGTAGAATAAGGGTGCCCCTGCTTGACCTGCCCAACGTTGTTGTTCTCATGCCCTGTATAGTTTGCCTCTTTTCAATGCTAACTCGGTAACCATCTAAACGTGCTTGTTGTGTTTTCAGACTGGAGGCCCAAAATGAAGCGGGGCAGCGTGTTCACTGCTACGTCACGGCTCTTGCTACTCGCTCAAGTTTTCTGGAAAAATCGAAGAGCTTTCGTCCTACCCACTGGATAAAAGAGCACAGCGAAAGACACTATCTCAACAGAAATGGTCTCCGCCGCCAAAACCTTACCAGGGATTGCCACTCTCGGCAGCTCAAGCACAACGGACTGTTTGTTCACCAGCCTTGCCAGCGTCAGTTCAATTACTGACGGCTCTCGGGGTTTTAATCTATGGTCTAATTGGTTCTTAGGTTGCTCCTGTTCTCACGCGTAGGTAAGTGTGGTCAATCCGAAGCTGATTATCGTTCCCTCAGACACAATCATAGCTAGAGCTGCGTTTGTTTGAGACGACACCTCTCCAAACATCTTGCTGCAAGTCCTACATGATGTTTAGTATCAGTGTCTTGGAAGCCTGGAAGCCTATCAGTACAACAGTTTGTGCTGTGTTATGAACTGATGGCTTCCTAGGGGGTCTCTGAGGACCACCTAAGTTAAGGAGACTTAACTGAGATGGAAAATCAGTTACATCTTTGCGTTAATCAAAGCAGAGTTAGAAAATCTGAGGTTAGCCATATGCTTTAACGACAACTACTTGACAGCTTGTGTATCTGTCCGTATTCAGCATCTGTGATTACGTTCTAACAAGGAAATACCGTAGCTGCCAGTGGATTTTACATAGCTATGCTGAACTGTTACAAGAAGGACATCTCATATAAATCGCCTAGTACCTATCTGTGTTTGAGTGGAGTCTAGAGTTGCGCTGGGTACGTGATATGGGTGTCAGAAATGGGTTAAATGTCCCCTCCATGTTCCTGCAGTGTGACATGGCACTGGTGTTGCAGATGTAGTACCTCAGCGGGGAGTGAAAGGAAAAGTGGACCTGTGGGTTAAGTGCGGATGCATAACCCGGAGAGCTGAACTGTTTTACCTGGTACAGTTTGAGTTCTCTTCTTCCCTTTCTCTAACTCTTCTGTCTTCTAAGACAGACATATTGTCCAAAACCTATCCTATTCCATTTAATCTGTTTAGTTACAGAAAAAGATGGTGGAACAACTGTTCTTATCTAATCCTGTTGGTAGCTGACTGCTTTTTAAAGAAGTCAGGTTGATGCTCAGCTATTTCTGGGCTGCTGTTTGCTGTTAGATTTTTTTCTTGTTTACGGGTTGAGAGTTGCTCAAAAATAGCTAAAAGTTGCTGGTTTTTTGTTGTTGTTTTTTTACCAGAAGTTGTCCTACCTAACCTTCTCTAGTCCCCCTCTCCAATGAAGTCCGAGTTTAATTGTGACTGGAAATGAAGGGCAGTGTGACAGGGAGAAAAGGGTGCTGAAAGTCTTAAAGAACTCATCACAAAGATAACAGTGTATACATCGACACACATCAGCAGTGCTTTCTCTTCCCTTCAGCTGGGCAGAGAAGGACTGGACATCGATTCTGTAGGCCAACAGGGAAGAAAAGCCATTCAAAACTAACAAATACTTGAGAATTCTGGAAGGAGGCAGGCACTTAAAGTTTACTTGTTAAGAGTGTATATGGCACAGTAGCCACGTGGCACACTGACCCCTGATAGATTTATCTAGGAAGTAGGATAAATGGCTTTGGAGGTGAAGAAGCCGAAGTCTTCACAGAAAGAAGGGGGAAATATGTTAAATTTGCCTCCGTTCTGTCACTGCTCAACTGTTTTTCCCCGTGTTTAGTGCCTAGGGCATTAAAGTGTTAATGTTGCAGTCATGTCTTCCAGTAGTCCTTATACAGAAGTTAGTATAAGGAGTTGTGTGGGGGTCTCTGGAAATTGGGCAAGGTCAATAATGTGAATTATTCCAAGCCTGCATTGCTTTATTTTCAATCCAGCCAAATGCTGTAGTTTTGCAGAAGCCCAACAACCCGAGTTAGCCTCGATGGAGTGTTGGCGTTGCATGGAGTGCAACTGGAGTTGCTGTGGAACATACCTAGGGTATGGAGAACAGCACTTAATGTTTCCTGGCAGTTTTGCTGCTTCCCTAAGTTTAGTTACGATTGTTGCGAAGGGATGTTGACAAATAGTTAAATTTTTAAGAGCAAGTGGTGCTTTCCTGGAAATGCTAGTTGTTTTTTTTAGACATATGGAGTTCATATGGACTGTGAAAGAACAAAATTGGTCACGTTGTGAGCCTCAAATAGGGGTTTTGTTACTATCACAGCAGTATGTACTGATGTCCATACACAAATTCTTTTGTGGTCCAAATATTCTGGTTTACCTGCAAGTAGCTGTAGTTTCACCAGTCTCACATCTGTACACTGGCATAAATACTTCTACTTGTCTCAGATTATCTACTTTTATCACTCCAACTCTTTGTCCAACTTAAACTTCCTTCTCCCTGACAGCTTTCTAGCTCAGGAAAATTCTGTGCTTTCCTGTGTTGTTCTTCTTGATACGTAAGTAACTACTTTCCTTCAGCTTTAATTTTCCTAAAGTTAAATGAAGGAAGATGGCGTCTCCACCTCCCTTGTTGGAAGGAGTAAGAAATCCTTTGAATCTCAGTGGGGAGATGGAGTTGAGAGTATAAAGGCTCCCAGGCATTAAAATGAGAGCCTTGGTTTGTTCTTAGCAGGCAAGTAAATGCAACTTCAGACTGCTCCTAGAGTTGGGAGAAACTGATCTTTTTTATACTACATTACTAGATAACTTTCTGGTGATGAACGCCTATATCTTTCAGGATATAAACTGTTTTGTTGCACAAAGCTGTGCTTTTCGATTTGTAATATTGGAAACCATATTATTGTGTGAGATAGTACTGCATCAATGGCTTTTTGTTAATTTGTTTTGAATATTTATGTTGGTCTAGCCCCATTTTATGCCTGGAGCTATTGGGCGATTAGATTTGTTTTGGTTTTCTGTTTTAATAGTGAGCTGTGTGGCTTTTTATATGGTTTTTGAACTGTATTAAAATGTGTGTTTTTTTCTTGTAAAAGTGGAGGCCTTGCACTGTCTCATACTGATATTCATGAATCTTTCAGAAATGGTATTTTCATATGTATTGGTCAATGGACAGATTTGCATTTTAAACTGTGCCTTCTCGGTGTAACTTTACACAGCAAACTTGAAGATTCAAAAGGGACATTTCAGTTAGGATTAATACTGTACATCAGTCTATGCATCTATGGCAGCTTCTTTCTAGAGCCACTTCTCTCTTTGTAGCAGACCTTTTGATACGGAAGAATGTCTGGCTCTTACTTTTAATAGTTTAACACAAGCTGAAAACCGACAAAATACAGCACTTTGCCAAAAAGTAGCATTGCTTAATAACCAGTGTGCATTTACTAAAGCGATCTTCTGTATTTTGTTTTTGTAGTGCGTTACGCGCACTGTGGGAGACGTGATCTGAAATCAATAAAAAAATGGCCTATCAAAAATTGTCAGTCTTACTTTGTCTATTAAACTTGAAATGCGTGAGCATCCCCCCTTGGAGCGTGGTAGGAATATGGTGAGTACAGCAGAATTCTTGCCATAGTACAAAGATTTCTGGGGGACTTGGCTTGCACTGCTCAATCAAATGTCGATGCATGGTCTGACGAATGTTTTGGCTACAAGTGGGGTATGTGAAGAGGATGAGGACTAAAAACATTATCACTTAATAAAACACACGCAGGGTGGGGAGCTAAAGCCATGGATGCGAAGCAAACTGTAGACAGGCCAGTCACAAGGTGGTTGTCTTAAGGATTACGTGTTGGAAGTACAGCGCTTCCCCAAGAACTGTCTTGCCTTCCTCTTAAATGACCTTCAGTCCCCTTGTAAGTGACCAGAGGGGCCGCTTGGCTGTTCATTCCATCCTACAAACACCTGGATGGTATCTAGGTATACATCCTCTGGTGGTTATCGATAACATCCAACTTGTCTGCTTATTCTCTGACCACTGGTGGTTGCCGATGACCAAGCTGGCTGGGTGTAGTGATAGGTCCCTTCCATCAAGATAGCAAGACTACTGCTGAGGTCAGACCAGGCTGCTTAGGACTTGAGCTGGTCCTGCCTCCGTTCTGGGAGGTTTTCCAGCCTGCACAATTACTTGGCAACCTGTCCTGGTGCTTGACTTTTCCTGGAGGAACAGGGAAGGCTTTTCTGTATTTAGTATGAACATCTTGTTTCGGATCTCACCCACTGCCTTTCACAGACCTGCCACTTACCACTGATGAATCTGTATGCATCCAGTAAGTACTGGAAGGCTGTTACCATTCCGGAGGTGGAAGTGGGGATAGGTAACATTTATGTGAGGGACGTAAAGACCCTCTGCACATGGGTGGTGACGGGCTCAGGAAAGCCAAGCCACCTGCTGTTGAGTCTAACAATGGATGTGAAAGGCAACAAGGACTTCTACAAATACATTACCTGCAGAAGGAAGACAGGGGAAATGCGGGCTTGCTGCTAAATAGGACAGGAGACCGAGACCTCATGACAAGGGACATGGAAAAGGCTGAACAACTTCATGCCTCCTTTGCATTGGTATCTACTGGTAAGACTAGACTTCAGGAATCAATGGCCCCTCATGCTATTGGGAAAGGCTACAGCAAGAGAAATCCACTGTTGGTTGAGGGGAATAAACTACAGGAACTCTTATGACATAGATTTATGGGATACATCAGTGACTCGTAATGGTCATAGGCTCTCTGATACTGTGAGGCCCTTCTCTTTCATCTTTGAAAGGTTATGGCAATGGACAGGGTTTCTGAGGATGGGAAGAAAGCAACTATCTTCAAGGTGCGTGTAAAGAATCTGGGAGTCTGGAGAGCTGCAAGCCAGTCAGTCTCACCTTCACTTGGAAGATGATGGAGCGAAAACCCTGGAAGCCATTTCCAAGCCTGAAGAACAAGAAGGTGGTTAGGTGTAACCAGAATGAAAATCATGCCTGACCATGGTCATGGCCTTCTAAAATTAGATGACTGGTTCTGTAAGGGGAGAGCAGCAGCTACTATCCTGACTTTAGTAAGGCTTTTAATGTCTCTTGTAGCATCCTAACAAACCCATAGGTTATGGACTACACAAGTAGGTGGAGCAGGTATATTGAAAACCAGATCAACTGTTCAGCTTAAAGGCTTGTGATCATGGCACCAAGTCTATCTTGAGGCAGGTTGCTGATGGTGTACCTGAGGGGCTGAGTCTGGGTCCTGTACTGCTAAACATCTACATTAATGACCTGGCTGCTGGAGCAGAGTGAACCACCAGCAAAGTTGGAGACAGCAGGAAAGCTGTTGATGTTCCTGTGCTGACATTCAGAAGGACCACGACAAGCAGGAACCTCATAAAATTCACCCCAGGGAAATGCAAAGTCCTGTACCTGGGGAAAAATAATCACTGACATTAGTACAGGCCAGGGCCTTGGTCTGGAAAGCACCATTGCAGGAAAAAAAAAAAAAAAGTGCTTGGTGATCCTGGTGAACACCAAGTTGACTTTAGGCCAGTAGTGCACCTCATGGCCTCAAAAACTAAAAGCCTCCTGGGCATCATTAGGAGGAATGGTGACAGCAGGTTGAGGGAGATGATCCTTCTCTACTCAGCACTGGTGAGATGTATGAGTGCTGTGCCCAGTGCTGGGCTCTCCGGTGCAAGAGAGACATGGACATAGAGGAGTGTGTCCAGCAAGGGGACAGCAAGATGATATTGGGGCTGGAGCTTCTGAAACAATGCAGAGAGGCTGAAATCTGGGGTGGTTTAGACAGGAGAAGAAAAGGCTCGGGGGGATCTTGTCAGTGTTTATAACTACCTGAAGAGGACTGATAAAAAAGAAGCCAGACTTTTCAGTAGTGCCCAGGGAAAGGACAGAAGGCAATGGGTATCATCTGAAATAAAAGGAAATTCCACTGAGATGTAAGAAACAGGTTCACTGGTTTCTGGGTTGTTCTTTTAGCTTTTTCCTGCAGTCGGAGATCTTTGATCTCCCGTTTTTCCAAACTCATGGGGAGTAGCCTTGCAAGGACATCAGCCATCTCTCTCAGAACATGGGATGCATCCCATCTAACCTCATGGACTTGTATGGGTTCAGTTTGTGCAAGCAGTCACTGATTTTATCCTCGCTGCTGGTTGATCTTTTTGAACCCTTTCAATGAGCTCAGAGTCCTGGGAGACCTCAGGTCAAGGGTGAGGCGGAGAAGGTGGTGAGCACCTCGGCCTTGTCTGTGTCCACCAACCTGGCCTCATCAGTGAACAATTCCAGTTAGCTGGCTGCCAACTCTGTGTGGATTCAGGCTTTTTCCATAGAAGTTTGATGGTTCTTAAGTGGTCTTTTCCTTCCCTGGTCCTCTGAACAGAAAATATACCTCTGAAAAATACACGGAGCAGCTTAGCTTCTCAGAGCTAAGATCAGACATGTTCTGCCGAGTCTCACTTCATGAGTAAACGATAGTGCCACTATGAAAAACAAACAACAAAAACAACCAAAAAAAAATTCTACTTTATTTCTTTGACTACTTTCACTTCATCAACTTGCATTATCTGCAGATATGTGTGTCTCATGAGTTAATCTTTTCTGAGGGAAATCTGCTGATCTCAGGGTTTTCTTAGGATTTTACCCCCTCACTGCCTGTGATAGGATGGAGAGAGCAGGTTCCAGGTAGTTATATTTTTCCCCACGTGTTTATCAGATATATTGTTAACGTCAAAAGGCCAGTTCTGTCGCTTGTAGTTGCTGAATTGTTAAATTTGAACAAACTGGAGGACAAAATGATCTATTTCACTGATGGTGTCGAAATGGAATTTGCGCAACAAAGCATCCGTCGTCCCAGAGCAAACACTGAGTAAAAACTTTCATTTTCAGATGTAGATTTTGTGACCTGTATGGTTATCGAAACAGTGAACGTATGCTGAGATCTGTAGTTCCTACAGAAGGAAGTTTGACCCATTATTTTGTATAATCATTTCCATGAAGATAACATAATGTAGTTATACCGACAGTGGTCCTCTTGGGGGTGCTTAGTCCAGATCTAATGCTGCTTTTTAAATTTAGGTTGGACATTTTACAAAATATCATGAACTGTTTTTTTGTGGGTTTTTTTGTTTGTTTGTTTGTTTGTTTGTTTGTTTTTTAATTTCTCTGTGCCAAAACAAAAATGTTCATGTAAAGAGTCATATCAACAGAACCCTATTGACTGAAGTTCTCACCTTACAACCTAACTTCCTGCTCATATAAATCCTTGTACATCTCTGATGAAGCTATGATACTAATTACTGCTCTCCGAAAAGTGACACTGATGGAAGCACTGTGTTTTCTCGTTGAGTTGCTCAGTATCTGCTTTCTTTGCCTCAGTTAAATTCTTTTAGTGCCTGTTTATAACCACAAAATATTGCCACCTCCACAATGCAGCCGTACTTGCACATAGGGTTCAGGCTTCTTAACACATACAGAAATGACTCATCAGAAGAGCAAACTGGTGCTGCTCTGGCATGGTTGTTCCCATAGCATAGTCACAATAGGTCAGTATTTGAATAAATAGGAATTAAGTGAGACTCGATAGGGTGTGCATAACGTTTTGCTCCTCAGCCAGCTTTTTTATTTCATGAAAATGCTATCTGGGAGCTACTGCTGTATGACTAATAATTCAGAAGTTAAAGTCTCTTGACATAGAATGACAGAAGGTTTGGGTTGGAAGGGACCTTAAAGCCACCCAGTTCCACACCCTGCCATGGGACACCTCCAACCAGACCAGGTTGCCCAAAGCCCCATCCAGCCTGGCCTTGAGCACTTCAGGGATGGGGCATCCACAGCTTCTCTGGGCAGCCTGTGCCAGGGCCTCACCACCCTCTGAGTGAAGAACAACTTCTAACATCTAATCTAAACCTACCCTCTTTTAGTTTAAAGCCATTCCCCCTTGTCCTATCACTCCACCCCCTGACAAAGAGTCCCTCACCAGCTTTCCTGTAGGACCCCCTTAGGTACTAGGCCATGGTAAGGCCTCTTCAGAGCCTTCTCTTCTCCATGCCAAGCAACCCCAGCTCCCTCAGTCTGTGATGATAGGAGAGATGTCCCAGCTCTTTGATCATCTTCGTGGCCTCCTCTGGACTCACTCTAACAGGTCCATGTCCTTCTTGTGCTGGGGGCCCCAGAGCTGAACGCAGGGCACCAGGTGGTGCCTCCCTTGCCCTTCTGGCCACACTGCTTTTGGTGCAGCCCAGGACATGGCTGGCTTTCTGGGCTGCGAGTGCACATTCCCAGCTCATGTCAAGTTTCTCATCAACCAACACCCCCAGGTCCTTCTCAGGGCTGCTCTCAACCCATTATCCACCCACCTTGTATGTGTTTGTTTCAAAGTTTTGTAGGCAGGTAGATAGTTGAACCCTGAAGTGCCTTAATGAGGCAGCTAGCTATGTTAACTTCATGGATGACCAAAGGAAAATGAATAATGACAAAAAAAAAAAAAAAAAAAAAAAAAAAAAAAGCAGATAAGAGTAACAAAACCAGGTCAGGAGCAGACTCCATATCTCAGCAGACTTAGAAGTCTACACTTCCTCCTCAAGTGCAAATTTCACTTTATGCTGAAGCAACAAAATTACCCAGTCAGGCAATATGACGACAGTGTGATTATGCCCAAAGATCATTCTGAGTGCTAAAGTAATCCCATATTCCCTGTAGTGGGGCTCTGCAGAGAATTGGTAGAGGTAGAATGAGGTGGGAAGGGGTAGGGAGGCCTCAAGTTTTGGGGACATGTGGTTAATGGCCAACTGCTACCAATTTTTGCAAAGAAAGAAAGAAGATGGGATTGTGAATAAGAAAGGGAGGACTGGTGTGGGCAGCGGTATCTCTTGTCTATACTCTGTGGTAAAGCTTGCCTCTAACTCACCTATCTGTGGTGTGAAACTGAGGAACAAGAGGTGGACGCTGTCTGTACTAAATGGGAAGAAAAGAGGAATTTAGCTTCTGTGGCCAGTGAGAAACCAGCAAGCAGCTGAATTAATAGATTCATCTTTACCAAGTATCTCCTAATAGTGGGTTGTTTGGTGCAGTTATTATTTCATGCACGTCATTCTTGTCTCTGGACAGATCCATGATGTGCTCTAATCATGGCCAAGGTCAGGGCTATGGTGAGTCATAGGTAAAGTCTTAGTCCCCAGGCATTGGAAAGGTTTTTGTTACAGTGCTTGGAAGCTGAAGCATCAGCTGTAAACATTCTTCAGCTTGCATGCTTGGAAGGCAAAAACCTGAGCTCAGGGCCCAGCTGAGCTGACCATCATTGACCAGATTATGTGAGTCACCTGCATGAGGAACTGCATCCACGTGCAGTCAGAGACTGAACCAGGGAGAAGAGGGTCTGCCTCTGCAGCCTGCAATCCCTTGTAGCAGAGGAAGTGGAATTTCCTAAAATGTTGCTCACTGTAGGAGAGCGTGGTGAGTGTAAATTAATCTATTTTGATAAAGAAAGCACTGTGTGCTTTCCTACTAGTTTTTTGTGACTTGGGATTCCTTCTTTTTTTCCATACCTATGCTTAGCTCCTGCTCCAAAAGGCTTCATGTTTACAGCCCAGTGGTGAAGCAGTGTTGGAAAACATGGGGTCTCATTATTTCTCTGGGCAGCAGACAGGAGATCAAATGTAAGGGTGGGTGAAGATAGACTCAGTGTTTGGCTGTTAGTTACAGGTGCAGCTCCCTACTACAGAGATGCTGTCCTTATTGAAGTTTGAGTGTGGGCTTTGCTTAGGAAATCAACTATCAAGTATGAGAAGGGTTTATTTCAAAGGTGTTTCCCCCTTTGTGTGTTGAAAGTGGGAGTTTAAATGTCCAGATACAGGAAAGAACATGGGTCTTCAACAGAGCATGGATGGAGTGCCTCCTATATAAATGAAGAAGAAGATATATTAAAGAATGGAGGAGAAGGAGGAGGCTACTAACTAGAGTCAGAATGACATACTCCATTAGCTTGGTTTATGACTGCTGATGGTGTATACTTCTGAATGCAGGTTTAAAAAGTTGGTAACTCTAACTGGTTTTCGTCACCCCACCCGCTTTTTAAAACGTGTATTGAAAAAGAAAAACAAAGCAAAAAGGAAATCCAGCATTGTATCATGTTATGTTGTTGTAGATCTGATTCTGCAAAGAGCTAACTTACTCTCGATCTTTCTTCTGTTACAAAAATAACTTACTACTGGTTGCTGTGAGCTTATCTAATTGTCATACAGACTGCCTATCAATAACTAGTCACTGTCTGCTCTGTTGCTGGTGTTAGCCTCAGAAAGACACATTCATATGATTGCAATTAAGAAGTTTACTCTGTTATATTTTGCTTTTATCTAACAAATTTTAATAACTGTAATGTAGGCTCTCTCCCCTTTAAATCATTAAAAATAATAATACAAAAAGCAATCAGTCAGTTTTGTAGGGTCTTAAAATATTTCTGAATGCATATTAGAGTGGATTGTGGCTTTCTGAAATGAAATAAGCATGAAGCTAGTAGAACTTTATAGGTTCTAAAAAAAAGGCAAGGTTTTTGAAACCCTATGGTTTTGAGTTATCACATGCTATTCAACATAATATAAACAATTTGGGAAGGATATTACTTCCTACTAAAGGATTCCTCTTTAGTCCAGGTAGCTGAAGCCATTCTGTCTCTAAACAAACTCAAAACTCCTCTTGAAAGCAATGTAGTTTTTTCACGTGAGAGTCTTGGTTCCTGTTTCTTTACCGATGTTATCGGATGGCTTTGACAACATGGATGTGACTCAGAAACAAAGTCTAGTAACACAAGCAAATTGACCATGCTCAAACTTTTACTGCAATGATAGGAATACAGAGGCCGATATCCCATCTAATTTTGATCACAGTGTAGTCATGTGCAAATGTTTATAATGAAAATATAGCTCCCTTCTTTAGGACCAACCAGGTGGATTCAAAAGCCCTGGGAGAAGAGCAGTACTGAGCACAGTTGCTAAGCAGGATCTGGGCTTTATAGATCCCTTACAGGCTGTTAGCTCCTTCCATCAGATCCACGAACAGACAGCCAAGAAAAGCATCCTCAGCTGTGTAAACTTGTGAGGAAGGCCTTGCAATTTGCACCTTTCCAAACGGGTTCATGTCTTCACTGGAACATGTCTAGAAGTGATCATTTGAAAAACTTGAAAACCACAGGCTAATCTGAAAGGACTTACAAGATCCCAGCACAAATAGTACTTGTAGTAAGTGCAGTGTGCTTCAAGAAGCTTAATCATTCTCTCATTTAAACTCATCCCCCTTTAGGAGGCATCCACACAGTGAAAGAGGATGTACAGTTTGTTACCTCATTTGGAAATGTCTCAGTGTGGGCTAAGTCACTTTAGTCTTATTGCCACATCAAAAGGTCAGCATGTTAGCTTGCATTAAAATCATATTTTCATTGTCTGCAGCAAGATTTTATTACAAACTAAATTTGTGGGTGGGTTGTATTGTTGTTGTTGTTTGTTTGTTTTTTCTCTGCTGCACAAAATTTAGGGAGAAGTTGCTGGCAGTGCCTCAGAGTGCTTACAGGACCAAGCCAAAATCACAAATACAGCAGCGTGTAACCTGCAGCTGCTCACTGCAAAAGGTGTGGAGAAACAAGCAGCACAGTCATTGCTGCCTTTGCGCTGTGACCCGTCCATGTTAGGCCTAATCCATTCAATTTTTAAATACTACTTGTTCTGCACCGTTCTCCTTTCACGATGTGCCACACCATTTGTTGCTGATGCACCAAAACTGCCTTGCTGTTCTCATTTTGGCTTAAATAATTGACATCCCTGAGGCCTGGTGTGTTTTTGTTTTTTTGTTTTGTTTTGTTTTGGGAAAATATACTTTGTCTCTCCTCTCCTGCCTGTTCAGCAGTTTCCAGATCTCTTTAACAAGTTGGATGTGGCAGGGCTTAGACTGCAGCAGGCCACTTACAGGCCGACGGTGAGGTTTACATCAATATTTGCCCAAGTGCAGGAGACTGTCTGAAGTCAGTGGAGTGGGAGATGCATCCAGACAGCAGGACATGTGCTGCTTGTGGAGCACAGCAGAGGTCACCTAGCAGAGCTCCTTGCTGCAGGCTGGGTCCACTTTGGGTACTGTGAACAACAGCAGAGGTTATCTTTCTTGAAACAAGCTGGTAGAATACAGACGGTTCACAAAGAAGTGTCAGTAGGCCTGAATGGATAACAGTGATCTTGCTTTTCATCACTTATGAGCCACAAACAGAATATTTTCTTCATGATAAGGATGGGAACAGCCGTTCTGCAGAGCTGAGGAGGCTGGGCAGCTCAATGGCCACCTCATGCCATGGTCGTGCACGCTGCTTTGCTTGAAGATTTCAGGAATTATTGTCCCCACACTGCCAGGGGCTGGAAGCACCCATGGGTGACAGATGACCCTGGCTGCCCAAAATCCATTATCTGTTAAGATGCTGTTAGTGATGCTGCCATAATGTCTTGGTGGGCTGCGCTGCCTTTCCTCTTGCTCCATAAAGTGGCAAAACCATAAGAAGGTAAGCACGCAAACCTGGTTATTGTGGTTAGTTACAACAATAGATGTTGTACGGTACAGATATGTTTACTCTTTGGTAGCATTACACTTGGGAAAAGAAAAAGCAGAAGTGAAGAAAACGATGATGAGGTAGATTTACTTGAAGGCAGCTGTGGCGTGTTTTAACATGTGATTTTCTCTGCAAAAGAGAGAAAGCACTGGTTGCTTCCTGTGTCTAAAATGGCCGTGTGCAGCTTTGTGTTGAAGGCATGTCTCCACGGCGTGTTTTTAAGAAAAACGAAATAAAACGAAAAAGAGGGTTTTCTTTGGTTTAACTAGCGTGAGGTCCTTGCTTGCCAGCGGTTTGTGTGGGATTAGCAGTTCCTAGAAGCGAGGTTTAACTTGGCTGGGGGATGTCCCTGCTGGGCGTGCAGGTGCCATTTTTGGGTGACTCCAGATGGGCATGGGCCGTGTGTGAGGAGGTGTGGGGGCAACAGGGGCAGGTAGTCAGGTGTTAGAATGGGTTGCCTAGGGGGGTGGTGGCATCACTGTCCTTGGGGGTGTTCAAGGAAAGGTTGCACGTGGTGCTTAAGGACATTGGTGATAGTGGTGGTAGGGTGAGGCACATGGGTGATACTGGTGGTACGGGGGTGGTGCTTGGGGACACGGGTGATGCCAGTGGTAGGGGAGTGGTGCTTAGGGACACGGTTTAGGGGGGTGACATTGCTGGTAGGGTGATGGTTGGAGCAGATGACCTCGGAGCTCTTTTCCAACCCTAATGATTCTACGATTCCCCGCTCCCACACGGGGCTGCGCTGCGTTGACGATCCCAAACCACTTTGGGGGGCGACTTTTGAGGGAAGGCTGAGGAGAAGCCCCCTTTTCTTCCCTCAGATCTGCCAATTTCGGGGCCGTTCCCCTACACCGGGCCCGGAGCCTCCCTCGGGGCGGGGCGGCGGGGCCGTGTTTACATTCCGCCGCCCGCTGCACGCTGCCGCCCGGAGCCGGGCCCCCATTGGCGGCAGCGGGCGGCGGCTCCGCCCCGGGGCGGGGACGCGGCGGGCGCGGGGCTCGCGGGGACCGCGGGCACGGCTCGGAGCGGCCCCGGCACCGGGCGGGCACCGGGCGGGCACCGAGCGGGGCCGGATGGCGGTACCGGGGATGCGGCCGGGCTGGGGGCGAGCCGGGGCGGGCGGGTGCGAGCGGCGGAGGGCGAGGAGGCTGCGGGCGAGCGGGGAGCAGGCGGTGGTAACGTCTCCAGCCGGTGCCGGGGGGGTGCGGGTGGGGGTAACGGGGGGC